>CM059042.1:35459154-35776654 GCA_030279155.1 Forsythia viridissima
TAAGATCTCTAACACAATCCTCAAGTGTTTCTCATGCTTTTCTTCGCTCTGAGAGTAGATTAAGATGTCATCAATGAATACGATGACAAACTGGTCTAAGTTTTCATGGAAAATGCGATTCATCAAGTCCATGAAAACTCCACGAGCATTAGTTAAGCCAAATGGCATAACTAATAACTAATAGTGACCATAACGAGTTCTAAAGGCAGTCTTTGAGATGTCACTAGATTTGATCATCAACTGGTGATATCCTGACCTCAAATCGATCTTTGAAAATACTTTGGCCATTGTAGTTGGTCAAACAAATCTTCAATTATGGGAATGGGATACTTATTCTTAATCGTGATTCTGTTCAACTCCTGAAAGTCTATACACATCCTTATTGACCTGTATTTTTTCTTCGCTGATGCTCTCCATGGTGATACACTGGGTTGGATGACTCCCGGGTCTTTTAAACCTTAGGGCACCGGGTTTTGAAAACCCCTTACAAACTTTATCACTCAAGTCAAAAAGACTACGAAAAGAAGTATAGGATATAACTAGCCTAGTCCTTCGCGAGCACGAAGTTCATGGGCGGGGATTAGATTCCTAATATCTGGTCATTACCTAACTTCCTCTAGCTAGTACAAAACACTCCTTGCCAATTCAACAAGCACTGAATCAACACAACATCCTATTGTATTCCATAAGTGCACCTACATAGCTACGCATCATCACAATTACTCGACAAAACACGGTATCTAACATGGCTAAGAAGTTTTACATTTAAATAAAAGTAATACTCCTTTCCACATGTCATGAATTTAAAGAATTTCAAATAATTCATATCATTAACCGGAAAGGCTATTTACAACATGAAAAAGTCAAGAATTTTTTTTAACCTAAATGTCAAGCAAAAATAAAAAAATCAAGCAATTATTTATCAATTTTTATCCCCACCCTAAACTTAAAACAAACATTGTCCTCAATGTAAAGGTAATAAAGTAAAGAGGGGGATCAGAGACTCTCTAGAGATAGGTCATATGGTGGTGGTAGAAAAAGTATGGTAGGATCGACGGTTGGAGGATCTTGTCGAGGTACTGGTCGAAAAATTCGTGTGTAAAAGGTCATCCAGCTGGCCTACACATCTATCGAGATGCCTTTTGACCTAGTCGAAGTCAGATCGAATCCGACTCTGATCCATGTCAGTATGCTGAAGATGGATGTTCTGTGCCATTTGTGTATGCCTGACTGCATCCACGTGAGATTGCAGCGATGTCACATCCTGTTGCATTGTGTGCAACTCGGACCTTGTGGCTACAGTGAGCATTGTTTGCTCGGCCTGACCCTCGAGCAACTGGTGCAGTATGGTTGCAATGTCTTTAGAAGGTGCTGCTGGCGCAGTTGGCTGGCCCTCTCGTTCTCATACCTTTTTGCACTTGATGAGTGATAGAATAGATGAATGATTAATGAAGTAGGGACCTTTCTCTAGAATCTACAATGATGCGTGTGTTGTGATGGATTTTAGTTTTGGAGGGGGAGAGTTTGATATTCTAAATTTTTATGGGTGGGCAATTGCTTTTGTCTGGTTGGTCTTGCAATCGTAGGGCACCAAATGCCTGCGATCCTAATATGGAAAAATTCTGGGCAGAATTATATTTGCCCAAACCATGCGATCTCATGGGTTAAACCCTTTCTATCGCATAGTTGTGGTTTGTAAGTAATATTAACCATATTCCTTGCGATCGCAAAGCCATGAATGCTTGCGATTGCAATACAAGCTTTTCCTTGGGGCAAAATTTAATCTGCCCAACCCTTGCGATCGCATGGATTAAGCTCTTGTGATCGCATAGTTGTACGATTTCCCAATAAAAAAATTGTTGTTTTATTTTTCACAACCTAAAATGGAGTTTAGCATTGAGGAGTGTGCCCTATGCTTCAAAGTTGGATGACGATGATTATTCCTCACTACCTAAAATTTACCTCTAAATCCTAAACTTATTGAAACGTGCTTAAATATCTAATGCATCCTAAAATACTATATGTCATGCAAACTAAAGTAAAAAGAGTAGAAAAGATGGGTTGCCTTCTATTAATCGCTTATTTACAGTCTTAAGCTTGACTTTGTCATGGTGATCGACTTCTTTGTTAGGATTTGGATAGAGATGGATCACTTTGTTTTTCACGAGATTCTACTTCATTTTGTTGCATAGTTGTTCCTTCCTCCTATAGATCTTTAACATTGTTAAGATTTTCCTTGTCTTGATTTTGAATATTTAATTGTTCACAAGTAATTAATCTTCAATGCATTTCTCTTATTCAAGAGGTTTAGTTTCATCAAAAACAACATGCATGGATTCTTCAACTACTAAAGTTCTTTCGTTGAAAACTCTATAGGCCTTGCTAGTAGAAGAATATCTTTCAATATCGAATTTTGAATCAAATTTTTTCAAATTTTTTTGTGTTCAAGATAAAATATTTACAACCGAAAACTTTGAATACCATATATTAGGAACTCATTTTTTTCAAAGTTCGTATGAAGTTTTAGTTTTCTTTCGACCAACCAAAGCTCTATTCAAAATATAACAAAATGTGTTAATGGCTTCAGCCCGAAAGTATTTTGGTAAACCATTTTCATCTAACATAGTCCAAGTCATTTCTTGTAATGTGCGATTATTCCTTTACACTATTTTGTTGAGGAATTCTAGGAGACAAAAAATTATGTTCATAGCCATTTATTTTGCAAAACTCATCAAATGCAATGTTTTCAAATTCTCCACCATGATCACTCCTAATGGTAGTAATAGTGTATCGCTTTTCATTTTGTACATTTTAAAAAAAATGCTTAAATACATTCAAAGGTTCATCTTTTAGATTCAAAATAAGACCCAAGTGAATTTAGAAAAGTCATCAACAATGACGAAAGTATAGTGTTTACCATTTAAATTTGCAGTTCTAGAAGGTCTAAAAAGATCCGTGTATAGAAGTTGTAAAGGAGTAGAGGACTGTTTTTTAAGTTTGAAAGAAATCTTTACTTGTTTTCCAAATTGACAAGCATCACAAAATTTGACTTTCTCAAATTTCAAATTTGGCAAACTTTTAACAAAGCAATTCTTAGAAATTTTTGAAAGTAGGTACATGCTAATATGACATAATCTTCTATACCACAACCAAATGTCGTCTTTTAGACTTGATAAACATTTTATATCTTTTTCAAGTTCAAATTCAATATTTATGATATTAACATCCTTACTTCGGCTTCCTACGAACATTACCTCATTAGATATAATATCTTATTTGGAAGAATCAAATTTAATATGATAACCTTTATCACATAATTGACTACTGTTAAACAAGTTATGTTTGATGTTATCAACTAATAAAATATTTTCAATGGAAGGAGACGAATGATTACCAATATTTCGAATGTCAATGATTTTTCCTTTGGCATCATCTCCAAATGTGACATGACCTCCATCCTTTCTTTTGAGGCTTGATAATAATATTTGATCTCCGGTCATATATTTTGACCATCCACTATCCAAGAACAAATTTCTCTTCATTTTCTTTGGCACCTACAAAAATATTTAATTTTTAAATTTTGGTACCCACATAACTTTGGGTCCTTGGTAGTTAGTGTTAGTAAACTCTTTAACCCACTTATGTTTGCTTTCAAAATTTAACTTCTTTTTTGTTAGACAATTAAAAGCTACATGACCATCTTTGTTACAAAAACTACATGTAACATTTTGAATGAAATTAATTTTTTAACTTTTATCATTTAGTGCTAAGGATTAACGTGTTAGTACTTTTTCATTTGGTCTAAAAGCCTAGTCTTTGATCTTTCTTGAGTTTGACTCTTGAGCTCTCGTCTTGAATATTTGAACAAAGTAACTTTGACCTTGACCTTTTTTGAGAGACCGGTTTGTAATGTTTCTCTTGATCTTGATCATTTAACAATGGTTGATTTATCATTGAACACTTTGAAGAATATTATCACTTTAAACCAATTGTTAGTAAAATAAGATTACCATGTTTACAATTAGGTTAATAGTCAACCATAGGTCAATATCATCATTACATTTTGATGTGACATTTTATTTGTTTTAGGTTGACGATAACAATTTTGATACAAAAGTAAAAAGGGTATGATTATAATAACAGTGTGATTTCATTGGTGCTCCAGAGTTTGAGGTGCATATAATAACTTGAATATGATTAGTAACATGTGTTTATGCTTTTTAAACGTGTGAAATTATATTCCACTTTTTATCAATATTCTTGAATTATGTCAAGTATAAGTTTTCTACAGTAACACATATGTTATTGTTTTTTGAAAAAGGATTAAGTATGCTAATTTATGTAGAGAAGTGACTTAAATAATTCTTAAATTTGCTCATATGTTTTAGTTACATTTTGATGTGCTTTTTGTTTGTTTTAAGTTCACGATAAGAACAATTTTTAAAGAAAATCAAAATGAGCTGGTTTTCATAACCTTGTGCAATGAGTATGAGGTACGTATAATAACCTTAATATGTTTTTAGTAACATGTGTTTATGCTTTTTAAGTGTGTGAAATTATATTTCCCTTTTTATCGATATTCTTCAATTCTATCAAGCGTAAGTTTCCAACAGTAACATTATATTGTTTAAAAGGAATGATTACATTTTGATGTGTTTTTTTTTTTAATTTGTTTTAGGTTGACGATAAGAACAACATTGAAAGAAAAAAGGAGTTAGATTTGAGAACATTGTGCATGAAAGTATTTTCAGTGATGCTCCGGAGTTTGAGGTATGTATAATAACTTGAATATGTTTTAGTAACCCGTTTTTATGCTTTTTAAGTGTATGAAACTATATTCTTTTTTTTTATCGATATTCTTGAATTCTGTCAAGCATAAGTTTCAAAATTAGGAATTTACGATGTTGTCCCTTTTTTAATTTCTTCAAAATTTAAGTGTGATGAAGACGTTATAGTTTTAATGAGTTCTCAATTGTAACACATATGTTACTCTGTTTGAAAAAACGCGAAGGATGCTAATTAATGTAGATAAGTGATAGATACATTTCTTAGTTTTGCTCATGTGTTTTAATTACATTTTAATGATTTTTTTTCTATTTGTTTTGGGTTGATGATAAGAACAATTTTGAAAGAAAAGAAAAATGAGTTAAGAGTTGCGTCTGCATCATCCTGTTTTTTGGAAAATCAATTTTGCAAACATACCTTAAGAATTCCAACAAGTAATCTATATGGAAACTCTTCCCAGTGTTGTAACTAAATTCATAAGCTTGACTATGTTTGATGTCATTGTTGAATACCTATTCTTTGTCATGTAAGCCCTCGACTACGCATGATTCAGCATCTTCCTACATGAAGAACAAACACTTGTCAACCATTATATTATAAAACTTACCAACTAAGGATAGATTTTTTAGTCGATCTTCTCAAGTTGGCCGATGTGGTTGTCAAATTCTTCATTCGTGTAGGCTCTAGTAGTTACACTCTTGCCAATAGTCTTCTTCAAATTTTATAGTAAATGGTAGGAATAACCAACACACATGGCTTCTGGATATATGTTATGTATTTAATTTTCTATGCTCTTGTCTTTGTTCAATATTATGCACAAGTTTTCCGCTCCTCGTAAGATACTGTCAACATGTGTAAAAATCATTCCTATGAATTATTGTTCTTGTTGTCCCAATTCCGAAAGTGAAGACAAAAATATTGTAATTGACATCTTGGTACATCATGTGATTAGCGTACCACCATAATACTCCTTCAAGAATGTACCATCAACTACAATTACAAGTCTACAATACCTCTATCCTTGCAAAGGAGCTCCTAAAGACATGAAAGGTACTCGAACATGTTGCTCGGATACGTCTTTAGATTTCTAACTATTCCTAGGTTTTTTACTTCCAACATATACAAGTAGGTTGGAAGTTTTCCATATGATTCCTCTGGATAACCTTTTAACTCCACATATGCATGCTCTCGGACCCTCTAAGCTTTATTAGAACTCATTAACACCCCCATACTCATTCTTCATGTCGTTTTTTATGTTAGCTAGAGTCTATATAGTTTTTACAGAGATGTACATGTACTTATACTTGATTCAACTTGCCACTGATGAACTTGATGATTGCCAATGATTTCCTGATATACTATCCATTCAACGCACATGTTCATTCATAATGTAACTTATTTTAAAGTTGACTGTTTTTCCGACCTTTGAGGTTCTAAAAGACCATTGACAATTAGCATCCACGCATTTTATGACATACACCTTTTTGTCTGATTTTTTTCACTTTGAATTGGATGTGGTTTCGCATGACATACATTACAACATTATTCATTAGCACCTCTTTATTGTTGAATTTTTTTAAAAAAAACTCTATTGGCAATTGGATTCAAATTCACAATGGTTTCAGCTTTTATAATCATTTTGTATACATCTAGAATATAATAAGAAACCTCATAAGTGATGTCTTTAAGAGTTGGTAATTCCTAATTGTAGTTGAAGTATCTGCGAACATGTAGAAGTTGTATTTTGCAAAATATGCCCTTCACAAAGATTAAGTGATTTGTTACTATCTATTACTGATAAAATATCATGCACAACGAAATTTTGTAAGGTTCTTGTCCTTTATCTTCAATTCCAATAGAACATACATCTGGTTTTAATCTTTTTCGGAAGCTCATTATGCGTCACTTGATATTGTATTATTATCTTTGTTCTTGTTCGGCTCAATTCCAACTCCAAATATATTTTCTCAACAACATATTGTATGTACATCTAGCGGGACTAGGATTCCAGCTTTGTTGAAATTATTGTATTCGTAGTTTTGATTTCATTTTCCATCCTAATGTAAGAAGATATTAATAGGTTTCATACCTATAAAAAACATAATGCAAAAAAACATTAATTAACATGAAGCAACAATAACTAGTATACCTTTTTTCTTTGCGGTGGAATCTGACCGTAGAGGATTTTGATGAATTGAGGAGTTGAGAAGAATGTTGAAGATTGAGAGAGAGTGAGAGTTTTGTTTGAAGGGGGTTTGATTTTGAAGAATATGGAGAAAAACAAGAAGAAATTGAGGAATTGAGAGAGAGATATGGGTCTTGGTTTGAGAAGATGAAGACGTAGTGACGGACAAAAAAGTACTTTTTTTGTGTTTGTAGCGGAGTAAACCTCTCTACGGTCGGTGATTATTTATAACACAATAAGAATAGACATTAACAATAATGCTCCTCTATTTAAATTCTCAAATTTAAATTGTCCAATTTGAAAAAATAGATAGTAACACACTATGTTACACTATTTGAAGAAAATGAATACAATATGCTAGAACAAACATGCAATAACACATCATAGAAAAGGTTTAACACCACATAATTGAAAACATGAAAAATAAGCAGTAACACATCATGTTACTAGTTATATGTAATTAAAATTAGGCCACATGTTCAAAATCTTCAAATAACATGTGTTAATATAATTATGCTGCTGCAATTGACATGGTCAAATTTACAAAATTTACACAACTAAATTTAAATCTCTATTTTCAATATTTCACCTTAGATCATGAGTACGTTCTAGTTCTTCTTGACGTGGAGCTATTGCATAAAGAAATTAGGACTCTTCACAACTTAGATGAGGTAACATACCAAATGCTAAAAGAAAATTTTGGTATTCTAGTTATTCTTTAATCTCACAGTATGTATGAAAATGATAGTTACACACCATAACACTAATATATGACATGATATTTTCCCTTGGCAAGGTCAACATGATCTTTGGATACAGTAACACAATTGACTAAATGTAATAAATTGAAGAATCAATAATTTCAATTCTTTAAGAAAACCAAAATGGTAAAATCATCGCAAATTAAATCTGAAATAAACAAAAATAACATAAATTTCGAACACAAATAATCATTCCTAACCTTATCTTTGCAAATTTGAGTTGAATGCAACTATTTGTTGTAAATAACCTACCAAATTCTTTGTATTTTGGAAAATTTTCAAAGTTGTTGGATCTATTTTAAGAATGAAGGGAGCTCGATTCCAAATATGCAGTAGTTTTCAGCTCGCATTCAATGTAGCAAGGAATATGTCTAAAAATTGGTAGAATTTCAGTTCAAATTTGATCAAATCGCAAAGGGTTTTGGTCCAAAATTGGTATCACTAATTTCTAGGGTTCATATTCAAATTTCATGAAATTGCAATGATTTTTTGTTAGAAATTTGGTTGACAATTTCTAGGGTTGAGTCTAGGCGAATTTCATTCTATCCAGATTTGGGCATTTATAAGAGTGGTCAAGGAACGGGTTGGTTCGATTTTTGGCCTAACTCGTAACCGAATTGATCATTTTAGTTTCTTGAATACCCAACCCAAACAAACACGAATATGGGCATAAACGAGCCTGATCTCCTACCCCGGAGGGACAAGAAATGTTTTCGCCCACTACGGGCATGGCATGCTCCACTGCCACGCCAGCAATGGCGTTTAATTGACCTTCTTTACATTATTCCTCCACTCTACCACCTCTGCCACCACCGAGAACTTCCATAACCGGTAGCTCCTCCACCAATCCCTTTTCCCACTTGATCACTCTTTCCCTCCCACAACACCACGAGCCTTAATTTCTCAACCCTCATTCACTTCACCCTCTCCACAGGCTTAACCTCAACAACAACAACAGCCCAAATATCCATTTTCTACACTCTCACCACCTGATACAAAAAACCAGTTTTTCCTGGTTTACCCCTCCCTGCCACCACATCCCCGCCCCCCTCCTTCTCCAACTTTGCCACCTTTCCCGCCAACATCTCCTCCCTTATCCTTCCCTCTTCTTCCTTACATTCCAACAAACCCATTTCTTATAAGCTCACCGTTATCATCTCCATCGCCATTTTCTCTGCCACCCTCTTTGCCACTTTTCTCGACACCACTTCTCCCATAAAACAGATAGCCTCTGTCTCGTCCCTCCTGAAACCACCCCCTCCGACACCACCTCCACCACCGATATTAATAAAAAACCGCCACCTCTGCCATTCTCCTGCCACACCCCCTCATCTACCTCTTCTGAGTTCCTCTACTTGGGAACACTAGTAAGCTACCGAGACGCCAATATTGGCTCCGTCGCCACCTAAAATGTAAAGAACACACCTACAGCCATTTCATTAGATTACCATAGGCTCAGCTCATCGAAGCTCCGACGGTGGGAGGAAAATGGCAGTGAGCAACTCCGGCGGTGGGAGCAATTACACATCGAGCAAAATGGGACTGGGACTTTGCGATTTAGGGCAGGTAGGAGAGAGCCCCAAATCATAGAGATTCATGGTTGAACACACCAGAGCGTGGATATTCAACTGCTAGCGTAACCTTATATGGGCAATGACGGAAGGGAAATTTGGAGACGGGGGAAGGGCAATTTAGGGTAGGAAGGGAAATTAGAGAGGGACCAAATCGGATTGTACGCAAATGGGCAGGCAAAATTGGGCCTGTCCATTTTGAATTAAACGCCACTGCTGGCGTGGCATGCTCCAAATTGGGCGAAAACATTTCCTCAGGCCCTTGGGAATAAAATCAAGTGATAATTAGGAATCCTACCTACATTTTTTACCAAATTGTAAATTTACTTGATTTTTAAGAATTTATTAATATTTCTAATTAACATATAGATTTACTGTATATATTAATTAATTAATAATATAAATTTTTAAAATTCAAATTCAAATAGTAATAAAATTGCTATTATAAGGTCCAAATCTTATCATGCTTAATTAAAGGCATTAATTTTTTAAATTGACTTAAATAGCCTTCATGTAATTTGGTTTTACACGTAACACAATTAAACCCATTACCTAGTCTTCTCTGTCAAAAAGGAAGAAGAACTCTCCAAAACACACTCCCAAACTCCAGCATCAATCCAAATCCGAAAGCTTTTGCACATTCAAGATAATTAAACTACAGATTGATTTCAACAGTAAGTGTATTCTCTTTTCTTTCATTCTGAATTATAATATTTTTATTTTTTTGTGTTGAAAACAGAAATTTACTCGTTGAATCGTATATTCAGTAATAATGTTAAAAAAAATTTATACAGTCATTTAAGAATGGCAAAGTCTCGTAGTGTGAACAAATCGAGACAAAAACATACATTCAGGTAGAATGGCTAGCCATAAAAAAAAAGCCAGTGCTGCAAAAAAGAAAAGTATGTGCAGAAGAAGAAGGTTTCAGTGTCGATGATACAAAGGGAAAATGTATTATTTTTATTTAGCAACATCAATTTCTTAGATGCATGGGTGAAATTAGGAATAACCAATATTAAATTTTTTTTAATATGTTAATAGCAGATGACATAAATTTTCTTTTTGTTTTTCTGTATTTGATGCCCATACGATTATTTGTGATAATTAATCTGTTTGTGCGATGGGTGTTAATATATTGTTCAGATATGTTCAAATTTATGTAAAAGACTATTTCAAATATAAAAGGCTATACAAACACATAAAATAACATATACCAGCCGTCACTCGATACTAGTCAACTGGGAAAGTATTTTGAATGAAAAAGTTGATAAGGCGATCGCAAGAAGAAATAGCAGAGGTAGACCAATTTCTATAAAAGAAGATCCGTTTACCAAGGATGTAATGAATGTACCTTTACCGTGGAAATTCAAAGAATCGATCGAAGATTTTGATGGCACAACAGATCATATTGATCATATCAGAACTTTCCAAGATCGGGTAAGATTGCATGGCTGGCCGGATGCTATAGCATGCAGGGCATTTCTCATGACATTGTGAAAAGACGCCAGATAGTGGTTTGATACGTTGCCCCTACGATCAATTTCTTCATTTGCAGATTTTGCAAATAAAGTCGCCATCTGTTTCTCTAGTAGTGCGTGAAAAAAGAAGACAGCGATGGGGCTTATCCAAGTAAAACAATATAAAGGAGAGTCTCTATGCAAATATATGTCACGGTTCAACTGTGGTACATTAAGCATTAAAAATTTGTAGATGCCCTCAATTATAACTGCCTTACTCAGGGAATTGAAGAACCACGGCTTCAAAGCCAACCTCTCGAAAAAACCGCCTGAGTCCATGACAGAACTACTTAGGCAATGAGAGGAATATATTGATCATGAGGAAGTATTGAAGGCAACGCGAGGCGACCGAGACATATATGATTGAAGAAATAAGAAAAGACGACGTGATGAACCTTCGATGAGCAAGTCCAACCACAGGAATATGAATGAGTACAAGTATCGTCCGAGGACTGAAGTAGTTAATGCAATATCTCAGACTTAGTTAAATGCTCCCTTGTCTACTATTCTTCGAGAGATAAGTGCGTTGAAAGAATTACAGTGGCCAGAGATATTAAGATCCGATCCTTCTATTCGAGATCGTAATCGCAGATGTGAGTTTCAAAAAGATCACGAACATACTATGGATCAGTGTCGAACACTATGAAATTGATTTCTGAGGGATTGATAAAACACTTCATGAAGAAAAATGACGACCATCCTAAACAAATAGTAGAATAAGAAGGAAAGAATAGGAGAGCGGGTGTGATACATGTCATTGTTGGTGGATCGGCTAGGAGAGGAGATTCGAAGAACTCTAGAAAAAGATATGCACGGTCGTTATAAATAAACTTGATCGGTGTGTCAAGCAGATTCAGCCAGTCAATCACCTTGATGACGGAGATCTGGAGAGAGTATCTTTACCACACGATGATGCGTTGGTAATTACAGGTGATATAGCTGACTTTGATGTAAAAAGGGTGCTAGTAGATACGGACAGTGCTGTAAATATCTTGAGCTCGGAAGCTTTCAAAGCTTTGAAAATACCGATCGACCGTCTGAAGTCTATAAACACTCCGCTGCATGGGTTTGGAGGAGGGACAGTGATACCTAAAGGAATTGTTGACCTCCTAGTTGTTTTGGGAAAACATCCTTATTGTGTAACGTTGATAACTCCTTTTTTGATAGTGCAAACACCAATGGCATATAATCCCATCTACAGTCGCCCGATTATCAATTTGGTCGGCGCTGTCATATCTACTCAACACCAATCCATGAAATTTCTCATGAGCCGAGGGATTGGGATAGTCAAGAGAGATCAGCTAACTTCGAGAAGATGCTATATAGACAGTATTCGAGCTGAAGCTAACCCAATTGTATTGACAATTGAAAGAAATGATTATCAGCAAACATACCATTTTGAAATAGCAGAAGAGGTATAGGTAGTGGAATTAGAATAAGGTAAAAAAGTTACAATTGGTCGATCGCTAAGTGAAGAGGACGGGAAAAGAATTCTGAACATGCTTTGGGAAAACATTGACGTGTTCGCATGGAGTACTGATGACCTACCAGGTATTGATCCAGCGATCGCTCAGCATCAATTGTATAACATAGCTGGTTATAAACCCGTGAAAGAGCAAAAAAGACAGTTCGTGCCCGAAAGACAGCAAGCCATAAAGGATGAGTTAGAAAGATTACTCAAAGCAGGTTTTACAAGAAAGGTGGAGTATCCAGAATGGTTGGCCAACATAGTTCTGGTAAAGAAGTCGACGGGGAAGTGGAGAATGTTAAACAAAGCATGTCCTAAAGATTGTTTCCCACTACCAAGAATAGGAGCATTAATAGATGCTACGACTGGAAAGAAAAGATTCAGTTTTCTTGCATTTTCACGATATCACCAAATTTCATTAGCGTCGGATGATGCTAAGAAAACTTCTTTCATAACAGATTTTAGGACTTTCTGCTACACAGCCATGCCCTTTGTGCTAAAGAATGCTGGAGCTACATACTGGTGTATGGTTAATAAGATATTTGGTAATTTAGTCGGTCGAAAGATTGAAGCCTATGTTGACAACATGGTAGTCCATAGAGATCAAGAAGAAGATCATGTGAAAGATTTGAGGGAGATTTTCTGAGTGGCGAAACAAATTCGTTTGAAATTTAACCCTGATAAATGCACTTTTGGCACCACCAGAGGTAAATTCCTAGGCTTCACGGTAACTCAAAGAGGAATAGAAGCCAACCCTGATAAGATTCGGGCAATTATTGATATGACAAGTCCGAAAAATAAAAATGAAGTACAAAGACTCACTAGTAGAGTAGCCGTCCTTAATCGATTCATGTCATGGGCAGATGACAGATGTCACCCATTCTTTAAAGCCATTAAAAAGAGTAACAACTTTGAATGGATAGTCAAGTATGAAGAGTTGTTGGCAGAATTGAAGGCATTACTCCAACATCTGCCCATCTTAAGCAGACCGATTACAAGGGAAACACTAAGGTTGTATCTAGATGTATCTCTACATACGGTCAGCTCCATCCTCATAAGGATAGAAGATAAAGTAGAACAGCCGGTCTATTATGTAAGTCACATTCTGAAAGACACTAAATCTCAATATAACCTAGCAGAGCAGTTGGTCCTAAGCCTGATCGTAAACGCGAGAAAATTAAGACCATGTTTTCAAGCACATCCGATTGAAGTCTTAACAAATCAACCTTTGAAGAAAATTCTCCATTGACCCAAGACATCCGGTCGGTTGATGAAGTGGACGGTAGAGTTGGGAGAATATGACATAGAGTTTAAATCGTGATCTTCCATAAAAAGGCAGGTCCTAGCTGACTTTATTGCAGAATTATCACCCAGAGTCATCGCCAAAGAAAACCTTCTTTGGACATTATTTGTAGATGGGTCTTCCAATAAAGAGGGGTCAGGTGTGGGAATTATATTAATAAAACCAAATGGAGAAGAAATGAGGTATGCATTGAGATTCGAATTCAAAGCTAATAATAATGATGCCGAATACGAGGCCGTCATCCTTGGATTACAATATGCGTTGAAAATGGAAGCTCGATCGATTAAAGTGCATAGCGACTCCCAATTAGTAGTTAGGCAAATTCAAGCAGAATTCAAAGCAAAAGACGATTGCATGGTGGCATATTTAATGAGAACCAGAGAATTGCATCAATGTTTCCAAGAATTTAAGATTGTGAAGATAGCTCTGATCAACAATGCACGAGCTGATGCCTTGTCTCGGTTGGGTTCTACCTGTGCTAACCCCCGGTCATTTTCATCGCCATTGCGAATGTTGTCCAGGCAGAGTTTCATAGCTATAACTGAAGTTGGTGAGATCGAAGAACCTTCTACCTGGAATGACCCTCTGAAGTCCTATCTAACTGAAGCTGTCCAGCCTAGTGATCCAATTGAGGCAAGAAGATTGAGAATAAGGACAGCTGGGTTTATAATCATCGACAATCACTTGTTTAAGAAGGGTGTCTCGATGCCGTATCTGAAATGTATTAATGCTAACAGATGATTTTTCATACTCACAAAAATACACTCTGGGATGTGCAGAAACCACCAGGGTGCAAACATGCTGGCCTTCAGAGCCCTCCAACAGGGGTATTATTGGCTGACTATGAAAGCAGATGCGAATGAGCTGGTCTAAAAATGTGATGCCTGTCAGAGACATGCGAACCTTATCCATGTGCCAGCTGAGTATCAAACTGCAATATTTGGTATTTGTCCTTTCTTTCAGTAGAGAATTGACCTCCTAGGTCCATTTCCGATGGCCAGCCAACAAAGGAAATTTCTTGTGGTTGCAATCGATTATTTCACAAAATGGGTAGAAGCAGAACCTCTCGCAACAATAACAACCAAGAATATACAAAGTTTTATTCGGAAAAACATTATTTGTAGATTCGGGATACCGCGAGTAATAATATCTGACAATGGAAAGCAATTTCATAATTGGGAGTTTGAAGAATTTTGCACAAGTTACAAGATCGATCTGAGGAAAACATCAGTCGTCCATCCTCAAGCGAACGGTCAGGTGGAAGTTACTAATCGAACTATCTTATAGGATATACGGACCAGACTGGAAGAATGTAAAGGAAGATGGGATGAAGATATTCTAAATGTGTTATGCGCATACAACACCATACCCAGAGAATCGACTGGAGAGATACCATACAGATTGTGTTTTGGATTAGAAGTAGTCATATCGACTGAGGTAATCGAACCAACACCACGCATGATGGTTCAACAAGCCGATGTTGAATTACATAAATCTGAACTTGACCTTCTAGAGAAAGTAAGACAGAAAGCATTCACAAAGATGGTTAATTACAAGCGCATGACAGCTGAATATTTTGATCGGAGAGAGAAGCCTCGAAAGTTTGAGAAAGGAGACCTAGTCCTCAGGAACGCGTCAACAGCAGGGCATCAACCAGGCAAGTTAGATCCCAAGTGGGAAGGGCCGTTTGAAGTCATCAGAGGAGTTAAGAAGGGAGCATACAGTCTAAAAGATCAGCGTAGAAAGCCCCTCAGCCGACCGTGGAACGTAGAACACTTAAAGAAATATTACCAGTAAACTGAAGATAGTTCTTTTCCTTTAGTTTGGTGTATCTTTGCTATTTGTCAGTGTATTTTTACTGTCTCTTTTTAGAATAAATAGATGGGGGCGAGGACATATGATGACAACGCTAAGGATATGGTTCATAACATGACCAAACTGGGAGTGACTCCAGATTCCTCCCAACCATGATCCTTCTTTGTTTTACAAGTTAGAGCAACACTAATCATCCTAGCCACAGAAGTTTACCAACTATTGTTCTATTTTAAGTTTCAAATAAAAATAGTCACACGTGCGAAACTCGATGACGATCAAGATCATAAAAGTCAAAGCGATTACGATCGGCTTGACAAAAGTTAGACCACGGCCAGTTTAACTCAAGAATCGACCATGGTTGTAACTAATTGACTACAGTCACAAATACGATGTCGTCATAAATATTCGACTAGGGTGGTAGAGACGGGTGATTCAAGATTCATCTATCTTAAGCATTATAAATATTCGACTACGGTCGAAAAGACTCAGGCAATTCCAGATTGATCTATCTTCAGCAAAAGTACAGTCGATCGATATAGTTTTTTCTATACATCAACATGAAAGAAAAAAAAAATATCTTGCTTGACAAAAAGACAGAGTTCAAAACTAGAAATCATTCTCAAAAGATTCGGGCGAGGATAAACCACCTCTCCTCTAAGAAAATAGAAAGCAACAAAAGTGTTTTAGAAAATCCTTGTTCTGATTAGAAACGTTTATAAAGAGAAAAAGTCAGTCATCTTCATCTTCAGCATCATTGTCGTCATCGACCGATGGCACAAATGGGATGCCTGAATAATCAGTATTCGGGAATCTTTCTGAGAGCCATTCTCGGCTCTTCCTAAAAGCCATATCTCGAGCACGTACACCAACCATACCCACAGTCGTCATATATTATTTGCTCCCTTTGTATTCATCTATCGCAGTCTCTCCCTTCACGACTAGCTCTTGTGAAAGACGGTTGATGGTTTCTTCCAAGGTACGAAACCTTATTGTCCCACTGCTGCAGACGTTCTTCTCGTTCTTGTAAAGATCTCTCCAACTCGATCAACCTTGCTTCACGATCATTAAACATATCTGTCTTTTCAGACAAATCTCTACGACAGTCACGTAAGTCCCTGCACTGCTCTTCAAGAGCTCAGCTGGTCTGTTCAATTTTTTCAGCATGATCGCACATTTTACGAAAAGTGGTATGATGAAGAGATAAGATCTGTCTCAAAAAACAACCGTGTGAAAGATCAAAAGGGGTTGAGGGATAATGCCCAAAACAACTATACAAGAAACATACCCGTCGCTCCTCCACCATGATAGACCGCTCTAAACTTTCAGGAGATTTGTCTTTGCTGGCCTCGACCACCTCCCAATCTAGGCAAGAAGATATAATCCGACAATCCTATGTCACCTTCTCAATAGGGCGACGAAGATCAAAAGTTGGTCTGGTATCAATAGACAGTCGTGAAGTGCAGGATCGAGAATTTTCCAGGGTATCAGTCGGTACTGTCACGATCTGAGCTATTGGTGAGGAATCAACCGATATAGGTTCTTGCTGGTCACTAGATGGAATGACATCAGAGAATGGGGATCAGCAGGAGAGCAATCTCTACGCCATTTTCTTTGACCACGAGTATTCTTCCTAGCTAACTCTTCTAAGAAATCTCTAGTAAACTTGTCTGCAGACATATCTATAAGTACATACACGCCATCAGCAAGCCGGATGCTAAAGGCCACTAAAAAAAATTACCATAGGGACAGCTGATGCCAGCAGGACCAGGGCATCATTTGTCAATACATCATTCATCGAACAACCAAGTGGTTCAATCGCCCGTAAGACTATTAAGAAATCAATTTCTAGTTCAGTAAGGATTCGTGTAGAGTTAAAATCTTTGAGTGGGAGAACACTCCAATTTAAGAGAAAAGCAAACATACCATCGATCGGCTTCTCAAAGAAATACCTATTTTTCCACCCACTATTAGAGGTAGGGCAATTTGTTTTCTTAAAGTGGTCGTGTGTGGGAAGACATCAGTCGTGATGGGAGAAAACCACGTAATAATCATAACGGTCTAACAGCTTCATCTAAAAAAGAAAACAAAAATTGTCGACCGACGGTTCTAAACCATGTGTAGACAGACAAGAAGATAATAGTTTAACATCCTCAACGCATTTGGCACCAATTGGCAAGGAGAGAGATTAAAGGTACAAAAAAATTCGACCAGGAACGGGTGAAGTGGAAATATAAGTCTAGCCTTAAGGCTATCTTGGTAAATCGCTACCTCTCCAGGGAGGGCGGTCGATCGGCAAATATTCGATCAATCCAGGAGCTCTATAGATGTGTTTTTTACTAAGAAAAAAGTGGTTGATCATACCTTTTAAGGACGTTTCATTATATGTACTTGGATGTTTTGGAATAGTGTGAAGAATGGAGATCAGATGGACATGAATGGGTGCCTGATTTGACGGTCAACTCTACTATCTCTAAGACGTCGCACAACCATTTTTGCCAAACTACGACACTAAGGTTAGAAACCATCAAAAAAGTGACCTCCTTAGAAAGGAGAAGAAAGAAGAAACAACAATATAGGGATAACAACGCCAGCTTTTAATACAAGAAGAGAGAATAATGGTAAAGTTAGAGACCTACCGGGTGTTATTAATCCAAAGGCCTGGTTGACATTCATAGAAAAGCTATTCACTTCCAGCGCTAAGCTATCCAGTTGCCCAAGGGATTCAATTGATTCCAAAGAGTTAAAAGAGAACTCTATGGCTTCTTGTTCATCCGAAGAACTTTCCAGATTAATAACGTTCATGAAATATGGAAGTATTCTAAGAACCGAAATCTCTAAAAGAAGAAGTGATACAAAGAAAGAATGGGAAAGTATAGATTATCAAGCATTTATGTAACGTTTTTTGAAAACTGAAAAGGTGGCAAGCGATGATGTGGCAGGCGATGACGTCATAAAAGCACAATTCTCCAAAACGCCAACGCCGTCTTCTTGTCAACTGTGGACCTAGGGAATAAGCGAACCATTGATGACAATAGTCACAGAATTCCAACATAAATGGACAGACGGTTTACAAAAATGTCAGAAAAGTCAGTCAAACAAGACGACCGTGTTAGTAAGTCAATAAATGTCCAATTTTAAGTAACTCTCAAGTTATAAGATTTTATAAACTTGAGAGTGGGGGTCTACTGATGTCAGACGTTCTTTTGAACATAGGTGGTCGAGTTTTTTTTCCAACATGTCGAGTTGTATTTGGTCAATGTTTGTCTCGATTTTATTTGGTCGGTCGGTTAAAGTTTCTTTACCCTGTTGTGTAACAATTCGACCGATCGTATTTGTAATTATCGTCTATAAATAAACGGCCCCCTCTCAGTTAAATGAGGCATGAAAAAAAATTAACATTTTGATAATCTCCCTCTTATTTTCTCTCTCAAGAACACAAAAATGATCAATATTAATGTTAATTGTGTTACGTTTTGATGATATTTTATTGAATACAAATGTTACGGGTGATAACTATTTTAATGACATTGAATGCAATTCAATACATGTACGTAGTTGCAAGTTAGTGCTCTAACACCTACAATCATCGAGAGACAGAAGGCATACTCAAATGGTATATGTGAGGATGTTGTATGCGCGTGTTGAAGACAGTGATGATGATTTTGCGGCTCATGTTGTCAGGCGATAACCAAGACAAAGTAGTTATCAAAAGGCTTTTGCCTCCAGTAGCAACAGTGTGTCATCATCTCTTATAAAACATCTTTAGATATATTATTTAACAACGATAGACCATATTATTGTGATGATAAGTTATATGTTAATATGATTTCATGCAGATAATGGCTCGAATAGTCGTCCAAAACAACACTAATATACACAAGCCCAATATTGTTGTTCATGAATTTTGAGCACTTCACGAGCATGGTGGTAGTCGAATGAAAAAGGTTGACCAACTACACATATATGTTCCCACAGTTATCATCGTACATTATTTGGATTTAAATTTTATCGATTATTTTCTTTTTTCCTGTGATAATATTCTGGATTTTTACATTAATTTTTTGTAGAACTTGGCACCTGCAAATGACGGAAATATTCAAGTATTGCATAGTAATGGTATCAATACAACAAAATCCATAGTTGAGACAGAACAAGAAGATACTCATATATTTAAGGGTGATGGAGTTAAGTACAAGCTAATGAAAAAAACACAGATTCTGAAAAGGCGGGAGCTATACATGCAATCTGTGTCACATCAACACGTCCACAATGAAGCATCTAAAGTGAAGGGGTTCGATAATATTTTTCCTTATTAATAATTTCATTAATTGCATGATCATACTTTAAAACATTGTCTAAACTTAAATTCGTAGCACCGCTTATCCAAGAAGGAGTCCATTAACAACCAGTTCGATGCAATTTTGAGCACACACGAGAAATACTGGCTAACCATTTTATTATCAAAATGCAATTTGTAAATGCAATTTGTAAACTTCTTTGATGAGTTTAACAAGACAATCGAGGATGGCCTAAAAGGTGTGTGTGATCGAGCAAATGCAAAACAGAGGGGACAACCTATACATAACCAATTAGGAGCTAATTCAAACAATCCATCTTCAAGGGTTTGTCATGTATCATTACGTTTTATTAATTCAAAGGTTAATTGTGATCCATTCCATTCCCAAAAAATGACTACATGTCTTTTAACTTAATGCAAGGTTCGTGCGAAGAATAAAAATGTGCGACATCGCCGAGTAAATCTGAAACCACCAGCACACAATTGGTGAGGGAGACATTCCTAGCTTCGACATAGGAATAGATACCCAAACTAATTCTCCTTCTCTTCTACTAGATAACGAACTTGTCTTGACTGAAGATGACATCAACATAATTGACAACAGTGTTGAATTAAAGGTTAGCATGACATCTTATTTTTTGTTACGTTTCAGATTTACTTCAACACTTCTAACTTTTTGTATATCGAAAACAAGCTTATTGAAATGGGCTCAAAAGAGAAAGTTATGCAAGATGCATGTCATGCTGATCCTCGAACCAAAAAATAAACGAATTATTTCAAATCAAAGCCAATCATGCACTGATGTTGTTGTAAGTGTGATGGGTTTTCAATCACCTGGTAACGTATTGAATGACGGATTGGAGTTCAGTGAAGAGGACTTTAGGAATATCGACGAATCGGTTCAGAAGAATGGAAGCTCATCCATAAAAGGAGAATTGAAGGTTCAAATTATCCTTTAAAAAAGCTGGAATATCAATTTTTTATACATATTAACAACTCATAGAATATGAATTACTTATTCCTTTTTATTTATTCTGCATACTATGACCCAAATTGGTATTTCACTGGCGATTACACCGATACCGTTCATGGTGGAGGATGATTCCACATTTGAACATCTCCTGAAGAGGATTATCAAACCAGCTGCATGTCTCCAATCCCCATACGTAAGAAGTTATCGTTCACAAGGAGAAGTACTTCCAATTGATCCCACCTTTTCTTTTCAATACAATTTTTGCTTAGATTCTCCCGGTCTACCGGATTATTCTGTCTTCGAGAAGTGGTGTAGCAGAGGACTCCATCTTAGTAATAAGTAAGTGATTGACATTAAACAATTGCACCTCACCACACTTAATTTATAATATTGTATTGACATTTCTATATTTATAAATGTGTAAGCTTCAAAAATTTCATAAAGATGATCTAAAAATATCACCCACAATGGATATTCGACCAGTTCACATATCTTCTAAAATGTGGTGGTATGATCTGAAGGAGGTCGGAGTACCACTGAACGACGAGGTAATATTTTCTTCTCTTATTGCATTTATTATTTATTTTAGAAAAGTCTCTAATTGATAAAACGCGTGATAAAATATTGCATCATATTAATGCTATGTTTTATTACCTGAGAATGAGGATGTAGTTCATCGGTCTGAATGAAACAAGGGCCAAGTGTACAGATTGTTTATTTGATTTCAAGATCAGATCCCTATTTGACCAATTCATGAAGGACAGCAAAGTCATAGACAAACAGAGTTCTATTATGTCGTATATAACTGGCAACAAGTTATGGTTTGGGAATAATTGGAGAGATATTGATCATGTCTTCATACCTGTTTTCATGGATAAGCGCGCCCATTGGATATTAGCACATTTTGACATAGCAAACTGGTATCTGGATGTGTACAATTCATCTTTCAAAACAATTAAGGACTTAACTGTACTAGATGTCGTGGACCCACTGCACCACATTATCTCCCACCTGCTTCGAAAAACCAAAGTGCTTAATTATGGAACCCCATATGCTTCTTTGCCCAGCAAATTGTGTAAAGACATCCCGCAACGAACAAATGGGTAAGGTTTAATAATTGTAATGTTTCTATTTTTTTTTCCACTAATTTAATGATGAGTTTGTATGCTTTTTTTTTTATATCTCAGCGGTGATTATGGAATCTTTGTGATCAAGTATGCGGAGTACTTATTTCAGAAAAAGATAAATGCCACGCCGAATAAATTTGATACCTGAATGGCTCGATACAACATCGATGTTCAAGTTTACAAGTTTGCAATCAAAAAGCCCGATATACCCCTGTCAAAGTTGGCAAAGTAGAGCACCTGTTATGGTTCAAGTATGATGTTGTAGTATGTTGAAGTAATATCTAAATTGTATTTTGTCATTTTGTCGAAGGATTGTTGGTTTTAGGTATTTTCCAAAATCTGATCTGACGTGGATACTAGTTTTGTTTTGGACTAAGAAATATTTTTGTGTAAATGGTATATAATGTTTTAGAAGTAGAATGAAGTATGATCACATGGGAGCATCATAGTAATAGATGATGTAACATTCCTTATCCAGTAAAATTATGCTAATGTTAATTTTCTAGGTTGTTTTCGTTCATTTCTGTTGCCCAGGTAAATTCATGTTAACTTGTGTGAACGTTGCCTCCCAGTGTTAATTATATTGTCCTTTAAGGAATCAAATTGTATTCATCTAATTACAATTTAGCACAGGTTACTTCACGTTCGAAAAAAATGTTATCGTCGATACATATTTGTATAAATGTTTTCGCCGAGATGTATAAAAAAATTTTGCGGATGTGATCATTAGTTCTAATAATCATTTTCTTATTAAGATTTGTATTTTGTTCATAATAAATACTCACCTTTACGGACCATTACGTCAATACGTGATCAAACAATTCGTTGATATGCAATCAATTTTATTCACAAATTGCGATCAATTTTTGAAATGAACAACCATATCCATATCTTGTGTTTGATGGATGACGATAATTTCAAATACATGTGTCCCTGGAAATGCTTGTAGTCTAGGCAATCTTATTAAACTTCGTATACAACACAATAGAGGAATTGGACCCCATTGTATTATGCTTGTAGCTTCAAAACCTTAAATATAATTGATTATCAATTACCACTGCACAATGATCCCATCCAAGAAAATCGATAACACAAATACAAACATTCATTAACAAAAGCAACACACACTCACATCAATATGAATGTAATGTTACCAATGCTTGACAATTATTCAACCATCAATATTGACAATGTATTTGGATTTGAAGTCTGCCAAAAGATAAATAACACATGGACAGTTATCCAATTTATTGTAGATTCTATATATCAATACATCTCCCAATGTTTTACAGAAATAAAAACATAGATTGCAAATATAAAACAATATTTGGCTTCCTATCATCTATCTAATGACAATTCTAAACAAATTGATAGACTGTAAACTTATTTCTAATAAACAATTTCTCCAAATAGCTACTCCATAGCTAACCTTTTTAAACCATTAAATCATTAACCTGCAATCATATTCATATAAGTATTAATAAGAATGAATTTAAAACAATAAGCAATTAATTAGAATCTGAATTTTTACCTCCAAAACGTTACTAGATTTCTCCTTCCTTTTTTGTTCTCGATTCGTGCTTAATGGCGCTGGATTTTTGCATCTTGTTCGGTTGTGACCGTATTCCATACATCGACTATATCTCAATGTCCTCTTGACCTCGATCACACTACGTAGATGCTTCTCATGTGTCCTTCTAGAGCTTCACTTTGAAACAGGTGCTATAACCATCGTATTTTGTATGAATTTCGGTACGTTCCAATCAGACTGATTACCAAGCAGATAAATTTTACCGCTATACACCGCAAGATACGACTCTTTGTTATAATAAGGTGAGCAGTAGTCATAGATTGACATGTTATTTTTACCAAACTGCATGTTGACATGGCATTTCATCTATCTGGAAACGGTTACAAGAACAGACTTTTTCATCAAGTCTCACCAAGTAAGAAGTGCCCTCGTCATTCACCTGATATGCACTATCGCTTGATGGTAACACCCGTAAAATATTTAATAAAATATTGAAAATAATCAATATAACCATAAATAATACATTCTATTTTACAACAATTTTGTTAAGATGATGCTTGTATCAGGTCCTTATATTCCAATATTAATACATAATTGTTATCATACATCTAGACCCAATGATTTCATCTATCTATCCCTCATCATGCTCTCACATCTTGATTCAAGTCTTGTGAAAGTGTTTTTGGCATCATTTGCATTCTTGTAGAACCATCTTTGTACTACACACCGCAACAACTCGAACAAAGCTTCTATTGGGAAGTTTTTAGCTGATCTAGTTACAAAATTCACTGATTATACAATTTTTGACATCATTGTGCAGAACCGGTTTGATGTCATATAAGCTCTCGACCACTTATGGTACCCTACATCCTCCTGCATTTATATTTTTATATCACGTTAGTTAGTTTTCTGTATTAAAATATATTAGAAATAAATTAAAATCCATACTAACCAGATATCCCCGAATATGCCCGTCAATCAAGTCTAACATTCTTATTTGGATTTCAAATTTTGATACTGTGCACGCTATCGGAGCATCATTGAACGGCATTCTTATAAATTTAGCATTTTTACCAAATTGCTTCTTTAAATTTTGATACATATGATAACAACACACTCCGTACATCGCACTTGGATATACCTTCTTGGCTGCATTTTCTATGCTACCGTGCTAATCAGAAATGATAACAAGTCCATTACATTGGTCATATGCTTCTTTCAACCGTAGTAAGAACCACTCCCATGAATAATTATTTTTCGAATCACCAACACCGAAAACAAGTATGAAAATATTGTTATTAGCATCTTGTGTACAAGGAGTGAATAGGGTTCCATTGTAACTACCTATTAAAAAAGTTCCATAAATTACTATAATAGGTTTGCAATGTTTACACCCTTCTAAAGATGCCCCCAATGCCACAAAGCTAAACAAAAACTTTTTATTATTGTCTGTCTCTATTCTTGTATATGAGCGTGGATTCGTTGGTTTAAGCATATGCATATACGCTGATAGTCTCCCGTAAGATAGTTCTGGATCATCTCTTATTATTTCCAATACACGTTCACGAGCTATCCAGGCTTTTTCGTAAGTATTCGATACCCCGTAGTTTCTCATCATATCCCTAACAATATTAGCTGGTGTGTAAACAGTCTTTACATAGACATACTTGTATTTAATACAGCTCGCAATCAATGAACAAGTGCCTTGTCTGTGATCTCCCAGTGCCACGTCCAAAGAGCATGTGTGACTGTTCTTTATATTTCTTATTTTGAACATCGTCATCCTTATGATTATCAAAGCTCTGAGTCTCCATTTGCACGTGTCATCCAAACACTTTAAGACGTACTCATTCTTATCTGATTTGTAAACCTTGAACTGAAAACGGTAATGAATCGCATATAGTGATATGCTTGTTACCAACAAATCCTTATTTCTATAAACGGCATTCACCTTGACACCCTCAATACTAGGATAGAAGATTATGTCACACTCAATCTCATCAGTGGTCTGATCAAGATATTTCACGTATTCTCATATTGCAAATCCCATCTCTTCGATAGTTGGCAAAACAGTATTCGAGAACGTATCTAAACAACCATTACTAGAATCATGGGTTATAATATGGGGGTATGTAATATTATTAATTCCTGGCAATTCATTACCCAAGCACATCAGATTGTCATTATTGGGAGCCACATTTTCAATATCTACACACAGTGGAAACTTTGTCAAGTCCGGATCATTCTTTTTAATCTCTATATAGAAATGTAAAGAACTGTTACTGAAAACTGTTACGAGGGGGCCATTTTTCATTATTTGATAATGTATTGTAATAGAGAAATCCAATTGATTCCTTTTTAATTCTCTCATTATAATCTCTACTAACTTCATATAACTATGAATGATAACTCCAACAATTGAATAACCATCGTAAAACTGCGAAGAATCCCACTCACCATCAAAGTAAACCAACACACTTATCGATCCCATAACTGCAACATAAATTATACATTTTTTGTGTTAATCATGGCCAAATAAACTACATGCTGATCCATATGTTTTCCAACCATATTAATAGATTGTATAATCCATATCATGTTCTCATTCAGTAACAATGAAGACTATAAACATAGTTTTGTTCCAATTTTTTTATCACAATATAATTTAAACTCTTAGCTAACCCAATACATATTCATTAAAAATTCACCAAAATTTAGGGAATTATTTATACATACAAGTTGTTGTTACTACAATTTCACAGATATGATAAAAATATGTAGTGCCAAATATAATGAACAACTAATAAATTAGAATCTAACAAAAACAACCACTTGAATATTATTTGTTTCCATGTTATGGACAATATAATATAAAGACCCATAAAATTAATGCTGATTGTGATTCTTCATAACCCAGAAAACCTATTCAAAGCATTATGATAACAATTACGAATTTGGGTATCAATTTTAGATTACATTTAAAGAAGTTTTTAGGAACAATTCATTCAACAATTCAAGGTAATTACCTGGAAATCAGATCAGATTTGACGATACTCGATTTTGTTAATAAAGCTATGGAGACAATCTTCAGGCAAGGCGAATGATAACACAAATCGATCGACGATAATTTTTTGGCCAATGATAATGTCAGGTGATAATCTTCTCTACCGGCAAAGGAGGAATCAGAAACATAATATTGATACTTTCTTTTCTGGCTGAAGATTGATTGTGTTTTTTGAATTTAACTCTAATATCTAAAACACTGTCAATCATTGAATCTTATAGTGTCTTTTTTATTTTGGTTATTGAAATTATTTTAAACTAGATATTTAAATTTTATTTGTGTTCAAATTTAATCATTCTATCTACTTTCTCCGACTAAATAAATGAAAATGGTAACTTGGCTAACAGAAAAATATAATATGACATTAAACATTTATTAGCATCTTATTGTTTTGTCCAAGTAGATAATAATGTAAGCTCAATCTTCTACTCTATTTGCTAAAACCCCCTCTCCACACTACCATGAGATGCATAATGAACCAATCTGGTTGATTGCAATGACCGGTTTACCAACTTGTCAAAATTCAAGCAAATAGGACCAGTTATAGAAAAATTGTGTTTGAACTGAATTTTCAAGAACCGGTTTTTTGGTAGAAATATAGAGTATACTTACAGGTTACTACACATGTTACATGTTAAGTTTTAAGCACAAAACATATCCTATAAATAATAAGGATGCTATTACGCCTTTGATGACGTGGACATCAATTCATATCACTGCTAGCTAGGACGTGGACACGTTAGGTCAGCCTCAGCTAGGACCATTTAAACACTAATGATTGGGGTACTTTCTTCTTTGTCTGGTGCATTTGCTAGTCCAAAGTGCTTATATGCAAGGAGCCCGAGTGTATATCTCGATCTGGGTGTTGATTAACTGATGTGACACCAGTCATAATAGTCTGACGGCATGTTAGGAACAAAGAGTGTATAGAAAAGTATGGAATGATGACTTGAACAGCAAGAGATGGACACGTAAGGAGATGACTATGCAACTTACATGGAGGGCACATGGAGGGATCTGAGCCCTTTGACCAACTTAGACTTTGGCTATATATAGTTTATTAAAAACAGCATTGAGGAAGTAGCGTTATCTTAACTAACCAAATACTAATACTCTCACTCTTTTTCCTTTGGACCCATTTTTTCCTACATTCAATATATTTAACTCTAACCACTCCAGCAAACACATGAAGATTAACTTGAGCATTGATGAGCATACGGTGGACTTCTCAGCGGCCTATGCTTGCTAACTTATATGTTAAAGTGCGCAGAAATTACGCAATGAAATGAAGGAAAAGTTGAGACTGCTCATCTTGGGTCCCACCAGATTTTTAGGTCAATAGTCTGGCACCATCTATGGGAAATGAAGTACTTTAAACTACGAAAACACGTGTCTGAAAGCCCAGCTAAAGAAGATGACAAAAAATTTTGAAGTGACGATCCAAAAGAATGCTTGGAATTTTTGGAAACACGTATCTACTAGACTTTGAAGGATAGTTCATGTGCTAACCTATGGTGGAAAGACTTAAGAAATTGATGTAAAATTCTAGAAAGGATCGAATCCCTTGAGCAAATGTCACATAATTAATAGTCAAGTTATCCTTCGATAAGGGAAATTTTCCATAAATATCCTTGAAAAAGGACTTCATTAATTATGAAGGCTAAAACTCCTTGCAAATAGGATGAAATATACCTTTAGTATCGGTCAAGAACATATAGAAATCAACCAGTTAACGATGAGGGACAAAGTCAATACTCTTATGCCTCTAATACACACCCAAAGGCTCCTGCCAAAAAGATGTGAAGGTAGACTCCACTTAGTTCCAAAGTCAAGGGTATATGACAAACAACCCTAATGCTGAGCCCAACTTTCCCCCAGAGTATTTTCAAAAGCCGAAATCATCTAAAACCAACAAGCCGACCTCTTAGAAATAGGCGAGAGCAATGGACAACCGCTGTAGCAAGACAGGTATAGAATGTTCCTCCCATATATCAAGACTATCAACCAGCTCACGCACTAATGCATCATCCTGCATAATCTCTTGCTCAGTTATAGCCGAACCTCTCATCCAGCAAATGTCAGCATATTCATACACCAGCCAAAGCATCTCTCCCTCAGCTCTGGTCCTTTGAGATGGATGATGACGAAGAAATGAGCCCATTTTCTAAAAAAATACGTTAGTGTAATGTGCCCCACGATTTTGAAATGCCATAGATAAGAAAATGTACAGGCAGGGGAGACCCTAATGATCACTTTTTGAATTACCACGCCAGTATGGAGATAACTGGAGCAACACCGGCACTTAAATGGAATGCCTTTCCTTTAACTTTGGAATGGAGTGCTCTTAGATGGTATAAAAATCTCTCCCCCCCTCCCTCTTCTTCTGGAGCATTTATAGTTGGAAAGACCTAAAAATAGCCTTTAGAAATGGGTTCATATCTTTTCAGCCCGATCAACTCCCCCTTGAACATTTGCAAGATATGAGACAAAGAAATGGTGAATCACTTAAAAGCTATTTATCTAGGTTTACCAAAGAAATGCATAATTGTGAGAAGATCATAGAGGCAAAAATGTTCTCTCCGCTTAAAGAAAGTCTTGATATGAGTAGTATGTTTAAGGAAGATGTTTGGAGCCGAAAGCCTAGTGATTACAATGCCTTAGTAGACATGATGAAAGAGAAAATCATATCTAAAGAAATGGTACGGGATAAAGATACCATGTACAACAGTGTTGCAATCAAGAAGGCAAGCAAATATCAAGCCATCAAGTAGAACTAATTGTAACCAGTCTGGATATCGTCTGGGAAGTTCCTCATGTTTATTCCCTAGAATGGGATTTAGTTATGCCACGAAAATCACAGAGGCAACCCCCAATTTGCATTCTGGATTGACTATTCTAGTCTCCAATGTACCTATAAAATTATGTGAGAAAATATATATGGAGAAATAATTCTCTATATTGATTCAATTGAATAATGAATTGTATAAGAATACAATGTATATATACTAGTAAGAAAGGAATTCTACCTAAAATAGAAATATTACATACATGATATCTTACTATAAATACAATCCTACCAACAAGGTAAATAATAAATAAGGTAAGTATATTATTTGTTAATACTCCCCCTCAAGTTGGAGCATATATGTCAAGAGTTCTCAACTTGCGAGTGAAACTGTGAAATGCCTCCCCGCCCAGTGCTTTAGTAAACAAATCTGCAATCTGATTACTGCTTGGAACATAGACAGTCTTGATCTCTCCATTAACGATTCGTTCACGAATAATATGACAATCTATTTGAATGTGCTTTGTCCTCTCATGATAAACTGGATTAGCTGCAATGTGTATTGCTGCTTGATTGTCACAATATAAGGTTGCCGCTTGTGGGTGATCCACACATAAGTCTGTCAGCAACTGTCTCAACCATGTAAGCTCACAAGTAATGGAAGCCATCGCCCTATACTCTGCTTTTGCTGAGGATTTGGACACAGTCGTTTGCTTCTTACTTTTCCATGATATGAGCACCTTTTCCAAAAATATACAATATCCCGTAACTAACCATCGTGTAATAATATCTCCAGCCCAATCTGTATCACAAAATTCTGCTAGCTGCAATTTTCCACTTGATGGGAAATATAATCCTCATCCTGGTGCCCCTTTCAAGTATCGAAGCAATCGGTGAACTACATCAAAATGGGGTTGCCTAGGTGCATGCATGAACTAACTGAGTGTGTTGACCGAATATGAGATTTTTGGTCTAGTAATGGTGAGATAAATATGCTTCCCTACCAACCGTCGATAATATGTGAGATCTTTCAACAACTTTCCATCTGTCAAATTAAATTTTAATGACTACTGCATAGAAAATGTTGCAGGTTTTGCTCTAAGTAATCCTGCCTCTTAGAGAATGTCAAGAGTATACATCCTTTGATTTATTAAAATTCCTGATCTTGAGCGAGCAATTTCTACTACAAGAAAGTATTTTAATGTGCCAAGGTCCTTCAACTTGAATTGAGCTGCAAGGAACGTCTTTGTAGAAGAAATTTCTTCTTTATCATTTCCTGTGACGATCATATCATCTATCATATCATCCACATATAATAAAATAGCTGTAAATGAATCACTACTGACCTTAGTAAAGAGTGAGTAATCTGCATGTGACTGTTTGAACCCAAACTGAATAACAACAAATACAAATTTTTGAAACCAAGAATGAGATGCCTGTTTCAATCTATATAAAGATTTATGAAGTCGACATACAAGTGGTGGCTCCCCCTGTTGACGAAATCTAGGTGGGAGAGTTATATAGACCTCTTCATCAAGATCACCATGAAGAAAGGCATTTTGTACATCCATCAGATGAAGTGTCCAGTTCAGAATAGAGGCGATAGCAAGTAAGCATCTGACTGTTGTTAACTTTGCAACTGGAGCGAAAGTTTCATTATAATCAATCCCTTATCGCTGTGTAAACTCCTTTGCCACCAACCATGCTTTGTATCGTTCAACTGTACTATCAGAATGAAATTTGACCTTGAACACCCACTTACTACCAATAGGATGATGACCCAGAGGAAGCGAGACAAGTGACCAAGTATTGTTTTCTTCCAAGGCACGAATTTCATCGTTCATAGCAGCTACCCATTTGGAATCTTGACATGCGGCCTCATATGTAGCTGGCTCAATGATACGAGAAACATTGTATGTAAAAGCACGATAAATGGAAGAAAGATTGCTATATGATACATACTTGATATAGGATGTCGAGTACTGGATTTGACCGGAAGAGACCCAGCTTGAGCAGGCATAGCATGATTGACATAGTAATTTTTCAGGCAAATTGGGGTTTTAACTGATCTTGTAGAACGTCAAATTTGGTCATTTGGTACTATAGGAGGTTGGTCTGGCTGGCTGTCAGGTGAAGGTGGGAAAAACTGCTCCACTGGTCGACCGATAGGTGAAGGCGGTCGACTGTTTGAGCTCTCTGTTGAAATGAAAGAGGGAACTGGTCGACTGGAAAGTTGATCGGTTATGTTCTCTGTTGGAACGGATGAACTATCCGATCGACCGGTAGGTCGACCGGTTGACCAGTGTTTAGGACCTTCAGACAAGCTATCTGGTTCTGCTATAAGTTGGTCCTCAGGGTATGTTAAATGTGGCATTTCAACATCTAGAGACATAGATTGTGACAATGGGATGGAGTTGGTTTCATCATTTTGTTGGGAGGTGTATGGAAATATGGTTTCATGGAACACGACGTCTCGGGATATTATAAATTTTCTGTCAGTAAGGTCATATAAGGTATATCCTTTTTGTCCTGAAGAGTATCCAAGAAACACACACCGCCTAGCTCGTGTTGGTGGTAAAACACAGGCAACCATAGACACGTAAATAGAAATAAGGTGGTGGTTTCTTGTACAATTTTTCATATGGTGTTTTGTGTGAAAGCAATTGTGAAGGTATCCGGTTGATAAGATAACAAGTTGTTTTGATATGTTCTCCCCAAATTTTAACAGAAGATTGGCTAGAAATTTAATGGCATGAGCCACATTAAAGAGGTGGTGGTGTTTTCTCTCTACCACTCCATTTTGTTGAGGGGTATAAGGACATGACCTATGAAAAATGGTACCAATTTCATCTAGGAATGTTTACAAGGATAAGAACTCTTGACCATTGTCAAATCTCAGGGCTTTTATAGTCAAGTTGTGTTGAGTTTTAACCCAAGCAAAGAAATTCTTAATTATGCTTTGAGTTCAGATTTGTGACGCATGAGGTGTACCCAAGTACAACGAGAAAAGTCATCAACAATTGTAAGAAAATATCTAGCACCAGAATAAAAATAAATCTTATGAGGTCCCCAAATATTACAATGAATCAAATCAAAAGGTTTATTGCTAGAGATTTGGCTAAATTTAAAGGGTAGTCTAGATTGTTTTACCAAATGACAAACATCACAAATATCGTGAGAATCAAGACTAATACCTAAGATATTTTGTGCTAGGAATTGAAGAGGTGAAGATAAAGAGTGCCCAAGACGTCTATGCCATAGTTTGGTTGATCCACTAGTAATATGATGTATTTGTGGTTTTTGTGAAAGGTAATATAGGCCGTTACTCTGCCTTCCCAAGCCAATCGTCTTCTTCGTAGTCAAATCCTTCATGACACAAAAATCAGAGAAAAATGTCACCTAACCCTCTAGTAAGTTTACTAATAGATAATAGATTAACTTTGAAGTTGGGAACATAGAACACATTATCAACTGTCATATTATTTTCAAAGTTAACTGCACCAATGGATTTAATAGGAACATGACCCCCATTCGGTAATTGCACAGTTTTGTGTTTTGGCATGGATTCATTCTCAATAATTCCATCCTTTGTCACATGGTCAGTGGCCTCGCTATCAATAATCTATGAATTACTCAAAGAGGTAGTAGAGGGATTGATACATAAGGTGTTAATATGAGACTTATCATTACCCTTTTTGTTGTTTAGAAGTGTCATCATCTGTTCATATTCCTTGGCTGTGAGCATTTTTCCTTCCTTTGGGTTGAGTGTAGAAGCGGTAGCAGTGTTTGTGAAGCATTTGTTTTGTAGCTTCATGTCCTTCCCATGAATCTTGTGCCCTGGAGGGAAGCCATGGATGAAATAGCAAGTATCAACAATGTGGTTAGTCATCCTGCAGTAGGTGCACTGTTTCTATCCAATTTTTGTCGAAACAGTTAACCAGTTGGGTGATACGGTTGACCGGTTCGGCCAATCATCACTTTTCTAGTTTGATCTCCAATTGCTCGACTTCTCCCAATTGATTGAATTGATTGAATGTTGCCCTTCATGATCGGATTGTTGTAGAGCCATGGGATTCGATTGGACAATCGTCGTTGCTATGGTTTTTCTATCATCGTTTGTGCAAAGTATCGTCGCTCAGAATCGATGCTCTGATACCATGTTAAATTATGGGAGAAAATATATGTGGATAAATAATTCTCGGTATTGATTCAATTGAATAATGAATTGTATAAGAGCACAATGTATATATACTAATAGGAAAAGAATTCTACCTAAAATAGAAATATTACATACATGATATCTTAGTATAAATACAATCCTACCAATGAGGTAAATAATAAATAAGATAAGTATATATATTTGTTAATAGTACTTACTAGAATAGTATGTGCAAGCAAACATTCCAAAATTGGAGGATTTCCACGATATACAAATGTTAGCAGAATAAAGGACTCAGAGAAAGTCCAACCCACCAGCTGGAGGAAGTCGAGGAAAGAACTATTCTCCCTATCGGTCCAATAAGTTGTATTGAACTCAGTGTTACAACGCTAGGAATAAAGATATGGGAATAGATAATCACTGAAAAAGTCGTAGACAAAGTCAAGACAGGGAAAATGTTCCAGGGCATGAAATGCATGTTAGAGATTTACCTTATCCACAAGTCCAGCCACCGGTTCATGGAATTGATACAATTTTAGGAGGTCTACATCCTGGAAGGCGCACTAAAAACTCTCAAAAGAAGTACATTCGAGAAGTAAATGAGCCATCCAACGTTAATTTTTGCATGCACGCCCACCATCTAGGCATAAAAAGGATTGATCCCATCACCTTTACTCTAGATGACGTGATTGGGGTTTATTTTCCACACAATGAAGCCCTAGTAGTACGAGCAATTGTAGCCAGAAATGGATTGGAGATGATGCTAATTGATGATAGAAGTTCTGTTAACATCATATATGGTGTCACTTATGATAAAATGGGTATAGAATCACCATTGATCCCCGCTGTAGATCTGATACACAGTTTCACCGGGGACTTTATCGTCCCAATGAGTACCATGACCCCTCATGACAGAAATGGGCGAAGCACCTACAACTACAATAGTACATATAGAATTCTTGATTGTAGATAAAATCTCCTCATACCATGGAGTCATCAGTAGGCCAGCATTGATTGACTTATGTGCTGTGACACACACCTAATTTTTTATGTATGAAGTTCTCCATGGAACATGGAATAGATACGGTTAAGGGCAACCAAATGGATTCCACAGTAAGTTACACCAATGCATTGTGAAAGTTTATGGACCGGGGAGTCAATGTGAACAATGATGTAGAAATGGTTGAGGTTCCAGCAAATCCTAAAAAAGTGGATGAAACTCCTACAGGAGGAGGAATGTAAGCATGGCTGAACCTGATGATCCCGGCAATTTGGATCCTCGAATCATAGAGGTGGAACCACAAACTGCTCCAGCAGAAAAGTTGGAATGCTTTCATATAGACCTTCTTGATCCAGTAAAAGAGTTGCAAGTCGGAAGTGACTCATTTGGAGAACTCAAGACTTAGTTGAAACAATTCCCAGCTCAAAACTTTGTTGTATTGGCATGGAAATAAGAAGATATAGTAGGAATTGACCCAAATATCTTCTGCCACAAAATGTAAATAGATTCAAAACATCCTGGGCATATAATAGAGAAGTGTTGACATATGAGCCCCCCAGAAATATGTGGCTCTGAAGGAAGAAGTAGCAAAGCTATTGAAAAACAGCTTCATAAAAGAGTCAGCTATCCAAAATGGGTCTCTAATCCTATCCTAGTGTCGAACCCTAATGGAAAAATGAGGATGTGCATTGACTTCACGAACGCTAACCAAGTGTGTCCGAAGAACAGCGTTCTCCTTCCTCGTATTGATCAATTAGTTGATGCCACGGTTGGACTTGAAATGCTTAGCTACTTGGATACACACTTCTTTCATTACAGAAAGATGACTATATTATTATAAGGCCATGCCATTTGGCTTGAAAAATGCTAGAGCAACATATCAGAGGCTAATGAACAAAATGTTTGCTAAAAAGTTAGGTATTACTATGAAAGTATATGTAGATGATATGCTCATAAAAAGCTTGATGGCCAAAGACCATATCAAGCACTTGGAGAAGACATTTGGTATACTGAAGAAATATAAGATAAGGCTCAATCCACTTAAATGTGCCTTTGGTGTTGCTTCGGGAAAGTTCTTAGGGTTCATGGTAAACCGAATAGGTATTGAAGCTAACCCAGATAAGATCAAAGCTTTGGTAGAAATGAATTCTCCTCGAACCCCTAAAGAAGTTCAAAGCCTAAGTGGAAAAGTTGCGTCTTTGAATCACTTTGATTCACGGTCTACAGATAATGTCTGCTCAAGTAGTAAGCTCGGTACTAGTAAGAGAAGAAAATATCATCAGTTCCTGAAAACAATACCAAGATGCGTTATCCAGACATGGAGAAACTTGTCTTAACTCTGGTTGTAGCTTCAAGAAAACTCATGCCCTGTTTTCAATCTCACAACATCCATGTGCTTATTAATTTTCCTTTGAGGCAAGTGTTGGAAAAACTCGATGCCTTAGGAAGGCTGGTGAAATGGGCTATAGAGTTAAGCCAATTTGATAACATGTACAAGTCTCGAACCAACATCAAAGGTCAAGCCTTAACTGATTTTGTAGAAGAATTTACCCGTGTCCTGGAGTTAGAAATGGTAGACAAAGTCGAACCTCCGCAGTCCTGGAGATTTTTTGTGGATGGATTGTCAAGAAAAGATGCTAGAATAGTGCTAATTAGTCCGAAAGGACAAAAATTTCACAGTACTATACGCTTCAGATTTAAAGCTTCCAATAATGTCGTGGAATATGAAGCTCTTCTGGAAGGCTTAATGCTTGCAAGGCCTTACAAGTAAAGATTATTGCAGTTAACATTGACTCTCAGTTAATTGTTAGTCAAGTGAATGGGCACTTCATTGCCAAAGACAAGAATATGGTGGCTTATTTAAGAAAAGTTCAGGACCTTATCCCCAACTTCGATAAGTTTGAATTGGCCTAAATCCCTCGAGAAGAGAATTGCAACGCATATACTCGATAAAAATTTGCAAGTAGCAAAGATTCTGAACTCCTTGGAGTTGTTCCAGTAGAATTACTCTTTAAATCTTCCATGGAGACCGATGATAGGGTCATGGTCATAGAAGGAGAAGAATCTTGGATAAGACCCATTCAAGCGTACTTAGCAAACCAAGTTATCCCCAAGAATAAAGAAGCAGCTCGAAAAGTACAATGGCTCGCGGCCCATTTTATCTTAAAAGATGGGATGCTATACAAAAGAGGTTATTCCTCACCTCTCCTCCTATGTCTTGGTCCAGACAAAGCAAATTACATCATGAGAAAGACTCATCAATGGATATGTGGCAATCACACAGGTGCAATGTCACTGGCCCACAAAATCCTGAGACAAGGATATTACTCGCCTAATTTGAAGAAAGATGCTCAAGGTTTTGTACGAAGATGTGATAAGTGTCAGCGCTTCACTACCATACCTAGACAACCTAGCAAGGACTTAACTAGTCTCTAGCCCTTTGCTAAATGGAGAATAGATGTCATCAGGCCCATGCCCAGGAGAATGGATAACCAGTGCTATGCTATAGTAGCCATCGACTATTTCACCAAACAGGTCGATGTAGCGATCGAAAAAATTTTGTCCTTTAAATACAAAGAAATAAATTTTTTTTTTTAACTTTCGGCGTCGTTACAAACTTACTAGCACGTTTTGAAAATATTTCTAGTCAAGTTAAATGTAGCGTGCCTTTAGAAATTTCTTTTGGATTAATGAAATATGGAATTTATTTTCGTCAATGAATTTATAAATTTTGACTCGGAGATTTTGATTTTCTTGACATCATAAAATAGGGCGTATGATTTCTAGCGTCGCTTTCTTTTAGTACATTGGTGGGAAATTTCCATCAATAAGCCAATTTATGTTAATATTTATGAAAATACTGTTACCTTTTTTAAATTACATGAATACTGGATGAGGTTGGTTTTTTCCTTTTTTTTATTATTTCAAATCTAATTACTTATAATCAAAAGACGCCATATTTAACTCCTAATTACCATCTTAATTAGGATTCTATATTTGGGTAAAGATTATTTACAATCCTAATCATTTCAACATCTCTCCAAGATTACAATAAACTGCAAACTCGTCTCTACCAAATGCAAAGCGTTTTCTTCATGCCAAATCGTGTCCGACGATAACATCTCCATATTTAAAACCGAAACAGATTTTTGTAACATTATTTGCAACAGATTAATAACAGAGACAACGAAACAGATTTTTGTAATATCGTCTGCAACAGATTAGTAACAGAGACAATGCAAACTGATTTTGTAACAACGTTTACAACACATTAATAACAGAAACAACGAAACAAATTTTTGTAACATCGTCTGCAACAGATTAGTAACAGAGACAATGCAAACTGATTTTGTAACAATGTTTGCAACAGATTTAGGAACAGGGACAATGCAAATTGATTTTGTAACAACGTTTGCAATAGAATAGTAAGCACCTCTTCGCCAGCGACTTTCTTCAAAATAGGTTTCTCTATACTTTCATTTTTGTGCGATTCTTTCGACGAAAATGAACCCATTCGTCGGCGACTTCCTTTAATATGTGCATTTCTGTTTTTCTCGTTGTGTGATAAAATCTCGTTGTGTGATAGAACCCTAGAGATTTAGGGGATTAGATGATACGGTTGGCGGCAATTTTGGCTAGATTGGTGTGATGAATAGGATTTGTGAAGATGAAATCAATCTCTCTCTCTCTCTCTCTCTCTCTCTCTCTCTCTCTCTCTCTCTGAGGCTTTAATAAGAAAATATATTGTACTTCCTTTTCATAAATATTACAACATACATACATACATACATACATATATATATATATAATATCCAGTATTTGGTTTTTAGAATAATTACATTATAGAAAGTAAATTTAAGAATATATTATATATACTTAGGGTGTAATTTTCTCTACATTGGTTTGACCATAAGTTTAAGTAAATCATTTTCTCTAGCCCAACACTTCACTTCTTTTTTGCCCAATCTTAGTCCAAATACTGGCTCCTGGTAAAGCCCAAAAACTCCACCCATTTAGCCCAAAACCCAACCCCGAAAGCTGCCTAGGAACACCTCTTACTGCCAGGATTTCTTTAGCCAAAGCCAAACAGCCCCTCTCCGTCGCTAAAAAAAAAAAACATTGTCCACATGCTCACTAAAACTATTCATTTTCTATAGGTTAACTCACCTTCTTTACTCTTAACCTCCGACCCAGATTTTAGGTTATTTTCTTCCAGAAAACTGCCCTAATTGGTCCCTAAATTTAGCTGAAAACCATCCCTCAAGCCTCACTTTCAACCATGAAGAACCGCCCCCAGCTACACAAGAAAACGTCTTTGCTGCTTGCAAAAAACTGCCTCTTTGATCAATTTTGTTTTAAACCAACTTGCCATTCCACGTCATGTTTTCTTCAATCTCCCACCACCCAAGCAACTGAATTTTTCCACCTTTCCCACCTAAAAACTTGCCAGCAATCCATTTTCCCTCCTTCCAATTTCGACCCTTTTTCCTCCTTATTTCCATTTAATTCAAGTCATTTTCCTTCCTCTTAACTGCAGCCATTCTTTCTACTTTAAACTCCAGACGAATCAACACATTTCTCTCTACAAAAAACTGCTTCATTCATCCCCATTCCAGCTCTTAAGTCCCTCACTCTCCCCTCATTAATAAGCCACAAAAATCACAGATTTTTCCCTCCAAGATTTCACTTTATTTTGTCCATCTTTCACCTAATTCCAGTCTCCAATTTCGTCCAGCAAAGAGATCCCCATTCTTTCCAAATATCTTCCCACAGAATCATATCTTAAACTGCCCATCAAAGTTCAAATTTCTTCTCTAGCGGTTCAACTCAAGTGAAATTCTAATTTTGTGAGATAGTTTTACAACATAAGCTATGTTTTAAAAATTTTATCTTGGGGAAATTAATACGTGAAATAAATTCCATGTTAAATATTTATGAAAGGACTTTATGATTTTTATTGAAGATAATCACATATGTATGTTAGTGATTAAAGGTAATCATTTTTAAGTTCATGTGGTGCAGGCCACCGATTTATGTTATTCCTTATCTACATTTTAAAGTGATGGCATGTCACATTTATATTCCATATAATTTTTTCTGCATGCTAGTATATTTTCTACTGAGTTTTTCATATGAAATATTCACTCTAAAATGAATAAATTTTTGAATTGTGATTGTTGGCATTGGTGCGATAGTGTAGGATAGCGATCTTGAAGTTGGCATAATGTTATGTTGGATTTATTATCTTTAAACATGTAAAGTACAAGAAAAAACCTAGAAGTTGTTTTGGTTGCCATTTGGAAATTTGAAGAGGAAGTTGCTTAATTTCATTTCTGAAATTTCAGCCTTTTGTCTCAATTTTGAAAAATCATAACTCTCTCCATATTTGGAATTTTTGAGTAAAATCAGTGGTTGTGGATATCCTTATGTATTTTATAATATCATAAATTGGAAACACTCAAAAATCATGTGGTACGAAATTATTATGAATGTTTTAACGGGCTGCCTCAATGCACTTGGGACAATTTTTCAAGCAACTTTGACCATTTTTTTATCTCCCAAATGACATAGATAAGGCCTAAAATTTTAATATGTTGTAGTGTAAGGTCCCAAGTATTTACAGTTTGAATATTGTAATTTTTGGTGTACTTTTGGGTAGTCAAATAAATGGTGGCGACACCCATTGTGGTTTAGGCAAAAACTTAAAATTTAGAAGTTAATTTCTTTTTCCATACGTGCTTGTTACTTTTTGTAATAGTTAATTATTTTAAAATCATTCAAGGGCATGGAAAAACCTATTTTAAGTCATCAAATATTATTTAAAGATTTTTAAGTGACCTCCCGGGTTGACAAAATTCAGAGTGTTAGAGCTAGGTATCAGAGCGCGGTTTTATGTAGACTCGCATAAACTTTAAAAATGTATTTTATATAATTTTTTTTATTGTTTCAAGTTGAAATTTTAGAATTTAGATGTCGCTACTCGCCATCGCCGCGCTACACCAGCTCTGAGGTAAAGAAAGTTTTATAATTTTCTTTTATGTTTAAGAACGACGTAAATGAAACTTATATTTAAGAAATTCTATATTTGTTTCATTTATGATAAAATGTTATGTTGAGTTGAAATTTTATTTAAGTGAAATTGAAATTTTTGCACTATGAATGTTATGAAAAATGTGACTAAATCTTACGAAAATGTATTTTAGTCTTCAGAATTAACTTAAAAGATAATAGAAACCCACATAATCGAATTCTTTATAATTGGTATTTCAAACATGGTTCGTCCAAGTGAGTACTATCTAGAACGTGCCGAGAGAGTGAGAAAAGATTACATCCAGTTTTCTTCGAATCCGAGTGGTCGATTGGCCATATTATCGGTAACTATAGGACAGCACATATCAAGGCGATGAACTATGGTTTAGTGACAACTGATGCAAAGTCTGTTGCTCATCTTGTTGATTCACTTATTGGGTCGGGACAATCGGTAACCATGGAGATTATAGAGACCTAAAAGAGGTATACCACCTAGAGATGGAGTACGACATGTATTATGAAGCGCTCATTATACACTGGAAGGAGTACAATCTATATGGTGGCGGTCCTCCACCCCATCCCTAAGCTGGTTCTAGTAATTGAGCCGTTCTTGAGCTTGCTCTAGTAGTTGAGTCAGTGTCGGAGCCAGTTTTAGTGTTTAAGTTGATCCAATTATTGAGGTTGAGGAAGACCAAGAGGAAGATCTCGATGAGGAGTCCGAGGCTGAGTCTTGTATTACCTCGGATGATGAGGCTCTATGACCGAAGAGTCCTAGAGTGCTCGGAGGATGGATCAGCGATGGTGATGCTTAGAGATAGCATAGTAGTAGTTAGATGTTTTTCATTTCAATATTTATTTCAGTATGCATGTATAGTTATTTTACTACTATTTAGCGCTAGACACCTTTAGCTCGTTGTACTTATTGAAGGATGATTTAAATATATAAAAGATATTATTTAAATTTTCCTTTGAATAGCCCTTTCAGATTTTTATAATATTGTGTATAGTGTTTACTTCGATGGATTACAAATTTTTTTATTTTAGTTTACTCTAAAGAAAATGGCACCGACTATGCAAGCAAGAGCTATAAGGATTTACAACTAGCAGCAGAGAAAATGAGACGAACTTTGGCAGCTCAGATGGCACCTCTAGTGCCAAGGCCGCCAATGGCACTGTGGAGACTGTAAGCACCCCAGGTGCATCAGGCCCACCGACACATCACACGGCCCATACCGTGTTGGTGATTGAGCAATTCTATTGGTACCGTCCTCTTACCTTCAACGGTGGAAAGGATCATCTTGGAACTGAAGAATGGTTGCGAACAATCGAAAAGATTTTTCAGCACATCTCTTGTTTGAAAAATTAGAAAGTCCTTTGCGCAGAATTCATGTTGATTGGTTGAGCAGGTCATTGGTGAGAGTTGGCATCCCGCACCCATACTAAGGAGGAATATATTAATCTCTCGTTGGCTAGTTCAAGGTCAAGCTAATAGAAAAATATTTTCTACAAGCTCTGTGAGATTATAAGAAGTCAGAGTTTCTACATTTAGTTCAAGGTGATATAGAAATCACCATGTATGAGCGAAATTTTGAGAAACTGTCGTGCTATGCTCCGTATGTAGTCAACACTGAATATAGTCAACACTGAACTGATGAAAGCAAGATGTTACAAAAGGGGTTGTGTCCTGAGAGACATATTGTTAGTTCACGTGAGCTTCCTACTTTCAGAGTAGTAGTTAGGAATGCTCAGATCATGTCCTTCTCGAGTTTAAAGGATAGAATTCGAGGAAAACAAAATGAGTCGGGAAATAGAATTTGGCAGGATCAGTATAGGAACCAGAATTTGGGCCAGTTCGAAAGACAGAATCAGGGTCCCAGTTGGGGACACTCAAGTAATCCCAATCCTTAGTGCCCTAGTACAAGAAAAATCATAGTGATGATTGCCACTTTGGCAAGAATGTCTGCTATCGTTGTGGCGAGCCAGGCCACTATGTGTCGCAATGTCGGACGGCGCCGATAAAGATTAATAATCAGGTGAACAAAGAAAAAGCCAGAGTTTTCACCATGACTCATGAGGAGGTAGCCCATAATTCAGACGTTATTATGGGTATGTTATATGTATCTAGTTTACTTATTTACATTCTTATTAATTCTAGCGTAATGCATTTATTTATATATGATGTATGCCTAGCTAAAGTTATGTTTCATGTCAGCAAATTGATAGTGTACTAGATGTTAGTATGTCATCATGAGGAACTATAGATACAGATAAATTATCTAAGGCAGCTCAGATAGGTTTTAATGGTTGGTTTTGTCAGTAGGCATGCATGTTATAATTATGAGAGATTTGGATATCATCTTGGAAATGGATTGGTTGGGCAGTCACTACAACAAAATCTCTATTTTGCGATAAGATATTTTGCGACATACATAAATTTGTCGCAATAAGTGATTTAGCGCGACACGTTTTCCAAGTTTGTCGCAAAAATTTTAGTGAAAAAATAAGTACAAAAAAAAAATGAGGCAACATAAAAAGTTGTTGCGAAATGTCGAAATGCGCGACAAGTAATAAAGATTGTCGCCAAAAACATGATGGAAAGCTTGGCGCCAAAATATATTTGGTGGAAAACTTATGGCGACAAACTTTTATATCTTGCAACAAAGTTTTTTGTGATGCAATAGGTCTACTTTTTGCGACAAGTAATATTTGTTGCTAAAAATTATAGGATTGAGGTAAAAATTTGCAACACCTATATTTGCTATTGCTCTAGCATGTAGGGATGGTGGAAAACAAATAGTGATATTCACATTTGTCGCCTATTAGTCTTTGTAATTAACACGATTTGTTATAAATATATCATAATATTGTTCATAAATAAATAGTTTCAATTAATTAACAAATATATAGTAAATTATTAATAAGTATGCACAAACATGCACTTGTATTTTTTTCAATATGAATTTATTTTTTATATTATTTTATTGTATATAACATGTGAATAATAAAAATTTAAAATATTAAAGTTGGATCACAAAAGATGGGAAAAGAGTCGTCAAATTGTTTATAAATTGTTCATAGTATGATCAGCAAACCCAGCTATAGCAATAACCAATACATTAATCGACATAAGTAGGAAAGTTTGTTGTCTAAAAATGTAGTATCTCAAAATGGTACCATAAGCAAGAGGCATTGAAGAACTGCATAAGTTAGAAAAATAACATAAAGTCTAAATTAATTTTAAGATGACTGACCATAATAAATCTTCATTGGGCAATCCAACTATACCCACACTTGAAAGATTATTCCATCCAAACTATTTATCTTAAGTGAGTTAAAGTAGAAAGAAAAAGTCAAGAATCATGATACATATACAACCTTTGTCAATAATCCATAATGAAGTTCATAAATCGAACTTAATTTAGTCCAAAATAGTCTTTCAATAGGCACTACTAAGTTTTAAGTGTATTTATTTTACCAATATTTATTAGCTTGCTTGCTAAATCTATAAGTGACAAATTTTTATTTCTTGTGAAAGAGAATTAAGAAGGAAGCAAGGAAAAAGACTAAATATCCAAAGTCTTAGAATTAAGAAGGAAGCAAGGAAAAAGACCGAAGATCCAAAGTCTTCATGCAGTTCCTACATTGACAAAATAAATGGGTAAACATAAATAGATGTTTGAGAGATAAAGGAAGGAAAATTGATAAAAATCTTGTAAGAAAATTAACATAACAAGGATCTGGTCCATGACTTTGGCACAACCACACGTGATTTCAACCAATAAAATAGAGAAATAAGAAATATAAAAAAAATATTCAAATATATAGTTCACATTAATCATAAAAAGAGAACAAATAAATGGTAAATGCTTAACTAGAATCTTTTTTTTTTTTTTAAATTCAAGTCGATAAATAATTGTAGTCTGAAAACTTCATTATTTGTCATATCTGTATCTTATTTGTTGATAGAAACAAATTTAAGGAATTAGCAGATAATTTGAACTGTTGAGGCAACATACACGCCTCTAGAATGGAACAACAAACGAGTACATGCCCCTATTCTGGACTAACAACAGTGTCAAGGCATGTGATTTATCATGTCGAAATCACAGCACAGTGGCATTTCCTAGCCCTCGAACATTTCTTCTCCTCATCACATGGCTGAGGGCTGGATAACTATGGGACACGGACTCTTTTGGAGCCATCAGGTAGACGTTTGTAAGGAAAATGATTCTCTACAGCTGAAAAGTTGTAGCAGACCTGATTCTGAATGGTCTTGACCATCATGTCTTGGCAGCCTGATGCGTGCACACTTTCTAAATTGGGGCACTGGAGTGGCAATCTCTCTGAATGTAAATTTCTACAAGAGTTGATGTTCAAATCAACAAGTTGTGGGCAATTTAGATATAATGCATCCAAGCCAGAACAACCCCATAAGCTTAGCTTCTTCAACCTGCTGTGTTTGATAATTAGCTTCTGGTATATAAGGTGCAACTTGCTGTTGGGAGTTCTCTGCAAGTCACTATCATTGCCCTCTTCATTAGAGATCTCTAAATTGGGATCACATATGGTCATTCCACAGTCCATGAGTTCCAGATGAGGCAGTTGAGCAGCAGCAAATTGAATGCCCAAGGAGTAGTTTCAATAATGTTTCTGGAAAGACATTGCAAATCATTCCAATGCCACTGTCACTAATACTAGACCCACTCAGATCAAGCAATTCCAGATTTGAGTAGCTCGAAGCAATAGCTGCAACTGATGCATCAGTGATCTCAGATCCAAGTACGAGAGAAAGCATTCGCAATCTCCTCAAATTTGAAGCTGTAAGAGCAAGCACTACAGCATGTGAAAGCCGCACTGAAGCAATGTGGATGTTCTGTAGCTTTGGGCAGCTTATTCCCAGACCGTTCACAATAGTGGTTAGATCAGTGTGATCATTTTCTTGCCGAGAAAAATCCAAGGATACCTCCTTCAAGTGGAGGCAGTCAAAAACCATCTTAGAGAGGGAGTGAAGATCTGAGAGCCAGAGAGTAGACAGACTGGTTGAAGAAAAAATTAAACCCCCAAGGTTACAGCACTCTTCCATCTTAAGACTGGTCAGGCATCTTTTCTCAGAGATAAAACGACTTAATTCGTCCCCAGTGATCCTATTGACAGAGGTACCAGATGTAAAGATCTCCAGAGACTGAAAATTAGGGCAGGAGAAAGCAATGCAAGCCAGCATTGTTGCATCCACATCACTTTCCATTGTAAGAGAGAGTTTTATGAGTCCAGGGCATTTCTGCAACATCGATCCAAAAAACCCAATATGTGCCTTCGCCGGGACCCTAAGCTGGAGCTCTTCTGCCGCTCTCCAAAGCTTCTTCGTGGTTTCTCTCCACCCCTTACATACCATCGCCGCTGATAGCAACCCAACCGGCGGAAGCCTCCTCAACACCTCCCACAAACAACTCGCTGGAAACTTCCCCGGCATATCCGGATTAATATCCAACTCCCCCTCATAACACTCCAACTCGAGCTCCCCCCGTGAGTCAGCCTCACTGATATCATCATCAAACGACAGAGCTCTCCGGCTCCCCAGAGGAGGCAGATGACGCACCGCCGACTCAGACCCAAAGAGTAGCTTTCCTAACTTTTTGACAGAGGCATCAGTAATCAAATATGTCAAAGAAACAGGCTGCAAACCACATTCAGACCAAAGCACCTGATCATCATACTCCTATCTTGTGGACCAGTTAACGCATTTATAACAAACTGAAAGATAGTATACAAATACAGATGTTATCAAAAATCCTTTGTTGTTTAAAGTAGAGATCATAATCAGAAATCCAAAAATTAACATAGCCATATTTTGGTTTTGTTCCTGTTGTCCTATATAATCATTCTTGGTAGAAATTAAACCGAGAGATCAGCCTTTGCCAATGGAACCAAATTACAGAAGTATTCTGTAATGAGATGACTTCTTAGGGGATTATTCAGGGAATAAATAGTATGCACATGAGGAAAACAATTATTCAACCTTTTTTTCCATTTAGTAGCATAAACAGACTAATCACTTATTAGCCATGTATAAACATATTAGATGTGCTACCTCTAAAACACCTAGTGCTTTACTTGCATTTTATTTTGCAATATCAATAAAAAAAAATTCTCCTATCAAATTTCTGTTACGGGGTTACATATGTGAAATTGGAAATGGTAAAGGAAAAATTACATCCAAGGACCCCTTTTTAAGAATCTTAGAAGCACAAACCTATCAATGAATTAAAAGAAGGCCAAAATAAGGATCTAGAAAAACAAGACAACAAAGAAAACATAACATTAAAGTTTTCCAAGGAATTTAAAGTAATAATGGTAAAACAACCCATCATTGTATAAAACAGATAAGCAGAAACTACAGACCAATAAATTGAGAGGGAATGCAAACTTTATAAGAAATTCGCACTGAGAAAATAAGTATCAGAAAAGTTTATGTGAGAGTTGTATAGCAGAAGATAATGGAATGCACACATTTCAATGTTGACATGAAGGGCGTAAATTGCCTTCTTTCCCTGCAGCCCAACGCTGAAATCATCTAACGTTTCAACAATCCTCTGTAACTAAAGAAGATCAAGATCAGACAGATGAAAAGCTACACAAATACATTCATATACATCCACCAGAGCATCTTTATTTTCCTGACTTCCAAACTGGAACACAATGCCTCGGCCATAGAACAATTGAAGAATTTGAGAAAACTATGACGCTGATTTTGCTAATTAACGGGATAAGGAAAATAATGAAAGTTTGATTTATGAAATTAGGGTTTTCAAAATGTTAATATGGTAGGATTTCATGGTAGTGCTTATTAGAGAGATGGATATTGCGGGAGATTTTTGGGCTCAGGAATTTGGCGGGGAAGAAGGAAACGTGAAATCTTAGGTAATTTATATGTGGGTGTATTATTTTATATGTATATATTCCTGATTTTTTTTTTTTTAAGTATAAATAAATGAAAGTTTATGAATAATATTAAAACTAAAAAACCATTACAAAAAATGTTGATTTTATGAGAAAACATTAAGGCTGTTATTAAAAAATATATATATATTTTACCTAAGTTATATTTCTATCATTATAAATAACATTTATGATGGGTTTAGTTAGTGAGAAAATCAATCATCATAAATATTGATTTTTCTTAGTGATTACCAATGTTTAGAAAATCGGACCGGCCATCGACCCGAAAAAGGTAACAGGTCAGGTCGAAACAAGGTCGAACCGGTTTCAATTAAAAATTAAAAATTAATCCAAAAATCTCATAAAATTTATAAAAATAAGTTATTTGTAAATAAATCAACAATTATAGACAAAATTACTCACAAAACTTGACTTTAAATAGACTTTTCATAAGTTTTAATTAAAAAATAAAAAATTAATCCAAAAAAAATCTCGATTTCCATTAAAACCGAACCAGTTGAACTGGTTTTTCCAGTTGAACTGCTATAAAACCTTGTTTCCAGTCCGGTTCTCTAATGGGCGGTTAATTTAGTAATCCGGACCGGTTTTGAGGCCGGTTCCCGATTTTTCTAGTTGAACCGGGCGGTCCGATCTGATTTTCTAAATATCGGTGACTACTATTCAAATTCCTCTTAGCCATATCCGTTTAGGATAGAGATGGCAATGAGTCAAGTTCGTAGTAGCCCTTCTAGTCTGTTGTCCTACTTGGGATTTTCGGGAGGCGTGAGTTGACGAGATGGAGATTAAAATACTATTTCCCGCCCCGTTTACTTTTTAAATATTTTTTATTTTATAAAATCAATTTAAACTAAAAATATATAACAAAAATAAAAAAATTATTCGAGATGGGACCATGTTTCCCGTACTTGTCCCAATTCTCCAACGGGAAGAGGTTGTGATCTTTAGTCTAAGATTGCAATTAAATACTATCGTGACTCAATTTTAAAGAAGGGCTACACGGAAAGGGGATGTTCAGCCCACTACCATAATTGATTTTCTCGTGGAGTTTTGGGATATCAGTCCACCACCATAAAAATAGACAAAAAATCACACAAACAATAGTGTCTTTTTTTTTTTTAAGGGTTTGATTTTTTGAAACTTAAAATTATGAATTTTAAGATTAACAATGAAAAGAAATTTAAAAAATTACAATTAGATAGAGCAAACTTGTGTCGTCAATTTGTATATCAAACAATCTTTGATAAACTAAAATAATAATAATAATAATAATCATAATAATCATAAGGAATCAATATGAAATCAAGAAATGATCCTTTATGACATTAATTTCGAGTTAGTCAGTTGGAAAATGTATCGTCATAAATATTGGTTTTCTTAGTGAGCACTATTCAAATTCTTCTTAGTCCTATCAGTCTAGAATATGACAACGAGTTAGGGATGTGGTGTCCCTCTCCATCTCTCGTCGTGCTAGGGATTTTTCGGATACGTGACGAGACAGTGATAAAATACTGTTTTCGCCCTTGTTTACTTTTTAATTTTTTTTTTCAAATTTTAATGAATTTTAATTTTTAAACATAAAATAAAATAAATAATTTTATTCGAGACTGGGACCATGTTCTCTGTCCTTGTCCCCATTCTCCAACGGGGAGAGGTCAGGGATCTTTAGTCTGAAATTACAATTTAAGATTATCGTGATTCGATTCTAAAGAAGGACTACACAGAATAGGGATGGTCAAAGAACAAGAAAAATGCATCTTATTTCTCCTTTAAGTGACAATATTGAGGGAGGATAGGCAGGCGAAGATGATTAAATGATAAGAAGATTAATTTTGTTTTCGAAGTGACAAGGTGGTTAGCCGCTCCAAACAGAAAGCGATCATTTTCGAAGTGACAATGTGGTTAGGCACTCCAAGCAGAAAGCGATAATGATATTTTTTCGTGTTGCACTGACAATATCATCAGTGCATTGCTTCTTGTAGGGCCACGCCCCTTCATCTTTAAAGAATGAATCTATAAAATAAAACATTCAAATAATGAAAATCTATAAATAAAATTGTATCAATTTAAAATATATATTAATAATCAATTTATTTTTGAATGAAGAACACTTACTAATACCAATTTAATGATTTACTTCTCTTGTATATATGTTTACTTTATTTAATAGTAATTACCACTTCTTTTACTCTATATGAAATATGTCATATATACTAATCAAACTAATAGTCTTGACAACGGGTGGTCAATTCACTATAGTATTATTTATAAAATCGGACAAATAGATAATTTAAATTTCGTAAGTATAACCGAATTGGATTGAAGTAACTTTTCATTAAAAATGTTTATAGTTAGATACTCCTTTCGCATGAGTTAATGAATTTGACAACTTGAATTTAAGAAACTATAGTCTATGTATTCAATTCCAATTCGATCACATAATTAGAGATAGAACTAACAGTTCCATTTTTAGTATACTCATTGATACTTTGTTCGGTTCAGTTCTCTTTGATATTGGACCATGCCTACTCCTACTATTAGCATATTAATTGATCTATTGGGTAAATTAACTATACCACAACTTAATCATACAATTCATAATTAATATCTAGAGTAGTTATAAGTAACTAAATATATTTACACAAATACATACACATACACATACACACAAATTTGATTTCACTTTATCAAGTGACAAAACTCTACATTCATCTGAATAGTTTTGGAAATTCTCCTATAATTTTGATGTTTTAATTAATTTAACTATACTGTCTTAAATCGAGTTAAATTAATGTCGTCTTATTTTCAAATAATTGTTATCGTAAATAATACGTGAACTAGACTTTTAAGTTAAATTAATTTATTTTTTAATAAATCAACTATAATTTTAAATTTGAGGCTCCAATTTGAAAATAGCCTAGTCCAAAAGAAATTTAAATTTTCATCCCTTATAATTTTTCAAATCAATTCATAATTTTCAAATTTATCATTATATCATATTTTTCTTTCAAAAAGTAAAATAAAATACCTTGGAACAATATATATATATATATATATGGCATGTTCAGTGTAGTTTTTTTGAAAAAAAATGGGTTTTTTTTTTACTTTATTGACTTTTCAAACTTTTTTATAGTGTAAAAAGTTAAAAAAGTTTGAAAAGTCAAAAATTGTAAGCAAGAAAATGGGTTTTTTTGGGAAAAAATGGCTACCGAACATGCCCCATAGAAGAAAAGAAGAAGAAGCGGCAATACCAGAGGTAGCTTTTCATACACATCCCAATTCGCAAAATCGAAGGTCTTGTTCGAAACCCTAGCGCTGCCCGTCTTCATCCCATAGCGAAGCAGCAATCGCCGCCGGCCACCTCTTTTCTCTATCTCATATCTCTCTCCACCGACCATATTGTCCGAATTTGTTGGAGATTGAAAGAAAACCCAGCCCACTGGACATCTCATCCGAAGCCGAACAACTCTTCTCCCTATCTCATCCTCTCTCCACCGACCACCTCGTCCAAATTTGTTAGAGATTGGAAGAAAACCCACTAGACATCTCATCCAAAGTCTGAAGCTCTCCATCTCATCTCTCTCGCTGGTCGGACACCTTTGCCCTTAGGTAAGATAAAATTAAAAATGAAAATTTGCTTAAGTTGCTATTCGTTTTCCTTTTTCTTGTGTGGAGGCGGGGGACAATGTCAATTATTCAATGTTGCAATCTACAGTTCTTGAATGAAATGGTTTCTAAAGTATAATTTAATTTTTATTGTGATTTCATGTTATATAATTTACTAATAATGGTGTTTATATATTGGATTGATAATGATGTTTATATATTGGACTATGAATGCAATTTCTGTCAATTTTTTGTATTGGACGAATGGGTTTAATGGTGTTTATATAGTTTTTGTGATGTCAGAGGTAGTATTGCAATTGAAGCAAAGACTATGAGATTAGCACACGACATCACTAATTCACTAATTGTAAGGAAGAGAGAACATACAATGCAATCAACCTTCTGGAATATTATCAATACAGTAGTTAACCACAAGACTCATATGGCACCTTAAGACTCATCTATAAGCAATTGGCATTGGGTGAATAGCCTAAATTCTTGGCACTTAGGTCTTCTTACTGAAGCGAAGCAGGGCTTTTATATCTTGACACACCATTGTTTCATGAATGACTCGGGATTTATTGAAAGACTAGAGAGATGGAGAGAGAATATAATGGTTGATGTGGCACAACTTTAGTAGAAAGCAACAATCTGCCACAGAGGTCAGCAGATGGGATGCAAATTAAAGGCACAGCACTAGTAATAAAGTTAAGATACTGGTTTCCATTCCATAACCAATTGGTTCTTGCTAGAATCAAAACCAGTATAGGACGTTAGAATTTCTATGTGAAATAGTTATATTCTAACAAATTGTAATTTTTTTAAAATCTGATCCTTATCAAGTTTCAAATAAAGTTTAAAAATTTTAACTCAAGAACTAAATTTTTCTTCATTTTTGTTTGATCAAGAGTAAACGTCTCTTCTCTTTTCATTTTCCTAAATCCTTTAATTAGAAAGGTTGGCAATGATTTAATATAGTCCTTCATAGTACATTTAATGTAGTCCTTCATAGTACATTTATGAAGCACAAAGCAGGCTCCCATATTTGTCAATTTAGAATTGATATTTCACTTAAATTTGATCCCCTTATATTTGTTAGTTAATGGTCTCTAACCAAACTTATACATCCCCTTATATTTGTTAGTTAATGACAATTTTGAATTAATATTCTTTCAAATGTTTTTCTTAAAAATAATGCTCAAAATTAAAGATTTAGTGCTTTAAGATCTACTCATAATTAAAAATATCAATATTGTTGCTCTTGGGAACGCTTTCATAGTTGATTGATCACAGCATTATTGATGTTGTCTCTATTTTACTTTATTAGAATTGAATGATGGGAAATGGGAATTTAAGATCTACTCATGAATTTCTTGAATACTTTCCGATAGCTTGATATTTATCATTTGGCCATATTTTTCAATTGGATCTGTTCTTGTTATCACGTGAACAATGAAGTATATCTATGCTAATCTAATATGTATAGGTACAAATTTTCATATTAAATCCTACTCCATGTTACTCATCCTTAATTATTTTTATTTGTTCTATGTTTCATTATTGTGTACACCATATGTTGGTACAAAGCTATTTTATGGTTGATCTTTTCTCCATTTCCTACTTTGTTGTTATGTAGTTTTTGTCAACCATTCAATCCTCATTCGCTTGTAGTTTTGAAACTTTGATGACTGATCTTATGGTTTATGATTTACGTTCCTTGAAGTTGGTTCGGATGAAAAATATTTTTGTTTTCTGCTATGCTCTGAGTTAAATTATGAAGATACAACATTCACTCACTATATCTTAGTTATTATGGTGGAGAAGAAAAGTCGCCTGGTTTGATGCTTGGAATTGAGACCGCTAAGTTTTCCATAGGACAATAATTTTTAAGAAGCTTCAAGGTAAACGCATGATCACGCATTCATTTTAATTGGATATTTGGAAGAACAAGATCTGGAAATATATGCATCATATTAAGGAAAAACTAGTGTGTTGATAATAGATATGAATAATGGTTGTCAACAACCTTAATATTGAGTAGACTCTAATAATGTAAGAATTTTTATAAAAACCGCAACCATTTTACATGATTCTTTCACTTGATGATATGTTTGGTCCATTAGATAAATGAATATATTGTGTTACATACTCTATTTTCTATTTAGTTTAATCTAGATCAATACGACTTTATTCTTAACTCTCATTCATGTTCACTTTAAGTACAACAAATTTTAATGCCAAACATTCTTGACCAGACTTTAACTCCATTTATTATCAAATTTAAGTTGTAAATCTAATTAAGATAACAATTAATTAAAACCCATGTGAATTTAAGATCTTCTCATGAATTTCTACACATATTTAAGATCTACTCATGAATTAATCGCACATACTATTTATTTCATGATTTTTATTTATTGATAAATGGAACATGGTTAACTAATGGAATTAAACCAAATGTGTTCTAAAGAATCTAACTTGAGAATAGCTATTTCATTACCTCATTTTCTTTATGTTGGTTAACATGGTTTCTAGTTTATTCTAAGAATTGATAATTATATGTTCTCTTATGTATATTCTAAATGTATATTCTAAATGAATACAGTGATATACATGATGGATAGTGATGATAGTGACATTAATAAGTTAAATATTTTGAATGTGGTTTGTTTGATTATCTTTCTATTGTATTCTTTAATGACTATTTTCCCTTTTATGTAGATTCAATTCAGATGATGCATGTATTGAGAGTTGATAAGAGATTGAGGATTAGTTGATAAGAGATTGAGGATTAGTTGATAAGAGATTGAGGATTAATGTGACATTCTATTTACAAGCTTTCGCATTATAATTTTGAGACAATAATATGAATGTTATTATATGTTTTGGAATTATTTATACTTAGTTAATTGTATAGCGCTTTTTTCATTAAGCCATGAGTTATTTTTAATGCTATTAGTTACATTTTTCAAATAAATATGTATTTTTGTAAAAATTATACTATGATACAAGAAATTGAAAATGTATTGTTGTTGAAAGTATTATGCGATGAAAATTCATAGTCACAAAATAATATTTACATTCTGTGAAATAGAATACACGATATATATAAATAATCACAAAATAAATTGTGCAACAATTATAGAGTGTTGCACAAATGTTGACGCGATAAATTCTCTGTGTTGTAAAATAAATTCAGCTACAAATACAAATTGTCATATAAAAAAATATTTATTGTCATAAAACAATATTTATAATAATTTTATTTGTTGTAAAATAGAGTACACGATGTACATAAGTATAGATAAATTAAATTGCGCAACAACTATACATCGATACGCGACAAACTCTCTGTGTTGTAGAATATATTCAACTTCAGACACAACCTGTCATATAAACGAAAATCCATTGTCACCAAATAATATTTGTGACAATTTTATATGTTGTAAATTATAATACGCGACATATACAAATAGTCACCATATAAATTAGGTAACAAATATACATCATTGTACAAATGATGATGCGACAAACTCTCTATGTTGCTCAATGAGTTTAACTACACACAAAACTTGTTACATAATAAATTATACTACAAACATTGAATATCTTATAATATATTCTGTAACGATTATATTCTCATTGTAAAATAAATTACGAGACAAATATGACCTATTATAAAATATATATTACTACAAGCATGTTCTGTTGCAAATAGAATATGTAACAAGTGTTATACTTTTAAGATAGTTTTTGCAACAAACATTTCTCCTCCCAACTTGTGTTTTGAAATAAACGTTGCGACAAATTGACTTGTTGCCTTTTTAATTTTTCGCGACATCTATGTATTGCAATGACATTATGGCAACAAATATGTTGTTGCTATTTCATACTTTCCGTGGCAAACAAAAAATGTTGCAAGTTTTCTTATGCGACAAGTGACTGATATTTGTTGCAGAATATATTCTGTGGCGCTTATAGCGTGACAATGTCCGCAACAAACAACTTGTTGTCGCTGAATTAATTTGGTGACAAAATCTCTATTTAAGCGATAATATTTTTTTGTTGCAAAATAGGTATTATTTTGTAGTGAGTAATCACGCTACCATCGTATATTTTGAGAAGAAAGTAATCTTTTGAAGACTGGGAGAGAAGGATTTCAAATTTTATGGGTCGAAGATTAAAGCATTTTCCCGCCTCATCTAAGCTTTGTAGGCAGAGAAGTTGCTAAAGAGAGATAGTCCGGAGTTTATTGCCAATCTCACTGGCACCTCACTAATGAAGTATCTTTGGATAATGCGCTAGTGGTTCAAGAGTACGCCGACGTGTTTTCAGATGACCTAGTAGGTATCTCTCCTAATAGGCAAGTAGATTTCACGATGGATCTGATACATAGAATGCACCCATGTCAAAGGCTCTGTATCAAATGGCATCAAAAGAATTGCGAAAGTTAAAAATACAATTGGAAGAGTTGTTGGATAAAGAATTTATCAGACCAACTGTTTCTCTGTAGAGAGCCCCAGTTCTCTTTGTGAATAAAAATGATGGGTTGATAAGAATGTGTATCGACTACCGTGAGCTCAATAAATTGACGATCAAGAATAAGTTTCATCTTCCAAGAATTGAATATTTTTTTGATCAATTGAAGAGTGCTTCAGTTTTTTCAAAGATCGACTCAAGGTCGGGCTACCATCAACTGAAGATCAGGCCATCGGATATACTAAAGTCAGCTTTCCAACTTGCTACGAGCCTTATAAATTTACAGTAATGCCCTTTGGATTGACGAATGCTCTAGCGGTATATATGGATTTAATTAACCGAGTCTTTCATCAATCTTTTAGATCGGATCATCATTGTATTCATTGATGACATCTTGATTTATTCTAGAAATCTCGATCAACATCAAGATCACCTGATGACAGTATTGGAGACTTTGCATACGAAAAAAGTTGTATGCCAAATTCAAGAAATGTGAATTTTTGCTAGACTGTGTAGGATTTCTTACTCATGTTGTGACAGCTAAAGAAATTGAAGTAGATCCATCAAAAGTTGAGACTGTGTCAAACTAGCCAGAACCGTCGAATGTTAGAGAAGTAAGAAGCTTTCTAGGTTTAGCCAGCTATTATCGGTGATTCATAGGAAGATTTTCCAAAATAGTTGGTCCTATGATGCAGTTGACTTGAAAGGGTATTAAGTATGTTGGTCTGAGAAATGTGAGCGGAGTTAAAGGAGTTAAAGAATAAGCTAGTGTCTGCAACAGTACTAACTTTACCTGAAGGTTCACAAGGCTACGTAATTTACATTAATGCATCAAAACTCAGTTTTAGCAATGTATTGATGCAACATGGAAATGTAATAGCTTATACTTCAAGATAGTTGAAGTAGTATGAGCAGAATTATGCAATGCATGATCTTGAACTTGTGGCGGTAGTACACACTTTGAAAATTTGGTATCATTACTTTTGTGGAAGCAAGTATGAGATTTACATAGACCATAAGAGTCTCAAGTACTTTTCTACCCAAAAAGAGTTGAATATAAGAGAATGACGATGGTTGGAATTAGTAAAGGACTACGACTGCACTATCATGTACCATCCAGGTAATGCAAATGTAGTTGCGGATGCTCTAAGCAAAAGAATATAGGTCAATTGTCTGCACTGCAATCGACATAAGTAATCTGATGAAGGACTTTGAGAATATGCGAATTGAAGTTTTAGAACTATTGATGCGGTCATCAGCATTGATGTAAAGTCGACACTCAGAGATAAAATTATGGTAGCTCAGACAGATCCATTCTTAGAAAAGATCGGGGCTGAAGTAGGAATTGTAAAAAGGAAAGAGTTTGAAATAGTTGATGACAAGCTTTGAAGTTCAAAGGTCGGTTATGCGTGCCTAAGGATGAAGGTCTGAGAAAGGATATTTTATCTAAGGCTCATTATGCTCCTTACGCCGTACATCTAGGAGGAACCGAAATGTATAAGGATTTACATAATACCTTTTGGTGGAAAAACATGAAATGAGTTGAGCTCGTTTTATGTCAAAATGTTTGGTGTGCCAACAAGTGAAGGCATAACATCAAAGGCTGTCAGGGTAATTAAATCCAGTAGAAATATCGGAGTGGAAATGGGAGAAAATTGCAATGGATTTCGTTGCTGGTTTTCCTAGATCAGCAAGAGGTCATGATACCATGTGGGTTGTAGTAGACTGTTTCACGAAATTTGCTCATTTTCTGCAGATCTAAATGAATTTTAGTTTTGAACAATTAGCACAATTGTATGTTAGAGAAATTGTCTGACTTTATAGAGTACTAGCATCCATTGTATCGGACTGAGACCCGATGTTTACCTCAAATTTCTAGAAAAGTCTTCAAGGAGTTTAGGTACTAAATTAAAATTTAGTACGTCTTATCATACTCAGACCGACGAGAAATCCGAACGAACTATTCAAATCCTTGAGGATATATTGGAAGGATATGTCTTGGATTTGGGTGGTAAATGGGAAAGTAACCTGCCATTTGTGGAGTTTGCTTACAATAATAGTTTCCAAGCTACTATTGGCATGGCACCATATGAGGTACTTTATGATCGTCGATGTCGTTCACCAATTTATTGGAATGAAGTTGGCGAAATGGAGATTTTGGGTCCATAGTTAGTTGAGAAAATAGTGGAAGCAATAGACAAGATCGGGTCCAGAATTAAGACAACGGATGACCGTAAAAAACGTTATGTCGATCAAAGAAAAAAAGAATTGGAGTTCGAGATCGGCGAGAAATTGTAACGACCCAAAAATTTCGTATTTTTAATTTAAATAAGAAAATGAGATTGAAGCAAGATATTTGGTCGGAATTCTACGAAACTTATGTTGTTGCGAAGTACACTTCAAGACCTTCGTAATGGTACCAAATATGCATGCTTTCGACTATGAAAACAGCCCCGAAAAATTATGCCAAAAACGTCCCAGGATGTAAGAAATCTGGAAATCTGGAAAAGAATTCCCAGCAACACGTTTTCGGGCAGCCATCTTTAGAGTGGTGTTGTAATCTCTACGATGATCCATTTTCTACGATTCAAAGTTTTTTGTAAAGATCCCTGTGAGAACTTCGAAACGGTATAAGGAACGTCGAAAAACAAGCACGTTTCAACCCTCAAAACTCGACCCAAAATAGGCCCAGAAATCTGCCAAGTTAGAAATGTTGCATTAATTATCCTACAAGGCTAACTCTAGCATACTCATTTCACCCTTTGGAGCCATGTGCTTAGGGTAGGCGGAATTAAGAGAGCCAACAAGAAAATCTGCAGAAAAATCTCCCCCAAAAATCTGGTAATTATTGGGGAGATATGCAATCATGAGGGGAAGATTCCTTTTTCACTATAAATACCCATGCATTTCAAGCCCCCCACTTGCCCCTTTCTCTCTCTAATCTCCCTAACACCCCTACACCTCTCCCTCATGTTTTCTAGCTTTAATCAGGGAGGAAATAACCCTCCAATAAGAGAAATATACCAGAATTAGAGGTAAGTGTTTGTATATTAAGAAAGCTTGGGAAGGAGGTTCTCTAATTCAATAGAAGAATCTCCGACCCAAAGCACCAAAGCCCCATTTCGGGCAGCAACTTAGAGGGACCAAAAAACCCATATTTTTCGGTGTAGAAAGTTAGATCTTATGGGCAAAAAACGTAGCTCTCAAAATAAAATGTTTTAACACCTTTCTGCCCGAAAGGGTATCGATACCCTGTATTTCAGTTTTATGACAGGGTACCAACACCCTAAAAAAACTGCTACACTAGAAATTATTTAAGGCTGTTCTTTCATGGTTCCAGCACCCCCAACTTTAGATTTAAGTATCACTCACCCCATGCAAGGTTATGATGTTTAAAAACCTTTTATTTTTCAGGTGGACCAAGACTTAACAACAAGAAGTAATGAGTAAAATTATGTATATGACTTATATGCAATATGACAAATATATACATCTATATGTGTGTATATTCCATGTGCTCTTGATGAACTATATTGATGAGTTACATGATATGATTGTGAGCATATTGAGCTTATTGACTATTTTATGCAACAAGAATGAAGAACAAGAATGAGAAAGCTCTCTTGTGCCATTTATGCCCAACTTGAGAAGGCAAAAATTATATGTAAACAAAGATGAAGTATGTTTGAACACATAAAGATTTCTCCAAACTTATTTGTACACCACGGGCAAAAGTGGCCCATAGGGGATGGTAAGGGTCCCAAGAAAAGAGTTGATTCAACTTTTGGCCAAGGGTTAGAGCGACCCACATGAGGACTTGAGTCCGATTGAATTACAGCCAAAGGCAAAAGTAGCCTACATTGGGACGGTAAGGGTTCCATGAGTTGATCAACTACGGCCAATGGCAAAAGTAGCCCATAGAAGGACGATGAGTGTCCTAAGAATGTTTGGCCGTGTGCTTATGCACAAAGAATGTTTATTTGAGCGCTCGGTGTACAAGTATTGTTTGTGGGAAGGGCCCTAAGAAAGATAAAAGACATATCTACATGCAATGTCACACATGCACCATATTTTATTCATTGAATGTCGCCATTCATAGTCGTTTTATGACTTTTGTAGGGAATGGATCGAGAAATTTATGAAGTCATGGGCCAAAGGTGGGAGGTGGCTTCGCAAGGCCATGAATACCATTTGATCACGAAGGTTGACGTGTGGTCCTCAATTCCCCATTTTCTCGGATTGCAAAAATATGAATCTACTTATTTTGTTGTGGACATTTTCGACTATTGGACTATGGAGTACCTCACGACTCGTTTCTATGAAGTGTAATAATTTAAGTAAACACGTATTGTCATGCAATTGCCTTCCTTTTATAAAATATCTAGTAGTGCTTTCTAAACGGGCTCAAGATTTGTGGTCTCTTACGAGACGTAATGATTTGTCATGGGACATTTTTGAATGAAATAGTAAGTGAAGTACCTTCTTTTTCAAACCCATATTTTGTAGTAGCTTATGCTATTGAAAGTGAAATGAAAGACGGGATTTTCATGTATTAAACTTCCGCTATATTTAATTTATCATATCTTACCTTATAATTCTTATTTCATTAAATATGTATGCCTTTACTTAGCAAAGAATAAAATAAATCCGAAGCAAAAAGGAGAAAAGGATGATCTCCAAATTCTGTTTGAAGATTGGTTTTAACTACCTTCCCCAAAAGAGAACAAAGAAAACATCTTCCAAAACAGTTCTTTTATCAAACCTGGAACTAAACTATCTTCTGCGAGAAAGGGTACCAATACCCTAAAATGTGGGTATTATTACCCTTCTGGGCAGATTTCAAAAAAAAAAAAAAAAATTTGGCAGAATTTTTAGGTCGCCACAGAAATTTTTTCTGAAGGTGGCCCCAATGAAAGGACTATTGCATTTCGGTAAGAAATAGAAGTAAAGACCACGATTCATCGGCCCGTTTGAGATTTTTGAAAAATTAGAAATGTGGCGTATCGCCTAGCATTACCACTCGAGCTCTCGGTAGTGCACGACGTATTCTACATTTCAATGTTAAGGAAGTATGCGCATGATCCCACGCATGTGGTAAACTACCCATAGTTGGATTTAAAGAATGACATGACTTATGAAAAAGTGTCAACGGTAATTCTAGAGAGAAAAATCTATGTTCTGAGAAACCCGAATGTCTCTTTAGTCAAGGTTCAATAGGGTAGGCACGATGATGATGGAGTCACTTGAGAAAGAGAAGAAGATGTCTTAGATAAGTACTCGTACCTCGTAAATCAAGTAAATTAAATTTCGAGAATGAAATTAGTTTAAGTGGGAAAGGTTGTAGCGACTGCAAAATTTCTGCCTTTTAAATTGAAGAAAATTAAATGTTTTAACTTTCAATATCGTTATGAACTTGCTACCATGTTTTGAAAATATTTTTGGTCATGTTAAATGTGGCGTGCCTTTAGAAATTTCTTTTTGATTAATGAATATGGAAGTTATTTTCGTCAACAAATTTATAAAATTTGACTTGGAGATTTTGAATTTTACTTGACATCATAAAATAGGCCGTATGATTTCTAGCGTTGCTTTTTTTACTACATTGGTTGGACCGTAAGTTTAAGTAAAAAAAATCATTCTCTCTATCCCAACACTTCACTTCTTTTTGGCACAATCTTAGTCCAAAAACTGGCCCCTGGTAAAGCCCAAAAGCTCCATTTGTTTAGCCCAAAACCCAACCTCTAAAGTTTCCCACGAACACCTCTTGCTGCCATGATTTTTTCATCCAAATAGCCCTTCTCCATCATAAAAAAAACGTCCCCATGCCCACTAAAAGAAAGAACTTTTCTTTTCAAAGTCTTATGGGTGAATTTGAGAGAAATTGTGATATCTTTTATTCATAACTTGTACTTTAAAGTTAGTACATATAAAATTCTTTATAAAATCATTAAAAGTAATGGACATTTTTAATACCTCTGAATTTTGTAGGATTTTAAAAAGTCTGAATTAATATCGCATGACTTTATAAGACTTTTTTAAAGTCTTTAAAAATCTATATTGAATATCAAAAGACTTTTATAATATTTAAAAAATTTGAATTGAATACACCTAAACTTTTAAACTGCATAAAAGTCTTACCAAGTTTTAATTGAATACACCTCCTAAGTTAGGTAAATTAGTATTTTTTTTATGGACAAATTACACAAATACCCATAAAATTGAGGACTTTTGGAAAAATCATCCTAAAACTATTTTACACATTACAACCGTATGTAATACTCCCAAAACTAAATCAATTCCAATTCCAATTCCATAATCAAACCGAAAACCTCTCGGCTAAAATTATCTACAAATCCAAATTCATAATAAAAACGGATCTCTTCTAGATTATTGTTACGAATTTCTCATTGTTTCTTCTCTAATTTAACACAAAATCATAACTCAAAATCCAAAATTCTCAGGTAATATGCTGAATTTTATTTCTTCTTCATAGTTTCTATTTAAATTACATAATTTTCTGATTTTTGTTTCGAGATATTCAAGAACATGCTTAGTAAGTGCATACAAATGATTTTGAGTTAAAATATCTCATATTCCGATTTCAATCTAGACACATCCTTCTTCATTCATTTCATTGTAAATCAATGGTATTGAGTAAAATCTTCTAAACATGTTTGTGAATATCAATTACCAATTACATGGATGCATACAATGTATTTGTAAAAATGTCTATATGAATATAGTTTTTTCTTAAAAAGTGACATGCTATGTCACTTTTTGCTTAAAAAGTGACATAACAATATATACAAATGACATAACAAATTTGAATCAAAATCTTTTCTGTGGTTGATTTAATTTCTGGCTTTAACTTGATATATGTTGTGAATTATGGAGTGAAATGAATTATTTAAGATTATTAAATATTAATGTATCGTTTTTTTTTGTCTTGAGTATGAATCAGGGCTTTAGATAGAAAAGTGATGAAACAATGTATACAAGTGATATAACAAATTTGAATCAAAATCTTTTCTGTGATTGATTTAATTTCTAGATTTAACTTCATATTTGTTGTGAATTATAGAGTGACATGAATTATTGAGGATGGTCAAATATTAATGTATTGTTTTTCGTCTTGAATATGAATCGAGACCTTGGAAAGAAAAGTGACATGCTTTGTCACTTTTTGGTTAAAAAGTAATATGTTCTGTCACTTTTTGGTTAAAAAGTGATATGCTCTATCACTATTTACTTAAAAAGTAACATAAAAATGTATACAAGTGATATAACAAATTTAAATCAAAATCTTTTATGTGGTTGATTTAATTTCTGATTTAATTTGATATTTGTTGTGAATTATGGAGAGAAAGTTTTTGAGAATGATCAAACATTAATGTATTATTATTTTTTTTGTCTTGAATATGAATTGAGGCTTTAAAAAGGAAAGTGACATAACAATGTATACAAGTGACATAACAAATTTGAATTAAAATCTTCTATATTGTTGATTTAATTTTCAGATTTAACTTGATATTTGTTGTAAATTATGGAGTGACATGAATTATTGAGGATGATCAAACAGTAATATATCGTTATTTTTTTTTGTCTTGAATATGAATCGAGACTTTGGAAAGAAAGTGACATAACAATGTGTACAAGTGAAATAACAAATTTGAATCAAAATCTTCTCTATGGTTGATTTAATTTCTAGATTTAATTTGATATTTGTTGTGAATTATGGAATAGACGTGGGAAGTATGGCCACAATTGAAGATCGTGTCAAACTCCAACACCTTTGAAGAAGAAGCTATAAAAGAAAAGAAAGTTGCAAGATTTATGATTTTTTTTTTATTTTTTTATGTAGAAAGTATCACTTATTCATACATATTGGTTTTTCTATTGAAAATAGTGTTGACGTATGCTTTACTTTTGTATAGATACTGACATTATAATGGCATGTAAAATTATTATTTAATACTAAATTGTATACATGATACTTCAACCATTAAATGAGTTTGATAAATACTGAAATTATTACTTTTAGAACAAAAAATGACACACAATGTCACTTTATAACAAAAAGCGATACACCATGTCACTTTTATAACAAAAAGTGACACAATTTAACTTATTCATACATATTGGTTTTTCTATTCAAAATAATGTTGACATTTCTGCGCTTTACTTTTGTATAAGTCATGACATTATAATGGAATGAAAAACTTATCATTTAACACTAAATTGTATACATGATACTTCAACCATTAAAAGAATTTGATGAATACTAAAATTGTATTTTTAGAACAAAAAGTGACATACAATATCACTTTTATAACAAAAAGTGACACAATGTCACTTATTCAATTTTTCTATTCAAAATAGTGTTGACATTCCTGTGCTTTGCTTTTGTATAGGTCCTGACATTATAATACAAATGTAAAACTTATCATTTAATACTAAATTGTATACATGATACTTCAACCATTAAAAGAATTTGATGAATACTGAAATTGTCACTTTTAGAACAAAAAGTAACAAACAACACACAATGTCACTTTTATAACAAAAACTGATACAATGTATTTTTTAAATTTTTAAAAAATAATCGTATTTTTCAAAAAAATTTGGGAAAATGGTGTATGGAGTGTAATTTCCACTTTTTTATTCATACATTTTGTAGAGTCTATATGTTACTATTTAGTTATTATCTACACATTTAATAAAATCTATAATATATTAGTAGTTACTAAGATAATGAAAAAACTTGTTATAAAAATATTTATTTATATGGAAAAAGTAAATAGAATATTCAATCACGGTTCAAAAGGTGGGGGAATATACATTAAGTTTATTCCGTTTTTATAAATTATAAAGATCAACTGCTGACGCGTCAAGCTATCAACCGTCCGTTTAAAAGGAATAAAATATCTGACGACCCAGGTTGACCTTCAATTGACGGTAGACCAAATTGCACGAAAAGCGTTTGCCCAAATGGAAAGCGAGAGAATAAATAAATAACAGAATATCTCGGAAAGAATTACACCAATGGTTCTTAATTTAATATTTTATTAGTAAGTTAGTCCTTTACCAGTAAAAATGAGCACGTTAGTTCTATCATTTCATTATAGTTGCAATCAGCTCTAAAGTTTTTTTTCTTTTTCTTTTAAAAGAAAATCAAAGAATTTCACTCATTCCCCCCCGTAAGAAAGGCTCAAACTTAGTTAAGATTATAGTGCACCGTGCCTTGGTAAGTTCCTTCTCAACTTGCTGGAGTTGCTATTAGAGTCTTTGATGATGACATTGTATTCGATTCAAAAAGTATGGTTTTTAATATATCTTTTTATCAAGCCACTACTTGTTCGACATGCTAGTGAGCATTTCTTTCTGACAGGCATCCATTACAATGCAAAGTACCATTGTTGACAACTTCTAAAGAAACAAAACATTCGAGAATTTTGGGTAATAAAAATCATACAATTCTTAGTTAAACTATATTTCGTTTCAAATTTCTAGGTGTCGGTCCAAGCTGCTATACAAAACTGTGTGAACATTTAACACAGTTTAGACAAAAATATTCTCCAAAATTGATCCATTGAAGATGGATTATACAACTATAATGCAATATGAAGACGAACATGCTATATTTTAAAAGTTAGGGATTGGTGACCAATAATGCAATTTTCCCAATATCTTATTACAAAAACTTTACAGGCACACTTTCTCTCACACATACACACAGTGTTTTCACCGCCTCTCGTAAGGCCAATCGAAAAGGAGTAGTATTTCAAATTCTCTGACTGTAAGTCACGCTTCGCTCATCGCATTAGCAAGGTATTATTCGTTTTTTTTTCTTTATATATTTTCTTGAATGAGCATTTGTATATTTTTTTTAGTAAGTGTGGATTGTTGTTTGGTAACGTAACTTCATATATACCCTTTTTTGTTTTCAAACAGATTTTTTTTTTTTTTTTTTTTTGTAATTGAGCAGATGGTTTGTGATTTTTTATTTACTTGTGGTGAAGCGTGTTCTGGTATTAATTTTTAATCTTGATGAATGGGATTATGAGAGTCCAAAGAATTTATTTTCTAATTTTTAATCGTGCAAATAGATTATGATTTTGGATTTAGTAGTGTTGATGCAGTAATTACCTGCGAATTCTTGGTTTTTTCTGTGATTTTCTGTTTTACACTACCAGAGTAGAATTGTTGGATTTTTTTTTTCGAGTCTGAAAACATTGGCTGATTATTTGTTTTGTTGTAGTTGAGGAAAGTATATCTAATTTGGTTAATTCATGGAATTTGTATTACCTCAAACGAAAAGGAATAAATTGAATGTCATTTTCCACCCTGAAAAATACTATGCCAAAGTTGACAAGTTTCCAAACCAGTATTGATCATCCATGATTAGGATATTTTGAGTTCGCGTTGAATGATTGAAGGTCTAGCTGTGTTTCTTACCCCTCGTAGCTAGTCTACTCGGTCGAAGTAAGCAGTTGAAAACTAATTTAGTGAAAGTTTGATCTTAAATATGTATTACTCGCTCCTTTAATGATTTAGTGTCTTGTTTACCATATTTCCGGACAAGTTTCTTTATCTTATTACCTGTTGGGAATTTTCTCACTTTTACTTAAAAATTAGTTGAAGTGGAGATAAATTATGCATAAAAATCCGTCATTTGACACATAAAGTCAAACAAGTCCCTCAATTGTGGATTTTATTTGTAAATAGATATACAAATCATAGGATAGTTTTAAAACTATAGTCATAGCACATCGATGATCAACAAACAAAAACAGTAAGCTGAAAAAAGGATCATGTTAATAATGGAGTTCTAAATGCACATTATCACTCTATCAATTTGTATCATAGGTTTACATAGACTAGCCTGTGATAGATTCTATATTAATCCCTTCAAAAGGTATTCTTTCAGTATAGGATATCGTAACATTTGTTAGAAAACCATTGTCCATCTTGCATCCAAGCATTCGTCATTATAAATTTGTGAAGAATTTTGATTTCTACGAGTTTGTTTAATAAAATTGGTGAACCGCAAATCAAATTTGAGAAGTAGTTAGTATGTGTCCAACCATTGGTCACTTAAACTTTGTTACCAAAAGCTTAGCATATACGTGGTTTTTCACCATAATGCTGGGTCCATTACGTGAAAAATTTCTCACAATATATCCACTTGTACTCGTAATGAGTCTACCTTTCTCATTTATTCAGACTTGAAATCGCCATAAAAGTTGTATCATCTATTCTATTCCATCGTTCTTTCTCACATCGGGATAATCTTTCTTTTATAAGACCTTAAATATACTTTAAAGTTGAAGGTCCACTCCCTTCTTCACTGCGTATGCTCTCTTCTCTCAGTGCGAATGATACCAAAAAGAGTTCTGCTCGGAAGCTCCATCTCATTTTCCATGAATCATAAGCTAGCATGTTCTAAAGTGTACATTTTTATTTGGGAGTGGAGGCGTAGATTGGCCTCAACATAGCTTGGGTCCTGCTAGTCATTAAGTAAATTTGGCTAATCTCTCTCTTTTTGGCAGGGTAGAACAATATGGCTGACAATGGTGAACAAGTGAGTGCAAGAAGTTCAGGAAACTCTCATGTTGTGCTAAATGAAAGAATTCTCTCTTCCATGTCACGGAGATCTATTGCTGCTCATCCATGGCATGATCTGGAAATTGGTAAAGTTTCTAGATCTAGAATATTTGTTGTAGTTTTACAATTATTATAGAATGAGTTTCAACTGTGTATCAAGTTTACATTTATTTACCACCTTGATCTTTGACTCTGAAATCCATTCTTGGAAGACCAGTATGTTTGATGTTTTTCATTTTGTAGCTTTTTTCCCTTAACCTAATGGTTATGATTTTATCGGGATTACTATTGACTAAGATATTTGTGCAGGGCCAGGAGCACCAGCAACTTTCAACTGTGTGAGTGGTTCTTATGCTTCCATGCATGCTCAAAACCTTTATGTATTACAAAAACCTGTTGATCTAATACACATTGCTATTTTTTTGAGCCAGAGTGGTATGGTACACATGTTATTCTTTGGTTGTCATGTCTGTAGTGGACAACTCCAGAGGACCATCCCATCTATGTGTATTATAATTATTCACTTCCACATGAGCAAGTTTGATGGGAAAATCGCTTACTTTTACGCTGTTGAAAATCTATGTTCCCTTGTATCCTGTCACCTTGCTATATTTATCTTACCTGATTATTTCTCAAATTTTTCTTGTAATATATCAAAACTTTACCATGATGAAGCAGATACCAGTTGATTAATATATTGATTCCAAGTTACATGGCAGGTGATTGAAATTGGAAAAGGCAGCAAAGTTAAATATGAGCTTGACAAAGCCAGTGGCCTTATCAAAGTGAGCAATTGTTTCATCTATGTGACATGAATTATGATATTACTTTCTTTCTTTTTTAACGCAATCATGAAATTACTTAAATCATTTAGAAATATCTTTATTTCAAATGCTTGGTCCCCAATTTTAGCAAATTGGCACAGGATCTAAATTCCATTTTGTTCACCAATTATAAAAAGCTAATCCACCATCTACATTTCACGATATGCTTCTTTGTTTTTACTCAATATGCATGTCTTATGGGACTTGAAGATCTTTATCTCATCTCAGACTTCAAAGATCTTCCTTTTTATCCCTACTGTCGTTTGATTTGGAATGAAATGTTATGCTTTTTATTGCTGTACATATTGGTATCCTTTTATATCTTAGTATTTCATGGCTGCTGCTGTGCAGTATTCATCTTATCATGATAGATGGTGATAGAATTTTCTGTATGCTCTTATTTATGTTCACAATTTCCATCTTTGCCAATTTCCTTCTTCAGGTTTTACTTTATGCATACACTTCTCCTTGTCTATAAGCACTATGGTCATTTCAAAGGAATTTCATGGCATTGCGTATTTGTGCCTGGGACCTCTTTATCCTTATCTAGGTTTTCACAGTTGTAGCTTGCATTGTATGATTTTCATCATAAAGAATTTATTGTTGGCCTTTCTTGAATACATTCACATGTTTGTCCAGTTTGTGTTCACCTGTTACGTGAAGTCGATGAAATAACTGGAGTTTTTTTTTTTTTAAATATTTCTGTAGGTTGATAGAGTTCTCTACTCATCTGTTGTCTATCCACACAACTATGGTTTCATACCGCGCACTATTTGTGAAGACGGCGATCCCATGGATGTTCTGGTCCTGATGCAGGTTTGTTCTATATTAACTAAGTGTGCTCTTATTGATGTTACTCTGGTGATTTTCATTCTAACAAAAACTAATTTAGTGCTCATAATGGATTTCTTCTTGAACAGGAACCTGTACTACCTGGTACTTACCTGCGTGCACGTGCAATTGGATTGATGCCTATGATAGATCAGGTAAATGTTTTTCTTTGTGCAATTCAATTGACAAGATGAACTTTCGGATTGTACAAATTATGGCTTAGAGTTCTTAATGCCTCTTAGTGAAGTGTGCTCAAGTTCTCATACTACTTTCAATGACAGGTTCAAGAAATTTATGCTCATTTTGGGTATCACTGTTGGATAACTCAGCCTACTATAATTTTGTGATAATATTGATCGACTCTACTTGTATTTGCTTTAATAAAACTTGGAAGCAAAGTATTGGCTTTTTCAGTTATAAGTTATAACCATACCCTTAAGAGAACTAAAGAGATATGTAGCATACTATTGACTTTTTCAATGTTTCTAGTATCTTAGATATCCGTAGTAGTGTAAAAGTTACTTAGACTGTTCTTCCATGTAAATTTGGAACTGCTTTCGTTTGGTTTGTAAAATAATTTTTCAAGTGAATTGTGCTGCAGGGTGAAAAGGATGACAAAATTATTGCTGTATGCGCTGATGACCCTGAGTTTGTCCATTATAAGGACATAAAGGAACTTCCACCACATCGCCTAGCTGAAATTCGCCGCTTTTTTGAGGACTGTATCCATCAAAATACATTAGTGCTCATGGTTTAATACTAATGGCCATTTTGTTTTGAAACCTATCCATTCTTTTGAAGGAATAAATCCCCAAATTTAATCACATTGGGTATAGAACTCTTAAGTACGAATCCATGTTTTGACTTCTGTGCATTCATAACAGTTATTGCTCGTCTTTGCATGGGAAGTTACATGATTTCACTTTTCAACTCATTGAACTTCACTCTCCTGTATATTTGTGTTCTACATCCTTTACTTCTATTGAACAGACAAAAAGAACGAGAACAAGGCAGTTGAAGTGGAAGACTTTCTGCCTGCTGAAGCAGCAATTGATGCTATCAAGTACTCCATGTAAGTCATCTGAAATTCTTCTACATATACTGAAAATCGACTTTTTTTGGGGGGGGTGGGCTTTTCTTTATTCATACGAATATCTTAAATATGTGTACAACTTTTAAGCAATTTCTTCAGCCACTTATCCTTTTACATGTATATCCTTGCAGGGATCTATATGCTTCCTACATTGTCGAAAGCTTGAGGCAGTGATTCGCTCAAATCCTTTTCAAGCATGTTGGCGTGTGTTAACAAGATTTGGCAAAAGAAGCCGATAGTCTTCTTACAGTATAACTATTTAACCTCATGACAATTTTACGTATTATGTTTGTCATTTTGTTTGGGGGATATTAACCCTTGTGGCATTATCTCGTGTTTAAAGAAGCCTTCATGAAGGATGGTAAATAAGACGTGAAACAGTTGTCTTGATGTTAAGCCGATAGAAATGGTTTTGTATTGGCTGTTTGCTGTGAACATTTGCAGTTTTTAATGTTGGGAAAGAGCCACTTACCATTACTTAATTTCAAAAGCAAAGAAAATTTGATATTGAGTGTTCCATTGACAAATTATTTTTTATTTCTTTTTTCTTTTTTCTTTTCTTCATTGTCACTATAATCTGCCTTTGCTTCGTTCCCTTCATCGAAACAGCTTGCATTCAATCGGGAAAGGAAGCCATCGACCAACTTGCCAGCCATAATAAGAATTTGAATCTTTGCCATTCATAATAAGAATTTGAATCTATAGAAATTGCATTATTCTATGCCCTTTGTTTAAATCATCATGGTTTCATTTACCACAATGCCACAATGTCTAAATATCTAAAAAAATTGCGATGTTAAATGCAAATCATAGGGTCAAATACTCATAACATGAATTTGTGTTAAGTAATAAATCTTGTTATCGGTTAAAATAAATAATCAATTACATCATTATCACTAAAGTTTGTGTAAATTTTAATATGGTCATTAAAATAATTTTTTTTTTTACAGTAATCACTAAAATTTATAAAGTTTACACTAATGGTTATTCGGTTAGAAATATCAATGCAAAACCCTACGTGGTGCCATTAATATTTCCCTGTTTTTTTTTTTTTTTTTTTTTTTACCTTCGTTTAGAATAGGAATGGAGTTAAGTCTGAAGATGAGAAATTGGGGATTAAAACTGGAAGTTTGAAGATGAGAAATTGAGGATTAAAGCTGGATAAGGGGTAGGGTTGAAGATGAGGAATTGGAGATTAAAATCGTTTTGATGGGAAAAACGTATTTAACAAATAAACATTTAATTAATAGAACACGACTGTAATAAATAATGGCGTTTAGTACACAATGCAAATTAATGGCTCAATGTAAGAATTTTTCGTTGGTGATTCTAAGTGAGTGACTATTATGTAATCATTATGAACTTAAGTGATTATTACTTTAAGAAAATTACTTTAATGACTATTTTAAATTTTATTACAAAATTCAATGAAAATTCAATGGCTGTTGATGAATTAACTTAATAACTAACGTATAAAAAGGTTTTGACTACTCATATTGATAAATTGATATTTTAAGTTAGTCCTCCAAGATTCTCAAACGAACAATTCGATTTATCTAAAAACGCAAAAGAGTACTACTCATATTGATAAATTGATATTTTAAGTTAGTCCTCCAAGATTCTCAAACGAACAATTCGATTTATCTAAAAACGCAAAAGAGTAATCGACTTCAAAAATGACATTCTCAAATTAGCCACCATCTTGTGAAATATGTTAAGAGATAAATCATAAATCTCACATTAGTTATAGATAAAATAAATAATCAATATATAAGAATTTTAGTTACTCTTTTTAACAAAATTGACTTTAAGATGGATTCCATGATCAAATAGTTGTTCCATAATAAAATATTCATAAAAAAATGTCATAAAAACAAATGCAATTTGGCACATGTTTTGTAGTGTTTAGAATAAATATTTTTTCCTACACTCATTTTCAACTACATATTTATATAATTTACAATTTTTATCGATTTTTCAAAAAAACATTTCATTTTTTTTAATCAAAATCTCCTAAATATTACTTTTAAATGCAACATGAGCAATATTGAATTTCATTTACATAACAAAAAATAATATCTTTTAATCCTAAGAATTTATATATTTTTAACAAATTTTTGGTATTTATCCTATTATTATATGTGTAATACGATGTGAGTCTTGTGACACTATGTACGTAACTTTATAGTTACATCCAATTCAAAAATCAAATAATTAAAAAAATAATAATCTATTATATTCTATAATCTATAATATATTAAAGTATCGTGAGATGAGAGTAATTTTATGAGTGATTATATTCAAATTAATTTTAGACTATTTTAATAGTATCATTTTTTAGTTTTGAATTTACTAATGAACTTACATATTCATGTATTCATTAAACCAATTTACTAAATTCTTCAATTTCATAAATAAGATTTATTGTATTTTTCTAGATTTATTCGTTTATTACACATTGTATTTATTAAATACATGAATGTATTTAAGGAGTCACTAAGGAAAAAGAACATACATGAATATGATTTAATGATGTTTATTATAATGACTATAAATTGCTTGTACGGCTCTTGAACATTTCGAATGAAATTAAAGGGCCATAGTCCTAGGATGGAAGAGGAAGGTTTTGGGGATTATGTTTCGTTATTACGATTTTTGAATTACATGGTAGAGAAGAGGTATCTGTTTTGTATAGAAAATGTAGCTTAGACACATTAACGTATAAATATCTGCAAACAAAGTTATTATGTTTGGTACGATTCTGTAGTAACTAATAATTGTATTATTTTTATTTTTATTTAATAAATACATATTAGTATTAAGTGACAATTATTTTTCTTTTTTGAAATTTGCTTAATGATCATTATGTTTGAACTTTGCTGGCTTTTTGTTAATGTATTGAATGTCGTAAAAAAGAAAGTAATACTCAACAAATGAGAAGTGTATTTTTGGATGATTTGTTGCATTTTTGTGTTATGCATATTATTGACCAAATATCTAAAAATTACATTTTTTTCACGATTCAAAGAAAATCTAAAAATAATGTTGATAATATTAAGTAGATGAACTATATCTTAAAACTTTAGAGAAATATTCTAAAATTTAAAGATTTTAAGATGAGTATCAAGATAGAACATTTATTAATATGTAAATATTTATGATTTTGTCAATCTTTTGAACCAAAAAAAAAAAAAAACAACCACTTTTTTAAAATAGAAAAATAAAATAAAAAATAACATGCATCGCATATTGACTACTACTAGTGCTAATTTAAAATTTTCCTTCAATTCTTTTTAAATTGCAAACAATAAGTACATATGACATTTCTTTAAAAACATTTAAAAATTTCTACGCACAAATTCTAAATAAATAATAGTTCTCTTGCCAATAAACTAATAATATTACTTAGCACATGTTTGTCATTGTTTAAATTATAATTTTAGTTGGTTAAATTGATCAAATATATTTTTTATCTACACATTTCATAGACTCACAACTTACAATTCACTTTTTATTTAAGAGAATGAGATTATTACCCTACCAAACATATCCTAACACTATTTCTAAAAACCTTCCCTTTTCCAAAATTTGAGAATTATTATCACACCGGCGAGTGACTGAACCCATTTAACTCGTCTCTTTTTCACTTTCCACTCTCCGGCCCCAAATCAAATGCTCAGCTAAATAACTTCCATTTCTAAGTAAAATCCATTCCTAAAAGTCAAACCCCTAAAGCAGAACAAGAACAAGATGGGAACATTGGGAAGAGCAATTTACACCGTTGGATTCTGGATCCGGGAAACTGGTCAAGCCATGGATCGCCTCGGCTCTCGCCTCCAGGGAAACTACCTTTTCCAAGAACAACGTAATAATTCGCTCATTTTTTGTTCATTTCGTATTATTTCTGTCTGAATTTATTTCCTTCTTCAATGTTCGGAAGCTTGTTTTGGTTTTTTTTTTTTTTTTTTGAAATAGTTTGCTTAAGTGACCGCTGAAATGTGATGTTTATTCGTTGGGGATGATCGGATAATATTGTGGTTTCAGCTTCAAAACATAGTTTAGAAATGTGTAGCTTTCTTTGGTGCCCGAATGGCTAGGTGAAAATAAAGGATGAACCATTTTTATTTTTATTTTTTGTTTATAAGTGTGTTTAGTGTTGGGTTGAGTGTCCAAATAGTATAATTTTGATGTGAAAAATTACAATTTATGTTAAATAAAATTTTGGTTTTTATTTATTTACTATTATTACATTTGTTCAATAGCATGTGAATAAAAGTGCCAATGATTATTGTGACAATATAAGTTGGGTGCTTGCGCTGCGAAGCACACGTGTGACACAATCTATTTTTTGATCATAATAAAATAGTTCACCACCAATATATGACGGTTGACACCTCGTACTAGAATGTTGTAGTGTTGACTATTTTATTATTTGGATATTCAATCTGTTCTTATCACAAAAATGTAATGGTGGCACTAGTACACTTGAAGTATTGAGCGGATCACGTGTCGAATTTAATTCTATAGCATTACCGAGCAGAATATTAAGTTCAGGTATTTCATCTAAATCTATTGACATGTTTTTGTATATTTTTTATCCATTGACATGGTTGTATATATTTTTTCATGAATTTGATGGTTCTTTGATTTAAGAATGAGTGAGATTAATTTGATTAATCAAATATTTTTGTGTGTTGGGAACTTGAGAATGAACGAAGTAGAGAACACGAATTTATGTTAGGAACTATTGTCCTAAAGAAAGGGTCGAGTGACTACTTAAGTATTTTGTGTTAAACGGTTACAAATTTGAGCTCAATGTTTAGTGACGGTTTTGACATCTGTAAATTAGTTCATAGAACTGTAGAAGAAAATGTAACTTAAGTTAGTCAGAATAATTAGATGGGCAAAACAGTTATTTATGTTTGACCTAATTATCAGGCTCGAACAGGGATGGACTATATATCCGGTAGGGGAAAGTATATATGTCCGTACAGGTCGTGTAGTACCTCTATAAAATTTTGGACTTAATCAGAATTATTATGAAAGTTTTGGAGTTGATTGTGATTGTAATTGTGATGTAAGTTCGAACTTGGATGCAGATTAGAACTCTTGTCTTTAGATGTGAATTAGGCTCGTCCTTATATGCAAATATAACTTTTGTCCTATATACACACACACACACACACTAAATGCATGTAACTTAAGATATGACAAGAAAAAAGGGGAGAGAAAATTTCTAAAGTCTTGATTGACTTAAGTTTTCTCTTGGTTTTTTAATATGCTCAGTCTAAAAATTAGTTTTTTTGATTTAATTAAAAATTGCTCACACACTGGTGTAGTCTATATTTTGGAGAATACTATAGAAGATTTGAACGTTGGGATCGCCAAGTTCGTGAATTAACAAGCAGGAGGTTCGAGAATTAGATTGAGATCTAGTAATCGTTTATCGATTCAAATTAAATACTAAATCCAACGTTTAAGTCTTCTATGATATTCTCTAAAGTATAGACTGCACCGGTATGTGGACACCTTTTAATTAAATCAAAGGCTAATTTCTGGATGGATCAGATTAAGAAACCAAATACTTGTTTGTTAATGGTTAAATTATAATTTAAGTTAGTTAAACATATTTTTTGTCCACACATTTCGTATAACTTACAACATAATATTTACTTATTATCCACACATTTCATAGGACTCATAACTTCTAAAAACTTAAAAAATAATTTCAGCACTATCAAACATGCTACAAGAAAAGAAAATTTAAGCCAAACAAGACTTTATGAATTTTCTCTCTCTTCTTTTCTTGATATTTCTCATGTCACGTTCACTTGTATATATATAGGACAAAAGTCATATTTACTTACGAAGACAAGATTTTTAATTTGCATCCAAGGGCAAGAGTTCTAATCTGCATCTAAGTCCAAATAGCTTAGGATTGATTTAATTGCACATGTAATTCTTAAACTTATATCACAGTTACAATCAAGTTCAAAACTTTCATAGTAATTGTATTAAGTCCAAAACTATATAGAGCTATTACATGGACGTGTTCGGACATATATTTTCAAGTTCCAATAATTAGATCCTGTCTAGTCGACCCTAGACTGCTCAATCTAATTATTAATCATTTGCTTTTTTTCACTGAATGCAAAAGACTGCACTTTCAGAATATATAAGATTACATAAGCTTTAATACTTTCTTCTAACCTATCGTATATATATTTCATCTCCTTCCGAGATTTGATAATTAAGTATAAGCATAAATGACCATTTTGTCTATATAATCATTCTCACCAACTTAAATTACATTTTTTTCTATACAATGTTTAAAATTATGGAAATAGGTACTGAGGTGATTTTCGTTCGTGAGGTAAGGCGTAAATGTCGCTACAAACTAAAAAATTAGTAAAACTTTTGTAAATTAATATAAAAATAGTCTATTTCATTCATAAAGAACAAAATGTCAATTGACATTTCTTATTTAAGTAGACTATCAAAAAGATGATTTATTTGTCGATAATTTTTACTCATTTTGCAATGAAAAAGTTTAAACTAACAAAGTTTAGAAGATTGTGCTTTGATCATCATCACTACAAGTAGTATCTTCCATGGAATCATCATCATATCTAATTCCTCTATCATCTTCACTCTCAATTTGAGAACCCAAGTTTTGGGTTTTTTATTTGTATTGATGGGTCATGGGCCAAAAATTTAGAGATCTGTTTTAGTTGAGAAAAGGGGTCCAATTAAAGCCTAAATGCTCTATTACTTAAAGGCTAAAGCCACGTTTTGTGTACCATAATAAAACATTCATTTTATTTAAAAAAGGTCCAAATTTCAATAACATGTGAGGCGCACGCATCTAGCCTATGGGGCATGTAATGTAAGGCGTACGCTTTATAGAATGAGGCGCCTACCTAAAAAAAAAATCGCACAAGAATTAGTACCTTGAAGCACCAGATCTACGCCCCAGTCTGAGGCGCATCTTTGTTCTGCCTTTTTAAACCATGCTTCTACAGTCGTGTGAACTAATTCACAGATGTCAAAGTTTAGCCATCGCTAAACACTGAGTTCAAATTTATAATTGTTCAACAAAAAATACATAAGTAGTCGTTCGACCCATTTTTCATAGAGAGAGCTCCCGACATGAATTCATATTTTTTACTTCGCTCATTCTCAAACTCTCAATTGACCAAGATATTGATTAATCAAATTGATCTCACCAATTGGTAAATTCAAGAACCATCAAACTTACAAAAAATATACACAAACCTGCTAAGGGATTTAAATAAAATATCCGGTGATCAGGTGGAATTTAATACTTCGCACGGTCAAGCTATAAAATTAAATTCGACACGTGGTCCGTTCAATACACCCCAAATGCACTAGTGTCATCATTAAACTATTTTTGTGATAAAGATAAATTGCATACTCAAATGATAAAATAGTCAACACTACAACCAATCTTATGATTCTAGATGCCAATCTTCATACATTAGTTATGAACAATTTTATTCATGATCAAAATATAGGTTGTGTCACACTCACACTGTGCTTCTCAATACAAGTATCCAACTTATTTTGTCACAAGTAATGATTGACACTTTTATTTGTATGCTTAATATTAAACAAATGCAATAATAGTAAATAAATAAAAACCAAAGTTTTATTTAACATAAATTTTCATTTCTTCACAGCAAAATTATACTGTATTGGCATACAACCCAACATTTAGTTGGTCTCTAATCTGTGTTGATGTATTTTTCTGGGAAATCCATACCTATACTTGCCATTCTATAACTAAATACTTAAATGATCACTTGGTTTCCCATTCAATTTTTTGGTGGCACTTGGATTTCCATAGACAAATTCCGTCCAAAAGAACATGTAGAATGTTAATCTCGGATTCGTAAAATAACAATTATATACTCATTCTGACTAAACAATAAATAAAAGGAAAAAGTCAGTTTAAAAAAGTTTCTTCTTCCTGATCCACCCACAATTATCGTTTCCCCTCCCCATGTCCCTTCAATGTGCACGCACAAAAATAATAAAAAAGAATTATAAAGGACACTTAAGTGTTTTACAAATATTACATTTGTGTAGCAACTTGTCACAATTCACGCTAGCTAATTGTAAGAACATGGAGTCAGTTCTGCTCCTCTTTGGTTGTGTTATTTTGAGTTGGGCCAATAAAATATCTATTTTCTGTTTTTGGTTCTGTTAACAATTTTCATTTGAAAATGTCAAAGTTGGATTGATTGCCGACCAAGATATAAGGATTTGAGTTTGTTATCCATTTCAGCTGAGGTAGCTGATAGGGGTGTAGGTGGAGGCGGAGGGCTGCACAAGGGGCAGGGGACTGCACAGGTGGGTCAAAGGGGCTACATAGTTGGGGATGTGGGATGTGTGTGTGTAAGAGGGGTGGGAGTGGGGTAAAAGGATAATTTTTAAAAAAAAAAAAAAAACATTATTACTTCTTTTTGTCTTGCTTTTATTTTCTTTCTTATTTATTTAGTTTTTTGTCTTAATTGAAAGTGGTTTACAGATTATACCCTTTAAACAGTGTGTTGGTGCGAGAGGTGATGTTTTAATTTTTTCCCGGGATGGAATCCATTGACTCGAAGTGCCATGGGGAATTGAAGGTTGGGATCTAAATGCTTTGAATAGTTTGATGGAGAGCCAAGTGTTCATTTAAGTATAGAAGGGGGACTGTAGGGGTAATTTTCCCATTTACCTCTAAAACAATGAATCACGGGTGAATGGTTCTATTTTTGAAAGTGTGTTTAATTGCTTCCTAATCTACATTGATAGTGGTTTCTTCTACATTGAATGATAGGTCACTAGAAACAACACTGATTTGGATAGATGGTTATTCTTTGTTTTCCAGACCATGGTATTCAGGACTCTTATAGCAATCACTTAAGTTTTGGGCACTTGGATCACCTCATGATACCTATGGTCTCAGCCCAAAGGCTTTTCTCAATTTCATAGACTTTTGGGATATGGCTCTGTGGATTTATTTCATGCTAACACCAGATGTAATTTACCAATTGTCTATTCTATCTCTTTTACACACTAAATGTGCACTCTATGATGGAGATAGACATAATGACGCAGTCTGCGTGGTTTAACATTGTACTTCCCTCATTGTGATTAATAGTTTCTTTTATTTATTCAAAGTATGGGTTATGGATTGAATATTTGAGTGAAGAATCATGTTTCCCAGAATTCGTCTTAGTGATTTCTGAGTGAAGTTCATTTCTGTATCTATTGGTTTTTGGGTTTAAGGATCAAATATTTAATTCAAAATATTAGTACCAATGCTATGAAATTTCTAAGTAGAATGAGATCTCAAGGAAGTTGACCACTGTTATAACAAATTTAATTTGGGAACTTCAGTACAGAAATGAGAGCATCTTATTTAGTGTGAATCAGTTTCCGAATACATTATGCAACAAGTTCTAGGAGATGTGCCCTGTTGTAAGGCAGGAGATTGCATTGCCCATGGATGTAGTTCTTCAAGGTAGTAGTCGTTTAGTCTGTGGCAATAATGGTTCCAATCATTCTGATCCCTAGCTTTAGGGCCGTAGTGTATCGATATACCCAAGGATGTACTCCAGATGGAAAAGCCACTTATATGTTTCCTCTTTTCTTTTTGAACTACTTTGTTGTTATCAATGTCACCATTTTTTTTTTGAACTGTCTTTTTATTTTATGGCGACTGTATTTTCTTGAGATATGACTGATATAGATTTTTTTTTTTTCACAGTGTCGAGGCATAGAACCCTCATGAACTTGTTTGACAAAATTCCCGACGTTGAAAAGGATGCATTTGTGGCACCAAGTGCTTCGCTAATTGGTGATGTTCATGTTGGTTCTAAGTCCTCAATTTGGTATGGATGTGTTCTCAGAGGTAAGTATCTTGACAAGTTAAAAATAGCCAACATTTATTGCATTTCAATTTCGAAAAGTCAACTAACCAAACATGATAAACTTCCTTTATTTCCTTCTCCAGGCATTTATGTGAAACACAAATATGAATCACTTACTTGAAATTGAATCTATAACGAAATTGAATCCATAATTAATATATGCATGCTAATGGTGAGCATGTTATCTCTAGTCATTCCTTGAATAGATGTGATGGAAGATTTTAACATCCCAATGGAATAGAAAAACCGAATTAGTGTTTAAGTTGAGAAAATACTTTCGACAAAGAATGGTGAGATAGCAATTTAAGTATTGCCCCCTTTCTTTCCCCACTTTTATTACTTTGACATGTCCTTTTCACACTCTTTCAACTGTGAATTGTGTCTCGTCATTGAGTTAAGAAATGTCTTTTTTAACATTGTCATGGACAGATGGCTCCCCATTAGTTCCATTGTTACTTGTGTACAATCAATTAATAGTCCGTCAAAGGAAGAATATCTAGATCACCTTAGGCCAAGGTTCTAAAATGCGCGAAGCGGCATGGTCAGGCCTCAAGCCTTACAAGCCTATGTGTAATAAGGCGTTTCTCTATTTCTAATATTACTTTAATTATTTTAAGATCATTAATCATTATTTTAATAAGACAATTATTTTAATTATTTTAATAAGACCATTAATAATTATTTTAACCTTTAAAAAATTATTGGACAAAAAAATGAAAAATTAACAGGCGCGTGCCTTCTGAAGCCTAGGCCCGCATTAGGCTGATTTATTCAAAGTTTTAGTACCATAACCGAGAAGGCAGGATTTCGTTAGACCCCTACTACCAGTAGAGCCTTCTTAGAAATAAAACAAAATATGCATGGGGCTTCTCTCTTGAGACACCGTGACCTTTTAAGGTTTTCAAGATAACATCTGATAAGGCATTGGTATAGGTGACGCTTAAGCCAAAATGATCATCCCATAGCCTACTTTAGTGAAAAACTCAATGGGACTAAATAATTGTATTCTAACACATGACAAAGTGTTTCATGCACTGGTGAAATTTGTTTGTTTTTGGCTTCCTATTTTGTTGCCTAAAGAGTTTGACCTTTATTTCACCATTTAGCCTTTAGATACCTGAATTCCCAAATAAGTTGAGTGGAAAACATGTAAAGTGGGTTAAATTTCTCTAACAGCACACATTTGTTCTTAGGCATTGTGTTGGGTTGATAATATAGCTGCAAATGCTAGTCATTTTTCCATTAACATCCATTCTTTAACTAATAATGTGATGGGTTTTGAGTGGCTTAAGGATGAGTTCGGTGACTGTCCAGATTTTGAAGCAATTTTAAGGCACTATCGGCTAGCCCAAGTAGAGATCATGAAAATTTTCCTATTAGGGACTGTTATCTCTTCAAGGGAAATGATTTGTGTAGTCATCGTGCTTCACTTGGAGAGTTATCAAATGGGAAATAAATGTTGGAGGTCTAGTTGGACATTTTGTTGGGGATAAGACAATAACCCTGGTGGAAGATGGGTTTTCTTGACCTATATTGAAACATGATGTTGCTCATATAGTCTCCAACTGTTGTACTTGTCAATTAGGTAAGAATAACGTGATCTTAGCATGGAATTTGTCCTTGGTTACCTATAACATCTAGAAGTTTCTTTTATGTAGTTATGAAAATATTCTCTAAATGGCTCTTTACATTTCATTTTCCATCCATGTTTCTAAATTGTTGTTGAAGGAAGTTGTTTCCTTGCATGTTTTACATTCTACCTTTATATCTAATAGAGATGTTAAGTTAGTTACTCTGGAAAACTCTTCTCTAAAGTGTTTGGCACCATATTAAAATACTCGTGTACTTTTTATCCTCGGTTGGGCAAATTGAGGTTGTTAATCATAGTCTCAGAGACTTAAACCTTTTATTGGTAAAAACTGGGATATTGTCTTTCCATTGATTTTCCTTTTAATAAGCAAAAATGTAATTATAAAAAAGGAAAATTAAAGGAAAGAAAACACGTGAAAAATTCAAAAAAATTGAAAGCAGAAAAAACATGAATATATTAAATTGAAAAAGAAAAGACAGCTTTCCCACCCATCAGCCCCCCTTGCCCACCCACCTCTTGTTCCACCGCCTCCCACCGCCATTGCCCCACTGTTCCAGCCCCCAGCCACCACCTTTTCCAGTATCCGACCCCCATTGCAGTAGCCCCGATAAGTTGGAGCCATCTCTTTACTGTGTGGATCATTCACTCTTTAATATTTCATTAAGGAATGTGGAGAAAGACTAATACATGACATTAACCATTGGAATAGAATCCACGGTCGGGTATATAATAAATCCAAATTTCAGTTCTGTGTTTTTTCCTTTTCCTTTAGGTTGTTCTTTCTTAAACCAATCGTTGGGGCTATTTTAGCTTACCAGTCCATGAATTAATGGACATGTAAATATGAGAATGCATCATCCTTCTTTTGACTGGATACTGGATATAATAGCTTGATTGCCATCCTGAAGGTATGGAGAAAAATGCCCCTTCATGGAGCTATAAAACTTCTGTGGATAAGAGGATATGTGACAGAACGGGGGTGGGGTGAGGCTAGATGTTGGGGAAGGCAAAGTGGGGAGGGAGGCAGGAGGAGGAGGAAGGGGGAGCTATATTTCTTTTGTTTTAATTTTCCAATCTTTTTTATTGTCTTTGTCTTTTTTAAGTTTCCTTGTTTCTTCTTTATTCGTTTTTTTATTATAATTTTTCTTTTTGTAATTAATATTTTTTCTTATTTGAACGCAAGGGTAATAATATATTTTCGTAAAATGAAACAACTGTTTTGGATGGAATCTTCTAAAAGGAATCGATGTGTTCCATAATTGAAAGTTGGGGGTCCAAAATGCCAAAAGAAAGAAGGTTCAGGACCAAGTGCCAATGACCCCAAATGTAGGAGACCACGACTACAAATTTTCCATCAAAAAATGCACGTTTATTAGAGGCGTAAAATAGGAAGTAGATATTAATTTATTTTCATGTGTTAATTATTAGTCTTTTAAGTTGTGAAACTTTACGTTTTGTCATTTTAGTAAGTTTCCATTCTTGTTAGGAATTTCAAAATGGTTCTTATCAATTTATGACTTCCTCCCATAAAAAGAAAAATAAAATCTTGGAGCTACAACTACATCTTTGTGCATATGTCGAGTATCTTGATTGTTTCTATGTCCAATTTAGAGGTGTCAAAACCGGCCTGCCCACCTGCAGCATGGCCCAGAGGTGTTAGTGGACGGGCCCATATCGGTTCTTGGTTCTGCCCGCCCTACAAAAATACACCGGGCTTCCCGTTTGCCCGTCCCTGTATGTGAACGGTTTACCAAAACCGTAAAAAAACAAAAGGCCTCGTGGAAAAAAGCACAAAATGCTAATTTTGAATTTCTTTTGAACCAACTATCAGGTTCAGATATCAAGGAACCATCCTTGATAAATATGAATCAGTTAGTTTTAAACCGTGTGGTGCAGAACGAAATTTGTGAATGTTTGCAAAAATAATAAGTAATGTATTTATAAATGTAATATTTTAAATTTTCTACAGATCTGCAGACAGCAGCCTTTATGAAGGCAACATCCTTTGTTTTTTCTCTTATAATAAATTTTATAATTTTTTAATATTTACACGACGGTTAACTCATGGGCTCGTCCATGCTAATTGAGTCAGCCCACACTTTTGACTGGCTGGCTGGCCTGTGAACCAGCCCATTCGAGTTACGAGTTAGTTCACGCTCTGGTTTTTACGTGGGCAGGCCGAGCAAGGCTGCCCAAATTAACACCTCTAATCCAATCTTATTAAAAATGTGTCAATTATTGTGGTGCTTTCACTGCCTTCTTGGTAGAGGTGTCAATCTAGGATGGCTTGCTTAGCCCGGCTATGCCCACTGGTGTAAAAACTGGCTCGTAACCCGAGTGGGCCGATTGACAGGGACCACCTGACCTGTGTAAATATTTTAAAAAATAAAGGAGAAAGAGAGCTCTCTCTCTTGCCTTAACAAAGGCAAAAACCTATATTAAAGGTTGTTGTTTGCAGATTTGACAAGGCTGCCTTGTCAAATCTATAGAAAATATAAAATTTTTATCGTTTGTTGACATGCATTTTTATGTTTATAAATACATTTCTTATTTTTATACAATTTCCTTCTACAGCACACAGTATAAAACAAACTTACCTTTACCTTGGTATTTGAACCAAGGTTTCTGGAATTTGGCATTTTGCACCTTTTGCCATTCTGCCCTCCCTTTTTTTACTGTCCTTGTGAACCAGCCTAGTATAGGGACGGGCTACCAGGCGGTTCAGTCTTGTCTTGTGTGATTTTTGTGGGCGGGCTTGGCCTGGATTGAGAACCTACATGGGCCGGTCCTTGACCACCTCCTGTACCGCCCATTTTGACACCTCTACTTCTTGGTGATTCATGTTGCGTAAAATTTTGCTCATCTTTCTGCTTGTGCTTGTGGTTATATAATGAATTTGTGCAGGTGATGTTAACAGTATCAGTATTGGGACTGGGACGAACATACAAGATAATTCTCTTGTTCATGTTGCTAAATCTAATCTTAGTGGGAAGGTCTTGCCAATTATTATCGGCAACAATGTCACTGTAGGTTAGTAACATCATAGCTACTTTCATATAAAAACCTGGTCCTTCTTGCGATGCTCTGAATCCTGAGGAATGACCTCCGCATTGACCTGGACAGGTCATAGTGCTGTCTTACATGGATGTACTGTTGAGGATGAGACCTTTGTCGGTATGGGTGCAACATTGCTTGATGGGGTGGTTCTGGAGAAACAAGCCATGGTTGCAGCAGGTGCTCTTGTGAAGCAGAATACAAGAATACCTTCTGGAGAGGTTTGTAAATGTCGACTCTGAGCTAATCATTTAGTTTTGCTTATTACACATTGCTGATTTTAGTTTCTTTGCATATTTTGTTACGGTAATATGAAGATTGTATATTTTTTTCTGGATAGACTTCAAAAATCTTTAATTAGCTATATCCAATTTTGTCAATTTCAAATCGATCATCGTATTTCTACTAAAAAGTATATAAATTTGTTCTTTTAGTTGGTAGGCTTCAATTTCGACTGAAGTTGCACACTACTAGCAGCATTTCAATCAGTTTCAATTGAGAAAATTGAGTCCTGACTAACTGCATAAGTTTGAACAGAGAATAATTTATTAAATGGTAAACTGCAAATTATATTTGTTAAACTACTGGATAGTTGTAACAAAATGGAAGGACCATTTAAGATAATAAATGGAGAACTTTGATAAACCTGATATTTGGAATACAGGTGTGGGGAGGAAATCCGGCAAAATTCCTGAGGAAGCTGACAGAAGAAGAAATTGCCTTCATTTCCCAGTCAGCAATCAATTATTCCAACTTAGCAGAGGCTCATGCAGCTGAAAATGCAAAGAGCTTGGATGGTGTTGAGTTTGAAAAGGTGCTACGCAAGAAATTTGCTAGGCGGGATGAAGAATACGACTCAATGCTGGGAATCATTCGTGAAACACCTCCAGAACTTGCTGTTCCTGATAACATTAAATCTTCCAAGGCTTCTTAGTATCATTTTCACGTTGGGTAGCTCTTAATGTTCATTTACATTTTGTTGTCTTGAGCGGACACACCTAGAAAAATCCCCAGAGTGTCGTTTCTAATAATCCTTTTGGGGTTGGCTGAAGTGCGGATGATAGATCCTGTTATGCAATCCTGCCGCTTATTTGTTTGTTTGGGTTGCTGTGTGACTGGATGCACTATCATATGTTGTGCTCACACAGCTGAGAACTCAGATTGGAGAATAAAAAGTTATTTTTAAATAAAGGTACAGTAGGCATGTGATGTTTAAATGAAGGTACATTATTCGACTACTTGAGCCAAGACAAAACCTTCGATGAAAGGGGTGCTGGGTGGGTATTCCTCTTGATTGCTACAAAAGGGTGTTTGACGCAAGAACGTGTGCTAAGCCATTGCCTGGCAATTAACTAAAGTACAAAGTGAAAAATAAGTTAAAAGCAATGTATTATGTAAAAGGGCTCTTCCTGAGCACCATAACTTCTCTTTTAATGCCTGCACGCACCTACCCAAAATAATGTTTGACATTATTTTGGATCCCTCTCCAATCCAACGCCAAAGGTGAAATGCCACACCAAAATTTGTGTAATTAGGTGCAACACTATTTATTTATACCAAATTTAGTGTAAATTAAAATTTCCTATTTTGCCCATCTAATCCCTTTTTATATCTGTTACTCCTCCCGTTCTACAAAGATAGGCTCGTTTTCTTTATTTATCTGTTCTAAATTATAGGCCACTTACTTTATAGAGAGTGTACTAAATTTTTATTTTTCTTAATATACCTATATTTAATTTACGTTGTTATCAACTCAAATAAACTTAACATATTCCAATTATAATGAGAAATTACATAAATTTATTCACAAATTTACTCAAGTAAGTATTCAATAAATTCCACATTAACACTCATCCCCCAATAACAAAGTCAACAATTGATTTCATTATTGTTTCAATGTAATGCAATTCAATTTTATTTGCATCTCCAATTGTAACTTAATGAACATTTAAATTTATTAGATTCATGAATGACTAATATTAAAAGGGGGCATAATAGGGAAAGTGTGTGAAAAATTTATAATTTCAATTACATTAAATGTGATTTATTAATCCGTGTGAAAAAAGAAACGAGCCTTTCTTTATGGGATGAAGGGAGTATTACTCAATAATTTAATTTTATTTATACTTCTTTTAATTTCATTATTATTCTTATTAACATTTATAATAAATTGTAATATATAATAATTACTAAATTAACTAAAATAGAATTATTCATTAAAAATCAAAAGTTACAAACATGATAATTAAAAATTATAAATAAATTAGCACAACAACAATGTAATATTTTCTTAATTGTGCTATTAAGTGTAATGCTATTTTTTTTTTAATAGAAAGTAAGGCAAAGCGAGAGTGAAACTACGAGCTAAAAGCAAGCACGAGGCGTGCCCTATTATAAGATAATAAAATACCACGGGGCTGATCTTCTGCCCCCTTGATAAGCTGCCCACATGCTGAGGTGTCAGCAGGTGAGCAGTTGATGATAAATATTCAGCAGGTGGGCAGTTTATCCTGCCTCCAAAGAGGCAGGAGATCAGTGGCCTAAAATACCATCCCCACCTTTGGTGAGCTAAAAGCAAGCATGTGGCGTGCCCTATTATAAGATAATAAAATACCATCCCCACCTTTGGTGCGCTAGTTTGATGAGATAAGCCTAAGTGCTCTATAAGTCAAAAGCTAGCCTTACAACTAAAGGTAGAGTCAAAATCAATTCATCTTTTTCCTGTGCTTTACTAATAGGGCTACTAATAGGCTATTGAACGACCATTTGATCTATGTCGTTCCAAGTTCAGCTAAGTCTGATTAGTTGTTCAAATATGAGTAGAGCGAATGACCGCTGTCATGCTTTTTATTTAACAATTTAAGTAGTAATATAATAAGTAATTAAATAATTTTTGAAATAAAATAATTATTGAGAATTAAGTGTCTGTCTGGAATCACTAGTTTTAATAGATTTTACTATTTTCATTTTGACTATTTGGTTCAATAGGACCAACTTATTCTGAAAAGCAGAATTTGAAATAGTTGGAGCCATTCAAAATTACCTAACTACCCCTGCAATTGCGCCCATGCATTTGGAGCAGTCATAATATCAATGGCATTTTTGTCCATAAAACACCTCTTTTAATCAATAATTGCGGTCCAATAGGTGGGGAAATGGCAGCTTTTTGAATTGTTTTCAATATAACAATACTTTCACTAGTTGGTCAAATAATTTAATTAGTTATAAATTGATTCCAGACACAACTTAAGAAAATAAAGAAAATAAAGAAATACTATTCATTTGCACCAAATTTGATGTTGTAGGTTGGAGTTGATTTACGAGTTATAGTGAAAATTTCACCAAATTTAAATGTTCTTATACTTGAAAAGACATAATTACCCCCATATTTCACCTAATTTCCTTAATTTCAATTCTCAATTGGGTCTTATGTCTCTTCTCTTTCTCTACATGGACTTCTACATATATTCGTACACACACACATATATATATATATATATATATATATATATATATATATATATATATATATATATATATATATATATATGTGTGTGTGTGTGTGTGTGTGTGTGTGTGTGCGCGCGCGCGCGCGCCTGTCTGATCACTGTGTCTACATTTACTTGATGTACATACATACATACATACATATGTGTGTGTGTGTGTGTTAAACCTGTCTGATCACTGTGTCTACGTTTACTTGCAGGGTATTTATTGTTGCATTAATTAATTGTATTTAAAGTTTTTAATCTTGGTTCATTATAACAATTATTTATGAATCTTTTTTGTCACATTCTTATTCTCAACTTTCTATTAATTTACATATTTCGTCTCTAAATAATGGTTTCCATCTAATAAGTCCGTTAAGAAGGTGTAAAATGACTTATTTGATAATCCAAGAATAACTAACCAAAAGTGGGGGGTTGGGGGTGAATTGATTTTTAAAAACTTTTTCGAAAAACAATATCAAAGTAAGAGTCTTAAAAGATGTAGATTAATCAAGTAAAAAATACATGCACAATGTAAGTAAATAAAAGGGTAGAGAGAGCAAACAATATTTTTATGGAAGTTCGATCCAAACCAATGATCTACGACCCCGTTACCAAGCTCTCCGTCACGAGCACGGTCTTTCCACTATATTAATTGACTTATGGTGCAATTAAAACCCTTACAATGCTTTCGGTGACTTATAAACAAGGAGTATCGATCCTTGTACAATATTGAGCTTTACGAGACCTCAATATAACCCAAAGATATGAGAAATTTGAATCAAGATAATATTTCTCTTTTAATAAATGATAGATACAAGTTAAGTACCAAGAGAGACTAATAATTCAATAATTAGCAACAGGTGAAAAGCTCAAGTGTTAGAAAGAAACTTTGATGAATATGATAATTCAAAAGTTTGATTTAATCAGTCAAAATTTTTCAATAAATCATTTAAAAGATGTAAATTTAATGAAAGTTTGAATGATTTTTTTCAAGAAGATTCTCTTTTTTTATGCTCTTGTGAATGTGTAAAATGATAATGAATGAAGGGTAATTTATAGAAAGCAGTTTCAAAACTTTCTGTCCACTCGAATGATCAATCGGTCGTCCTACAAAAGTTCGGATGATCAAAAATATTCGTTGGATAGTTAGAATCAGAACGGTCATTTTTTTTTTGAAAATTGACATCTAATCGGTCGACCTATATATAAACCGATCGACCGGTTGAGGGATTTCGATCGACCCAATTGACTTTCGGTTGACCGGATTCTTTGCCTTAAAAATTGTTTAAAATAATTTATGCAAGTGATATTAACATGGTTTTTGGTGCATAAAATTATTTTTGAACTTTTATTATTTATTGCAAAAGATCAAAGAATTAGTACATTTACATTTGGTCTGAAAATCTAATCTTTGATCTTTCTTGAAATTCGAATCTTGGACTCTTGGATGACTGACTTTGATTGAGAGTCCGATTTGTAATATAGTCTTGATCTTGATCTTTTTGACGATCATTGATTTGAATGCTTTGAATATTAATTTAAACCAATTTGTTAGTAAACAAGATTAATTTGTTTGTTATTATCAAAATATTAAGGTTAAAGTTAACCATATGCCAACAATTTCTCCCATTTTGATTATGACAAACAATATGATGTGCAATAGAGAATATATCAATTGATAAGGTAAAACTGTAGCATATATATTCTCCATATCTTTTTCAAATAAGCAAAATTGATAAATTTATTTTCTTTACACATAGCATACAAATTTATCAATTCGTGAAATTTAATTTAATTCAATTCATCAATTCATCTTGTCATACCAATTCAATTTATCTCAATTTATCAATTCAACAATTCAACTCTTAAGCCATCATCTCAATACTACTTTTCCCCCTTTTGGCATAATCAAAAAGATAGAATATGATCAAAACATTTAACCAAAATATTCCCCTTAAATTAAACAAAAGATGCCATATCGTTTATTGATAGCTTTAAAACCAAAATAACCAAAGTTTGACAACAAGAAAAATAAGCATTAATCTAAAAGGTTGTTTTGAAAAGGGATAATTGCATAAAAGGTCTCCAACCTTTCAAAATTATTGAAGATATGCCCATAACCTAAAAACACACCCCCAACGTATGAAAAATAGGTGTCGTAGGTCCCTCTTCACAGTTTGTGTCAATTTTGTCCGTTAAAAGTCAAAATTGGGTTGCATGCGATTCATTTCTCCAAAAAAAATGCAAGTGGAATTGCAGGGGTAAAGCTGTTACTCCACTTTCTGGTTTATTGAAAATGTTTTTGAAACATGATGACCTTTCTGATTTTTCTTCTACCTTTGTAATTGCAGGTTGAGGTGTGGATTCTAGTGGATTTTCTACGATTATTTTAAGAGGATTGATGGGCAGTTTCTTTTGGTTCCAAGAAACTGATTCTTCTCTAATGGCAATAAATAGAAGGACAAAGAGTAAGGCACAAACAACAGTCGAGAGAGAGAGAGAGAGAGAGAGAGAGAGAGAGAGTTTGGAAATTGAAGGATTGAAGCTAGGGATTTTGGAAAATGATCGTTGAGAATTCGATCTTTGATCTTACTTTGTAAAGGTTAGATGTTAGGGTTTTAAGTTAGTAATGGAAGCAAATTCGGCTATGAGTGGTGAGCCCGATCACGATCCACGGTGGTCGTAGGACCGCGGGGTGCGCCGACTTATAGCTTGGTGAATGCGATAATTGAACAGAAGGAGGATGGTCTGGGACCTCGGTGTGGCCACACATTGACTGCTATCCTTGCAGTTGAGGAGGGATAGAGGGTAGTTTGGGATATATTGGGCCGAGAATGATTCTATTTGGTGGGGCCACAATGCTTGAAGGGAATTATGGGGCCTCAGGAACTCCTTCTCAGCTGGAAGTGCTGGGATAAGTATGTTTTGGTTACAGAAATTGCTGATGTCAACCCACCCTGCTGGAAGTGCTTTGTAGATCCAATCTCCTGGTCTTTCATTCGCTATTCCAATCCTGGACCAGTAGAAATGTATGAAGGGTGATGGTAAACCTTGGAATCTTCTATTTGCCTTTTTGAAATATGAATTCGAAAAGTGGCTTTGTCAATTCTCTTTCAAAACCACCATTTCTTCTCCACTCTTGAGGCGAATCAAAACCACGATCTCTTCTCTTCCAAAACCACCTGCAATTCCACTCGTGCTTTTTTGGACAAATGAATCGCGTGCAGCCCAATTTTGACTTTTAACGGACAAAACTAATAGAAACTGTGAAGTGAGACCCACGATGCCTACTTCTTCATACGTTGGGGATGTGTGGTGCTATTTTTTTTAGGTTAGGGACATATCCCCAACAATTTTGAAAGGTTGGGGACCTTCATGCAATTATCCCTTTTGAAAACTACATAGGCTAAAATAAATAAATAAAAACTAGTTCTCCGGAGCTGGAGGCGGAGGAAACATTATGTCAAAACGGGAGTTAAGTGCTTGTTGCAAGACTAGCACTTGTTGAAGCATCGAGGCCAAGCCATCAACCGATTGTTGTAGACTAACCACCGTGTGTTGTAAGCCATCTACCATGGAGTTAAGTGAGTCGATCCGGCCATTGAGGAGATTGTAGTGATCTCCGGAGAAGGTAAAACCGAATGAGGAGGATGATGGAATATGTGAGCTAGGTAAATCACAAGGATGAGACAGAGGAGGTGCATCATTTTTATCTTGATCATCGTCATCCATGGCTTCATTTCCTTCAAACGGATAGGTCTACCGACAAAAATTTAACGGTTGTCCATTTCACCAAACGGTCGTCTTAAATAACGTGCCAGATTGAACCAAAACTCTCTGGTCAATCAGACGATCAAACGATCGTTCCAAAATTTTACTTGAAGGTTGTTCGACTGAGGAACCGGTCCACCTACTGGCCATATTTAATGAAAATTTCGAAAATTTATAGATTGGTCTTTGTCATAGGTTTTTATGTATCTTTTATCACATGAATTTCAATTGATTAAGATCATAAAGAATAACATACATTAAGTTTATCCACATACTTCACATTCATCAATTATGCCCAAACTTCTTCGAATATACAAGAATCTTTCAAGTACTAATGGTTTTGTGAGAATGTCGGCCAATTGTTTTTCTATATTCACAAACTCTAAAATTATATCTCCCTTTTGTGCATGATCTCTTAAAAAATGATATCTAATCTCAATGTGCTTGGTTCGAGAATGCAAAACGGGATTTTTTGACAAGTTTATAACACTAGTGTTATCACACATGATAGATATATTTTCAAATAATAAGTGATAATTACTTAGAGTTTGCTTCATCCATAGAATTTGAGCACAACAACTAGCGGCCGAGATATATTCGATTTCGACGGTATATAAAGCAACGGAATTTTGTTTCTTACTAAACCATGATACTAGTGCAAAGCCTAGAAAGTAACAAGTTCCGCTAGTGCTTTTACGGTCAATTGTGCAACTGGCCCAATCGGCATCCAATTAGTCAAGTAAATCAATATGAGTACTCTTTGGATACCAAAGACCTAAAGATCTAGTGCCACTAAGATATCTAAAAATACGTTTTACGGCACTAAGATGAGAGTTCTTAGGATTTGATTGATATCTTGCACATAAATACATACTAAACATAATATCGGGTCTACTAGCAGTTAAATAAAGAAGGGATCTGATCATACCTCTACAGGAGTACCTTGATCATCTTTATCTAATTTGATTGATGAGCTCATTGGAGTATTCATTGGTTTCAATTCTTCCATTTCAAACTTCTTGAGCATATCCATGATATACTTGGTTTGACTAATGAATATTCCATCATTAGTTTATTTGATTTGGAGTCCAAGAAAGAACTTGAGTTCTCCCATCATACTCATCTCAAATTCCTTGCTCATACACTTAGAAATTTTTCCCAAAGCAAAATATTAGTGGCCCCAAAAATGATATCATCAACATAAATTTGTATAACAATCATAACTTCCTTTTTAATTTTTATAAAAAGTGTAATATCCGCTTTACCTATTAAAAAACCATTGGATAGAAGGAATTTGCTCAATCGTTTGTACCAAGCTCTACGTGCTTGCTTTAACCTATAAAGAGCTTTTCTAAATTTGAAAACTTTGTCCGGGTACTTATGATTTTTGAAACCGGGAGGTTGTTCAACATATACTTCTTCTCGAATAACACCATTCAAAAATATACTTTTGACATCCATTTGAAAAAGAGTAAAATTTTTATGACAAGTAAAAGCAAGAATCATGCGAATTGATTCTAATCTAGCAACCGGTGCAAAAGTTTTTTTAAAGTCTATACCTTCTTCTTGATTGTAACGTCGGGCCACTAATCTAGCATAGTTACGCACAATTATGTCATTTTCATCTTGTTTATTTGAAAAACCCATTTTGTACCAATAATAGTTTGAAAATTTGGTCTGGCAACTAAATCTCAAACATGATTTCTTTCAAATTGATTTTGTAGATCTTGCATAGCTAGAATCTAAAATTCATCAAACTCCACTTCTTTGAAATTCATTGGTTCAATTTGTGAAAGAAAATCACAATTATTAAGAAAGTTCCTACTAGAATTTCTAGTACTTACGCCTTTGGATGGATCACAAATAATGAGATCTTTTGGATGAAAAGAGATAAACCTCCATTCTTTGGGTAGAGATGAAACATTTTGTTCTTTGATAGATTCTACCCCAATTTGTTGCATGGTTGTTGATAAGTGCATTTTATGTACTTATTCGGGGCTTTTAAACAAAGTTTTTAACCCTTCATTATATGGATTTTCCAATCAATTTAGTGTATTAATCTTTCTATTTCAGTTTTGGACCCGTTTATAAGTAATTGGGGAAGAATGAATGGAAAGAGCAATAATTTGGTGAAATCGACGAGTAAATGAGAAGAAGTTGAGTTTTTAAAGTGAATATCAAGAGCCAAACATTGGAGGATGAGAAAGAAGGTAAAATCAATAAGTTTAAGGTGTGTTGGAGTGACAATGAAGAGTTGAAGCAAATGATCAAACACCTGAAAGCCAAAGAACCGAATTGAGAAACTACCTACCGAAGCATGTAGGGAAATTAGAGTACAACTTTTGATATTAAAATCTCCACAAGAAAAATGATATACCATTGGAAAGATAATTTAATTACGAGTCCAACACTTTTTACGGATATCAATTTGGAGTTTTATACAAGATGTTATTGCCGTTTGAAAAACATCCGCAGAGTATAGAAAAGCTAAAGCTAGGCGGTCACCCAACACCTATTTTCGCCAGCACAATGCTTTTTGGTTGGCCTGGGAGATCGCCCAGTGTAAAATTTGCCTTGCGGGATTTTGATACCTTTTTGAGTTCAACTCTAATTAGGAAATTTTTTGGAATCTTTTGGGGCACAATGAGGATACTATATATATGAGTTCTTAACTCATAATTAGAGAGCCGATTGGGAGCCGAATTTGGGGAGAAAAACAAGAGACAAATCAAGAAAAGAAGATCAAGATTAATCTTTTCAAGAATTAAACGAAGATCAAGTTCAAGATTTTATCTTTTGAGTTTTCTTCATATCTGGGTGATGGCTTATGTGTTTTGTTTTTCTTTTTATTTTCTTGTTTTTAGTATGTTAGGCTAAATTCTTTTAGTGCTAGGATCATGATAAAACTTATACCATGATCTTTTAATTCTTTGAACCTAGTTTTTGATATTAGAGCATGTTTTTAATTCTGAATAATTGATATTGATTTCTGTTTATCTATAATTATGTGCGCAATGATTGTATGATTCTTGTGGCTTGTTTTACCATCAAGAGATTGAAAATAGGTTAAACATAGTATCAATTATTGTAGAGTCCGATAGGGGATAGAGATATACTGCTATACTTTACGTGATCTTTAAGTATTCAAAATTCTAATGCATTTGTGTATGTTCTCATCTGTCATAGAAATATAGTCGGATTACATATAAGGATATGTTTAATTCTACTCGAGAGAGATTGTTAAACAACTTAGGAATATTGATTTTCATAATTAAATCATGTTATCAAATTCAACAGTTCGGGTAAAAGAGAATTGGTATAAGTAGATCCGGGATCCTAGTACGTTTTTCTTTCCCAATTCTAAAGTAATTCTTTTCTAATTTAATCTCTTATTTGTTTGACTTATAATTATTCAATTATTCTTAATTCATAGTTTAGTTAGTTTAAGAAACAAACTTCGAAAATAATTTGATTCGGTTAAGGTTATGATAATTGCAATTGAACAATCTAAATTCCTGTGGGTACGATACTTGGACTCAAAATATACTTTATTACTTATTCGATACATATACTTACGGTACAAAATAAATTGCTGACAGTTGTTTCTTTCTCATGTTGATTTTCAACATTGTTGGGATTCTCCTTGTCTGATTTTGAATACTCAAATGTTCAAAATGAATTTCCAAATCTACATCATTCTCAATGTTTTTATCTTGTTCAAAAGAGTTAGTATCATTAAATATAAAATGCATGGATTCTTCAACTACCAAGGTTCTTTTGTTAAAAACTCTATAAACCTTGCTAGTATATGAATAACCAAGAAAAATTTCAATATCGGATTTTGAATCAAATTTTCTTTTGTGTTTATGAAAAAACATTTACAACCAAAAACTTTGAAATTTTCTATATTGGAAACTCTACTTATCCAAAGTTCATATGAAGTTTTAGTTTTCTTTCGACCAACCAAAATTCTATTCAAAATGTAGCACAAAGTATTAACGGCTTCGGCCCAAAAGTATTTTGGTGAATTATTTTCATTTAACATAGTTCAAGCCATTTCTTGTAATATACGATTCTTCTTTTCTACTACACCATTTTGTTGAGGAGTTCTAGGAGTCAAAAAATTATGTTCATATCTATTTAAATTGCAAAACTCATCAAATACTATGTTTTCAAATTCTCTACCGTGAGATAATGGTGTACCTTTTTTCGTTTTGAACCTTTTTGCAAAAATGTTTAAATGCATTTAACACCTCATCTTTTGGATTCAAAAATATGACCCAAGTAAATCTTGAAAAAAAAGAAAAACAAAAAACAAAGGCATAGTATTTACCACTTAAACTTGCAGTTCTAGAGAGTCCAAATAGATCCATGTGGAGAAGTTGTAGAGGTCTTATAGTAAAAGAGTGTTGTTTGAGTTTAAAAGAACTATTTACTTGTTTTCCAAATTGACAAGCCTCACAAATTTTATCTTTCTCAAATTTTAATTTTGGCAAACTTTTTACAAAGCAATTTTTAGAGATTTTGAAAAGTAAGTTCATGCTAACATGACATAATCTTCTATGTCATAACCAAGTGTTATCTTTTATACTTGATAAGAATTTTATCTCTCTTTCAAGCTCAAATTCAATATTTATGTTATAAACATTCTTACTTCGACTCCCTATGAACATTACGTTTTTAGATGTAGCATCCTCAATAAGGCATTTGGAATAATCAAATTTAATGAGATAACATTTATCACAAAATTGACTAATGCTAAACAAGTTATGTTTGAAGTTATCAACTAATAGAACATTTTCAATAGAATGAGATAAGTGATTACCAATATTTCAAATGCCTATGATTTTTCCTTTGGCATTATCTCCAAAAGTGACATGACCTCCATCCTTTCTTTTGAGCTTTGATAGCAATGTTTGATCACCGGTCATATGCTTTACGCTACCACTATCCAAGAACCAATTTGTCTTCATTTTCTTTGGTGCCTACAAAAATTGTTTAAATTTTTGATCTTTGGTACCCACTTAACTTTGGGTTCTTGATAGTTAGTGTTAGTTGACTCTTTTATCAACTTATATTTGTTTTCAAAGTGTAACCTCTTTTTGATTAGACAATTAAATCCTACATGACCAAATTTCTTACAAAAGCTACGTGTCACATTTTGATGAGAAGAATTGGATGATTTGATGAAGATATTCTCAAGGGATTTTTGTTTCAAGAATGGTTTGTATCCAATACTTCTTTTATCGAAAACACATTTATCTTCATCAATCAATAATTCAAAAAAAAAATCTTTATTTGGGTGAATTTGTGAACAATGTCTGTCAAGTCTACTACTTTTTCATTTAAAGAAAGATTTTCTTTAATTAAGAGATTGTGATTATCATTTTCTTTTTTAAAATTCTTTTGTGCTACTAAAAGTTTCTTTACTACATTTTTCAATAAAGAATGTTTATTGTTAAAAGTATAGTACTTTATAACAAGTTTTTCAAATTTCTCAAAAATTTCATCATAAGAGGTAGATATTATATGAATCATTGTTATTTAAACTTACCTCATTTTCAATGGCCATGAAGTACATGTTGGCAACCTCATCTTGAATTTCTTCTTGTTTGAACACTCGGTTCTTTTGTGACTGGGTTTGTTACAATCATAAAAAACAATCTTCTTATTATTCTCTTGGCCTTTTTTTCTTTCTTTTGGAATCGGCGATTGTTGCAAAACCTCTCCATTTCTTGACAAGAAGAACTAGATCATCAAGTTCCTCATTACTCATGTTCATATTTGAGGAGCCTTCATCATTTGTTGATTTTAGAGCAATTTGTCATTTTGGAGGCTCTTTCATTTTTTCTTTGCTTTTTCTTGTCTTCTCCTTTGTCTCGGCTTGGTTTAGCTCGTAGGTCATCAATGTTCTAGAGAGCTCCTCCAATGGATATATGTTGACATATTTTATATTTTCTATCAACATCTTCAATGAGCTCCAATCATTCGAGAGAGACCTAAGCATTTTACTTACTAGTTCACCGTTAGTAAATTTTCGATCAAAGCCTTTAAGACCGTTAACAATATCAATGAAACGAGTAATCATGTCAACAATAGGTTCATTTTGTTTCATGAAGAAATTTTCAAAATCGTTTATCAAAAGATTTATCTTAGTTTCTTTCACTTTGTTAGTACCTAAGTGAGTGATTTCCAAAGCATGCCAAACGTTGTAAATGGAATCACATGTGCTAATACGATTGAATTTATTTTTGTCTTCTTTTTTTTAGTCAACACACCATCACATCCCTAGTGTGGTTGTAAGGCCTCCACCAGAAAAGGACGGGGGGTTCGAATACCTCAACCATATATAAATAATTCATAAAAATTACATGGGAGGGAGACATAAAACCTAACTTCCAATCATAAGAGCTAAAATAAACAAACAAATGAATAAATAATAAAGTAATAAATAAACAATAAGTCCTAAAAAATTCTATAGACCCTCAACTGTAGGAAGCCCATGTCTATCAATTTGAACTAAGCTACGGTTGTATCGCAGTAAGTCTTGAGCGCTGTACTCGAAATAGTAACGACGATCCCAACCCTCTAAAGTAAGTAAATCAGCCACCTGGTTGCCCTCACAATAAATATGAGAAATAGTAGCACGGTCGAAGGCAAGGAGATGTCTAATGTGGCAAAGAGTGGCCTGAATAGACCAAGGTCTTCCACCTCTGATGATGCAGTGAATGGCCAAAGAAGAGTTGACCTCAATCCATAAATTTGAGAGTACAATCATCTGAGCAAAAATGATACCGTCAAGAATGGTCCTGAGCTCAGGCTCTAGAATATGAGACTCGCCATATAAAGAGAAGAAGGTGCAAACACACTAACCTAATTAATCCCTAATAATCTCTCTTCCACTTGCAAATCCATCTTTGATGCTATCAGTGTTGACCTTGTAATATCTCACTGGTGGAGTACGCCAACAAACCAAAACAAGGGGAGGAAGGGATGGAGTAGTAAGAGAGATACCAAAAAGATGAGCAATATCTATATCTCTTCACCAATGAATAACCTGAAATGAATGGCCTGTATGTAGTAGGGAGATAGTATGGTATACTCTCTAGATGATCCGTCTCGGCTCTATAGAGATATCTTGGTACTTCACATCATTCCTCGCAGTCTAAATAAACCAGAGAATCAAAAAAGAATGATCGTACGAATATGACCCTGCTTGACAAACTGACCTGAGAAACGCCAAGACTGAAAGCAATATTGAAAACCCTCCATCGGCCGAAGGGTTATATGAAAAATATCAGAAAAATGGCACCAAACCTGGTCAGCAATACAGTTGTCAATAAATAAATACTGGATAGTCTCAATAGCCGAGCAACACTAACAACGAGAAGCCATATGACTTCTAATCCACCACTGAATCACAACATCAACTGGGATAAGACCTTGCCATAGTATCCAGTAGAAGAAAGAGGCAGTCATCAGGATAATAGAACTCTAAATCATGTTGTATACACCCTAAATAGTATGCCCCGTGCGAACTAGCTGCCATGTAGACTTGGTAGCAAATCTACCATCCGAAATATCCTTCTACATAATCTGATCGTACACCTCAGCAGTGATAGGGATGCTCCATATCTGTTCAGCAATAATATACGGTACTAGCTGAAGAAGTCGGTCAATGTTCCATCCAGTATCATCAAATAAGTCTCTAACCTGGATAGAAGAATGTGGCAAGTGTGGGTGCTGATCAGCTAATGTAGACTAGCCCATCCAACAGTCATGCCAAAAGAATATCTGTCCACGTCCTAATTGTCAAGCAATGTGTGCCTCCGCCTGTGGGCCTATGTGCTACAACCTCTTCCATACAACTGAAGCATAGTAAGGAATAGTAGCCAATAACGGATAGGTACCCTGACAATACTTACTCAGTAAAAACTGAACCCATAATGACCGCTGAGATCTAAATAACCACTAGAGCTTTATGGAGAATGTATCAACAAGATCCTGCAATCTCCTAAAGCCTGGTCTATCTTCATCAGTAGGAATACAAAGGTCTTTTCATCTTTTCCAATGTAATCTACGTGCATGGTCTCTGGAGTCTCAAATGAACCTAGCAAATATGCCCTCTAAATTCTTCAAGATAGCCTTGGGAGGCTTCATAATCTAAAGGAGATAGAGAAGAATAGAGGATAGCACTGATTGTATCAAAGTAATCCGTCCACCAAATGATAGGAGCCTCGAGACCCTGCCAGAAATTCTACTCTAGACTTTCTGGACTAAGTCATCATACAAGAAGATCTTTTTGGCTCCTTTAAATAAATGAATACCAAGATAAGTGAAGGGCTGCTGCTGATGACGAAAGCTTATCAGATGCTCCAGCCTGTGTATCTGACTAGTAAAAAATTCCCTAGGTAAGATAATCCCGCTCTTATCTCTATTCACCAACTACCCAGAAGCCTCCTCATAGTGCTCAATACACTGTAAAATTCGCCTGATAGATTGCTTCTGGCCATTGAAAAAAATAATCATAATGTCAGCAATGACAAATGAGAGATGAGGGCGTTACTCCCGTGTCTGTATGCCATCGAAATAATATGCTGATACTACTGAGTGAGTAGTCGTGAAAAATAATCTACAGCAATAATAAATAGCGATGGAGATATGGAATCATCCTGTCAAGCCTCCAAGATGATGAGAAAAAGCCACATGGCCTGCCATTAAATAGGACCGAGAATCGACACTTTGAAATACACCTCCGTATCCGATCAATTCAAAGAGCATCGAACCCAAAACCTTCCAAAATAGATATCCAGAATCCCTAATCCATGCGTTCATAAGCATTAACCATATCAAGCTTGAGGGTAACATTACCCCCTCGCACTTTCATATCTAGTGTATGTAGTAACTTCTGTGCAAGGAGAACATTATCCCTAATGAGCCGTCTCGAGATGAATCCGCTTTGAGGAGCTGAGATGATCTGAGGTAGTAAAGTACTCAGTCACGAATTTATCAACTTTGTAATTAACTTATTAAACATTGTACATAAACTGATAGGACGAAACTCTGACCACCTATAGGCATTGTCCCGCTTTGGAAACAAGACAATAGAAGTAGCTGCAAAATCCCTAGGAAGGTGCCCTTCAGCAAAGAAGTCCAAGACTGTTTGAAACACATCATTTGATACTATGTCCCAACAGACTTTAAAAAAAATGAGATGAAAACCCATCTGGCCCGGCGACATTGTCTGGATCAATACTGAAAATAGCCTCTTGCACCTTAGTCAAAGTAGGAGTCCGATTAAGCTACAAATTGTCCTCATCGGACACCAATCTAGGTATAATACCAGGTCGAATAGGGTCGACAGACTGAGGAGGATCCGACAGAAGCTCCTGGAAGAAAGATAATGCTGAAGGCTGAATAGTCTCAGGAGACTCAAACACCTCACCCGAAGCTGAAGTAATAGACCGGATTCTGGCTCGAATGTGTCGTCCCTGAACTATAGAATGGAAGTATCGGGTATTATGATTACCCTCACAAGTCCAACGTGCCCCTGCCTTTTGTTTTCAACAGGCCTCCTCAATAGATAAAGTACGGTTCAGAACTACCTGAGCCTGATGCAAAGTATCACGATGAAAAGAAGAAGGATCTCTGTCATAGTCTAACTCTGCCACGCCAACCTTACACTCTGCATCCCTAACCCTCTGAAAAATATCACCAAATACATGTCGATTGCACCAACGAAGGCCCTGTTTGAGCAAAAAAATCTTCTCCCAGAGAGCAGCCATTCCTGTAAGATAGTTTAGTCCGGTTTATCATCAATTTTTCAATTTTTGTTGGCCCATAAGGACCAAATTCAATGACTTTCCTAATGTTATAAATTATTGATTGAATATACATAATTCTAGCTTTCTAATAGTTATAATGGGTGCCATAACTTTCTAATAGTTATAATAGGTGCCATTAAAGAAAGGAGGACGATTTGTAGAATGTCCATCAAGATTATTAATATTATGGTTAGAAATTACTCAAGATTATAAAATCTTAATTTTAAAATGAGCACCTTGCTTTGATATCAATTGACGACCCAAAATTAACTAACCAAGAGGGATATGAATTGGTTTTTACAAACTTTTTCGAAAAATAATCTCAAAATAAGAGACTTAAGAGATGTAGATTAATCAAGTAAAAAATACAAGCGCAATGTAAGTAAATAAAAGGGTAGAGAGAGTACAAACGATATTTTTATAGAGGTTTGATCCAAACCAACGCTCTACGTCCCCCGTTACCAAGCTCTCCGTTACGAGCACGGCATTTTCACTATATTGATTGACCCAAAGATATGAAGATATTCATTTAAGATAATATTTCTCTCCTAATAAATGATAGATACAAGTAAAGTACCAAGAGACTCTAATACTTCAATATTTAGCAATAGATAAAAAGCTCAAGTGTTAGAATAAAACTTTGATGAACATGATGATTCAAAAGTTTGATTTAATCAATCAAAGTTTTTCAATGAATGATTTAAAAGATGTAAATGCAATGAAAGTTTGAAGGATTTTTCTCAATATGATTCTCTTTTTATGCTGTTGTGAATGTGTAAAATGATAATGAATGAATGGCAATTTATAGAGAGCAGTTTTTAGAACTTTCTGTCCATTTGGATGATCAATCGATGGACCTACAAAAGTTTGGAAGACCAAAAATAGCCGTTGGAATAGTAAGAATTAGAACGGTCATATTTTTTGGAAATTGACATATAATCGGTTGACCTATATATGAACCGGTCAACCGGTTGAGGGATTTCGATTGACCGAATTCTTTGCCTTAAAAAATTGGTCAAAATAATTTATGCAAGTGATATTAACATGGTTTTTGGTGCATAAAATTATTTTTGAGCTTTTATCATTTATTGATAAAGATCAAATAATTAGTACCTTTACATTTGGTCTGAAAATCTAATATTCGATCTTTCTTAAAACTTGAATCTTGAACTCTTGGATAATTGACTTTGATCTTGAGTTATTTGAGAGCCTGATTTGTAATATAGTCTTGATCTTAATCTTTTGACGATTATTGATTTGAACACTTTGAAGATTACTTTAAATTAATTTTTTAGTAAACAAGATTAAATTGTTTGTTATGATCAAAACATTAAGGTTAAAGGTAAACTATAGGTCAACATTATTTGCCCATCATATTTTTAAGAAAACAATAAATATAAAAGTGCAACAAAATATTTTTTTTTCTCATTTCAAAGCATGCAAACAAAATAGTTTGACACAAACCATCATTAAAGATGAGATGTGCTAATTAATAGAAGTTGAAGATAATAATTTGACGGAAAAAAAATTAAAGACATAAATGATATAATAAAACAAATGTTGAAGACTTTAAGTATAATTAAAATGTGGTGACAACTAAAAATTGTAGTGCAAATATAACCATCTTTATTTTTTAAGTAAATGTAATTACTTAGTAAATTTACTCATAATTAAATAAGTTTTAAAATAAATATCTTTATTTATTAATCAAAATTAAAAGTATGTAAGTTACTTATTGATAGTAACATAAGAAAGTAACTTTTATTTATAGGTAAATAAGTAATTTTTAAAATCACAATTTTCTTATTAATCAAAGTTAGAAACAATTAAGTTATTTATTTTGACACTAACGTAACAATTACTTTTAAGAAAATATTTTTTTTACTTAAAAGTAGGAAAAAGACAAGTTTATAGACAAAAACTAATCGTTTATGTAAATTGTAAAATAAATATTTTTTTTAGTTTATCAAATTTTAAAAAAAAGTTGCTTATATTTTTTAATTAAAAAACTACTTATTTTGATACAAAAGTAATTTTTGACTATAAGGTAACAAAAAAGTAAGTAATGAAAACATATTTGTAGAAAAAGAAACTTCACTTTTTTCATTAAAGTTTAGACAAAAATATTGTCATAAATTTTTTTCTTACTTACAGGTTCTTCTAATACGGTGTAGCACCAAACACTGTATTACAACAATACGTCATAATCCTCTATAATACAAGCGCCCTAATCCTATATCTCTCCTAATCACATTTCACCTAATCCAACATGGTGTACCAAACTTACCCATATGGAATTGAATAGTGTATGTAACGTTCCAAAAATTTCAAGTCTTAATTCTGATATATAAATCGTATATTAAGTTTATGAAAGCATAATTCAATTCCAAATGATTAATTTCTTTAATAATTGGAGAGTTATCATAGTGTACAATGTAGAGAAAAATGTGTCAATTTATTAATGACCAAATTAGAGGAAATTTGAAGACTTAATTAATCATGCTCTAATAGTGGGGGTAGGACCGAAATCTGGAAATTCAAAATAATTACAGTTTTGCCATTGTGTTCGAGCCTACTTTATAAATATTCTGTGAGTAGTATGTTGAATGGTGGGCAATGCATGTAATATTACCTCGTAGTTCGTGTCGAGACATTCGTTTTGGTAACAAATTTATAGACTTTTCAAGTTGGAATAGGCCTAGAAAGTTGAGCCAAAGTCAAATGAAAATTTAGAAAAATAGGAAATTTTACTAAGTGTAAAATTGAGTTATGAAGCTCACTTTGAGCGAGTCGTACGAGCAGTCGGGTGATTCATTCCTTTTGCATATGTGTGCATTATGAAGCTCGTAAATAGAACTTCGTAATGGTATATAGTTACCCTCAAATGTTGACCCGAACGTTGCAACTCAAAATGAAAAATCTGCCTATTTTCTTATTATAATATTCATTTGATGACAAATATCAAAAGTAATCATGACCTTTAAGGGGCTGTTTGGCAGAACTAAAAATACAAAAATAAATTAATTTTATGGTATGATACTATATTCGTACATATTAAGTATAAAATAATAGAATTTAGGACAAACATTAAATAAGTAGAAACATGGAAATAAGTAAGGCCAAACCTAGTCTAATGCACCACTAGCTCTCTCTAATAAGGAATTTCAGCATTTAGAAAAAGTTCCAGCCAATGTAAGAATTCTATCAAGGTGAGTAAAGCATTTACTTGCTCTATATGTTCATTTAGTTGTATTAGAAAAATTTCTGTTATTCAAAACTATCCAAGACTACTCATTGTTTATATTGGGTTAATTGAAGATTATCTTAGATTTTTAGAATTCTGCTCAACCTATGTTAAAATCAATAACTTTTCCTTAAATATCTTTCTTTATCAATGATGTTCCAGCAATTTTTTCACATTTTCCAAAAATTTTAGCAATGATGTTCTTGCAATTATTTACTCTTGTCCATCATTTAAATTGAATATTTTTACTTTGAGCAACTCTAGATTTTTTTATTTGAGATCAAGAAATTCTTATGAGTAAAAGTTATTTGATTATAGTCCAAATCTTGATTTCATGTTAATCCATCCATTTTCTTAAGTAATTTCTACAAAGGCTTTCACTTTGCATGTACTATATGTTCTAGAAAGTGTGTTATTTGATTCTAGAATCACTCTTAGAATGGATGTTTTCATTTCTTGTACTTGTTAAATTGAATGATTAGTTGCAGCAAGACAAGTTGATGATCTATTTCAAGGTGTTTCCTTGATTGAAGTATTGATTATGTGGCTTAATGCTTCTAGTAGCCCTCAAAGAAATACTGTGTGAAAAGTGTCCATGTGATACATCCTATTCCTTGATTTAGTTCAAGCATGATTCTCATGTTTTCTATTGAAGAGTTGAAATAAAAACATGCTTGACAAGTTTTGTGATGTTTATATGTAATCATGGTCATTAAAGAGTCTTAACTCATCTGCCATGCAAGATTAAAATAGATCATGAAAAATCACTAAGTTTCTTAAATAAATGTACACCAATGGGGTGTTAAGTGCCTCAAGGACCATAGGGTCTAATCAGTTAAGGTCACAGGGCCATATAAAAGTTAAGGCCATAGGATAATTTATAAACTCAGAGCTACATGGCTGTTTAAGAAGTAAAGGACATAGGACATTTGGGATCCCAAATGAGCAAAAAATTGTTCTAAGAAAGTATTGTGACCTTACTGCTATTTTAAGCACAATAATTGAGTGCTCGGTCTACAATTTTCTATTTATGGGACGTGCCCAAAGATAAGATAAAACCTATTGCACATGCTTTCGACATTATGATATGTATTTGATCCATAAGTGAGCTATGTGAACTAGATCATCTTTCCATGAATGCAGATTTTTTGAAGTGTAGCTCATATGTTTTCCTTACATGCTCATAGTTTCGGTGATCAAAGTTGAAAGTTCTAAAACTGATATTAATTAAATTAATAATAATTTTAATCTTAATTAAACAAGTAGTGGACAGATCGTAGTTAGAACTGGCGAGTGACAATGATAACAGTTCTGACTTGCAAAGCAGTGTTCGTTTACCTAATGTTGTTAAGTGCGGAATTTAAAGAATTAAATACGAACACAGGATGTAACGTGGTAAACACCGAAGGGAAACATCCACGGGCCCCCATGCCATGGGTAAAAATAATCCACTAATAATCTTGTTTAAAAATACAACAGTATCGGTTTTTGTAATTTCGCAAAATTAACAAAATAACAATCAAAAGAAAATAGATCAACTCCCTTTGATACTTCTTCTTCTGACTTGTTGATGAAGTATAATCAAACCTACCGATCTTGACTTTATTGCCACTTTCCTAATGTACTTGACCACAACCACCACTTGGATTAAGAACCCTCGTTCTTAACTTCACGCCAAGTAGATTAAACAAGATATGCAATTGTTCATTGAGCACCAATTTATTTTTGATTCTTCAATGAGTTTGAAGAAAACCATTTTTCTTTGAAAGTTGAATCAATGAAGCATCGAGTCTTGTTTTCCATAAAGAATTCGGCCGTTTTGTGCTTGAAGAAACTAAGAACTAAAATTGTATTTTCAAAGCCTTCATTCATTATTGATTTGTACTTTTACTTATAGTTAAAGTAGAAATCAAATTAGGAATTATTTCTTACCTAAAAATTTGCCACAAGAATGGCTAATTGGAAAGAATATATAGAAAGATATTTTAGATTTGTAGAATGAGGGAATTTAGGAAACTCAAGATTTATCTTTAAATATTTCAATCCTAAACAAATCTAGGAGAATAATAAAAGATCCTTTAACTTACAAAAGGAACTGTCAATAATATTCATGTGATCAAAATATATCGTGTATGAAAATAGAATAAAATCACAGCTTTACTGATCTAGAAAAATAATCTTCTTATCAACGCAGTCAGTCAGAACTAACGTTATCCAGACCAGTCAAAACGAAAACGTTGACTTGCTCTTTTAACATTAAAAATCAGTTATATTAATTAAGAGAGCCAAAATAAAAAATTGAAAAATATGACACATATTTTTCCAACAATCTTTTCCTTTGGCGTTGCTTAATTACAAACATATAACTAATGGATTTTTAATGTAAGTGTGATGTGTGTTATGGTGTGTGAATAATTAAAGAAACCAAGAGTATCAAAATATAAGGGTTATTGCTCTCCTTAAGTGTGTAAACAAAAAACTTCTGCAAAGAAGTTAACTATATATGCAAATACCACACACATTAGCCACAACTTTAATATTGCTCCCCTTTAGCAAGATACCATCAAAGTGTAATCATCGAACCACCATAAACTTTCAAAGTGTAATCAACAAAGTACCATCATCAAAGTTTATCTAACAACCACAAATTTAAAAATACCTACTACTCCCCCTTTCGTAAGAAGATCGCTAAAAGAAATAACAAGGAAGGAAGAGAAAAACAAAAGTAAAGTAGTACTTGAAGTGAAGGAAAGCAGCATGTAAGAGTTAATACAGTCATCCATAATCAGTCATAACCAAATAGTTAGAAAGATAGAAGTCAGAACCAGAAACAGTTAGTTCCGCGAAGGCCTTGACTTCTTTGCACCGTATACAGATGGTTTTGCATCTCTTTTACGAATAGGGGTATCTGATGGAGCAACGAGTGGAAGAACATCTGGCATAGGTGTAGTAGCTGGAGCAGGAATTGTCCCAACTATTGGATCAGAGCTCAGAATCTCCATTTGACCTTCAGGATGTGCAGAGATTCTGAAGTAACCATTCGGTATGCAGACTTTATATGCTCATCGCCCAGATATTCAAGTTTAGCCAACACCATACACATGAAAATAAATTCATCAGAAAAACTTTTGGTTAAGGTGAAAATTTGGTCTACCAGTGTTCTAATCCGCCCCATCTGAGTTTTTAGTGCATCCAGACGTCCAGACTGGTCCAACGAGAACAGAATGTGCCTAGGAACTCTGGGAGTGGGATGTGGTGTGCTATCCAAATTTGTAAATTTATGAACACCTAGTGCTGGAATATCCTCAGAGAATATGTCTGAATCCATGGCAGGCACTTCTTGGTGAACAAGAAAGTGATGGATGAGAGCTGGATGTGGTAGCCTGTACTGCTTGGTCCTCCTCGGCACTTCATAAACAATTCCATCAAAAACCATTTTGACCCAATCAATTGGCAACCTTATCCCCAACTTGTATAACATAACAGCCTGTCCCTCGAAATGTCTAATCGATGAGTCAATGGATCGATATTGTTGATAAGAATCCGATGGAGAATTTTGTATTTGGGCAGTAGTCGGGAAGCAGTCAGTTCTCCTGATTCTGGCCAGGAAGAGCCCGTCATTTCGTGCGCAATGCTGTCCTTGGTCAATTATTTATCACTTGTGACAGCCACAATATTCATCACAAGCCAGTCCCTGAGTGAGTTAGGACTGAAGGTAACATGTCTTTCTCGGACAAAAACTTGCCACCTGAATTCATTGCCAGCCTTCTCCATATTTTTTGGAACATTGGCCATAAATTCCTTGACCAGGGTCTCACTGAATGGCCCAGAAAAACTTAACAGATTATATAAGTTGTGAAAATCAACAATTTCAACCAAACCAAATGAACTAAGTTCAGGAATTGCTACCTTGCACTCAACTATGAACTTACGATAGGTGGTAAATGAAAGAAACAAACTCTCAGCATTCTCTGACAGAAAACAGTAATTGAGGGGGTTAACATAGTGTCTACCTCTAGTTAATGTTTCAAGTTTGAACATTTGGGGGTCTAAACTGGGAGTAGACAGTACTCTGTAGGCACCCCCTGAGGTAATGGGAGGTCTGTTCTGACCAACAGGTGTGGGCTCTTCAGTAACATCACCAATTTTACTTTTTCTCTTTTCATCCCTTGTGGCTTTTCTAGGTGGATGAGGTGTTGGAGTAGATTACGAGGATACATCAAGAGTAACATCAAAATCAGAATCTGATTTTTGAGAAGGGAGCTTACTTAAACCTTCTACGATTAGGAGGGGGGATGTTCAGGTTCCTCATGACCAGTCCTTTCATCTTCACAAACTTCATCTTCAATTCCAGCATTGTCAGACCCACTGTCACCCATTCTAGATCCGTCATCTTCATCTTCTTCGTCATCAGGTTCTTCAGCACTTAGGATAACTTTCTTGCTTAGAAAAGTAATTAGGTCTTTAGATGTTTGACAAGGCTGTGATTTAGGATGGCTGACTGACGACTGGTAGGCAATAATGTCTGTCGATTATTCTGCCTGAGATGCAACAGCCACTGGAGAAGTGTCAGGGTCTGAACTGGAGGGTTCCATTCTTTGTGTACTTCGCTGGAGAGTCCTTACCGGTGACATTTGAGGCCCCATCGCAGTTTCAGCAGCAACCGGTAGAGTAATAGTGTTCTTGGATGAACCACCAGCATTTTTCATTGATTTTGGCATCTTGGTTTTCACCATTGTTTGAATTTGAAATAAAGAACTTAATACAACCCTAAAATCAAATGCAAGCAAGAATTTGATGTTAAGAAATTTGGAAATCAAGTGTGAGAGATGAATGAGAAAATCTTAAGTCACGGTTTAATAGGGAAATAATTTTTCAAAATTGCACAATGAGGGAACGGTTAATTTTGGGACATGTTCAAAGTAGTTTTCAAAAATAAACTGATGATTGGCAATTATGGACATATAAAAACTTTCTAAACCAGATATGACGAATTTGAATTAAACCACCTAAATTGCTAATTTATGGAAAACATATATTGAATTTAGGAAGGTCAATATAAAATCAGTAAAAAATAAGATTAGATTCCGTAAAATATTCATCTAGATTTTTCTCAGTTAAAGGTCATTGTGCTGCCAAAATTAAACTGTTGATTGGAGATCCTACGAAAAGCCCCCCACAAGACAATCACACAAAAATAATGCGAAAATTTTATGCGACAAAAATGAATCTTTTATTGATGGGCAAATTTCATAGTCCACAAATTATACAATTAGTCCAAAAATATCAAAATAAACCAGAATCTTCCAATAAGATATATGCGCATAATTAGATTCAATTAATTTGTTAGATTTATAACGTGAGTGTGTGATAGGACATACTAGACCAATCAATCAAAGCCTGTCCCATTAAACTAAATTGAACCTTGTTAAAAAGTTAAGTAGTGAGATGTATTTTAAATCAGTCATCATCTGAACATATCTCTTTAAATAGAAAAAATATGTGCGTGCCAGACATGAGTACCATAATAATTTTATTTTGAGTACTCAGAGTGTTGGCTTTATTTATGTATTTTTTTGTTTTGTCAAAGTACTGAATTTATAAGATCATGGAGTTGACTTTCTCACAGTCATAGAGGTAGCCATTTTCTACATGATTTATGTTCATTATCAAGGACAGATGCACACATCTATGGTGGTAGTCCTCTCCTCTATGAAATTGTCTGTTTAACACAACAACATACTATAGTGCCGAGAGATATAGATACTGACCATAGGTCTACAACAAAGTATGAAACTACTTTAAAGATAACAATCCAGTTAATAGTAAGGTACAATCAAATAAGTCAATATGTCCTCAAAGTGTGTTTATCTGAACATATTTTACCATAAGTATAATGAGCATACTATACTGATTGGTTAATCCAAGTAAATCTCAAAATTCATAGACCAATCATACATCTATATCATATGCTATTTGCAAGAACACCCCTCCCTCTTTTTTTTTTAATTAAAGAAAAAAGTAAGTAAATGCAAAAAAAACACGCAGGATGAAATCAAAAAAGAAAAAGAAAAACACTACTTCTACTAAGTAAAATATATATATATTTTAAATAAAATTAATGCATCAAGCAAATGTCCACGACCTTTTGTAGAGTCTCAAATCTAGCAAAATCTAAGGCATTGGTGAACAAATCTGCCAACTGATACTCAGTCTGAATATGTTCCAAAGTAATTACTTTTTATTCGACCAAATTTCTAATAAAATAATGTCTAATGTCAATATGTTTGGTCATAGAGTGATAAACAGGATTTTTTGAAATATTGATAGCACTAATGTTGTCACAAAATATAATAACAGAATCTTAATCAATACCGTAATCACATAGCATTTGTTTCGTCTAGAGTAGCTGAGTGCAACAACTACCCGCAGCAATATACTCAGCCTCTGCAGTAGATAAGGAAATAGAGTTTTGTTTCTTACTTAACCATGCAATGAGATTGTTACCAATGTAGAAACATCCCCACTCGTGCTTTTCCTATCATCCATGTTTTCAGCCCAGTCAGCATTAGTGTATCCTGCAAGATGAGAGTTAGTATCATTAGTATACCATAAACCAAAATCAGAAGTACAGTTAATATAGAGAATATTTTGCTTCACTGCTGCAAGATGTGATTTTTTTGGTTTGGCCTGATAACACGCACAAACTCCATCACTAAATGATATGTTAGGACTGCTTACAGTCAGGTATAGAAAATTGCCTGTCATGCTTATGTACAAGCTAGCGTCAATTTCCTTGCTCTCGTCATCTCTGGAGATTTTCAAGGACGTGACCATGGGAGTTCTGACTGGCTTGGTTTGTTCAAGGCCGAACTTCTTCACCAGATTTTTAGTATACTTGGTCTGTGAGATAAAAATCCCTGATCCAACCTGTTTGATCTGCAAACCTAAAAAGAAATTTAGTTTACCAACCATACTCATTTTGAATTCATTTTGCATAAGTGTAACAAACTCCTTGGATTTTGTTTCTAGTGAAGAACCAAACACAATATCATTGACGTAGATTTGTGCAACTGTTAATCCAGTTTTGAAATGTTTGATGAATAAAGTTTTTTTTGCTCCTCCTATCTTGTATCCCTATTCAACAAGAACATGGTCAATCGTTCATACCAAATACGTGGAGTTTGCTTGAGTCCGTATAGGGCCTTTTTCAGTCCGAACACATGGTCGAGAGAATAAGGATCAACAAATCCCTTAGGCTACTCAACATAGACTTCTTCATTAAGAATTCCATTCAGAAAGGTACTTTTGACATCCATTTGGTATAGTTTGAACCTCATTTGACATGCCATAGATAGTAAAAGTCTAATAGATTCAAGTCGAGCCACAAGTACAAATGTTTCATCAAAATCCATTCCTTCTAGTTGAGTGTATCCCTGTGCAACCAAGCGTGCCTTGTTTTTGACTATGTTGCCATGTTCATCTGATTTATTTTTGAATATCTACTTTGTCTCGATTACATTTGTGTCCTTTGGCCTAGGTAGAAGTTTCCACACTTCATTTTTGTCGAATTGAGCTAGCTTTTCATGCATGCCTAGAACCCAATTTTTATCAATAATTGCTTCATTTATATTTTTGAGTTTAATTTGTTAAGTGTAGCAAACATTTCCAAGTTCATTAGCAAGCCTCCTCCTAGTCATCATACCGTCTCCGGAATCTGAGAGAACATTGTCCAATGTGTGTGCTTTCTGTATCTAAGAAAGAGGTTGTCTTCTCATGTTATGTTCGTTATTTGTATTTGGTACGTCAAAACTTCCAGGAGTAGGGACAGAGACACCAGACTTGATGCTGGATGTTCCGTCTGTTTATCACTGTCTGGTGCAGGCACATGATTGTCTTGAGTAAGTTGACGTCTAGCAACCTGTTCTTCCAAGGTCTGAATATTAGGCTCCTGTGAATAAGATGAAAAATCATCAGTGGACATCAATTTTTATATTAATTGATTCAATGATAGTCTAAGTACGCATGTTATAAATTCTATAAGCTCAGATGTTCTTAGAATAACCAATAAACACTCACTCGTCACTTTTTGAATCGAATTTACCCAAATATTTTCGATCATTAAAAACATAGCTTTTGCTACCGAAGGTATAGAAATATTTGAGATCCGGTTTTCTTCATTTCCAAATTTTATAAGGAGTTTGAGTGGTTCTTGTTATTAAAGACACACGATTCAAATTATAACAAGCAGTATTAGATTCAGCCTACAATTTAACATGAAGTTTTTTACTGTTTAGCATTACTCTAGCCATCTCTTGTAAAGACCTATTTTTCCTTTCTACAACTCTATTTTGTTCAAGAGTTTTAGAAGCAGAGAATTCATGAAAAGTACTATTTTGATCACATAATGTAGAGAAATTAGTATTTTCAAACTCTTTTTCATGATCACTTTTAATCTTCAATATTTTAATCCCTCAAAATATTTTTCTGTTGTTAATTTTAAGTGCAAAAATTTAAATCTTTCAAAAACATCATATTTTTCTCTCAAGAAATATACCCAATTATATCTAGAAAAATTTTCCACACAGACATAAATATACTTCTTACTACCAATACTTTCAGTTTGAATAGGTCCCATCAAATCTATGTGAAGTAATTCTAATACATGAGATGAAGTAAAAAACTTACCTTGCTTGTGAGTACTTTTGGTTTGCTTACCTTTTAGGCATGAACCACACAATCCTTCAGATTTTTCAGTAAGCTTAGGAACGCCTCGTACTATATTTAATTTTGTTAGTCTCAACAGATCACTATAGTTTAAATGTCCCAATCGTTTTTGCCACAACTTGATAGAGTCAGTCTTTGAAATATGACAAGTAATTTTAGTGTTAAGAAGATAACAATTATCACTAGACCTAGTGCAATGTAGGATGTAACTACCATCATATTTCAAGACTTTACAAGAATTTTTTGAGAACATAACTAAGTGTTTATCGTCACAGAGTTGGCCTATACTAATCAAGTTGGCTTTCAAACCTACAAGAAAAAGAACTTCTATTAACAGAGATAATCTATCAATTAGAATAGTGCCTACACCTTCAATTTTACCGCGTGCTCCATCACCAAAAGTGACCAGACCACATGCATGACTCTTGTAGTTAGTTAGATAAGATCGATTACCAGTCATATGTCTAGAGCAACCACTATCAAAATATCAAGAGTTAGGAATAAAAGTTCTATAGGCAACATCAACCATATAACAATTTAAATCACCCATTTTAACCCAAATTTGTCTTACTTTGGTGTTGGTATGGTGTCTCATTTGTCTATTAACCAAGTTTTTACTATCTAAACAATGAAATTAGTCATGTCCTAGATTACCACAGATGCAACATTTTACAAAGTAATTTGATTTACCTCTCTGTATTGAGAATTGATACATTAGTTGTATAACTGATGGTCGTGAGTGTCTTTGAGTCTTTGTATTGGTTAGAACTTGCATAGGTAGGCCAGCCTCAGTCCTGACGGCAATGGAAGCAGTTTTGTCTAAAAATACAGCAGACTGTGTTTCTTTGATGAAGTTGATTTGATTCCCAACTTTTTCTTTACCTTTTCCAACATATCCGAAACATTCTTTGACGTTTGGAGTTCTTCCATAGCTTAGGGTTTCACTCAAGCGAGAGGCTCCAATTGTTAGTTGTTTGACCATTTCTTTTAATTTTTCTAATTCATCAAGAAGATTCACAATTTGATCGTCCTTCTCTTTTAGGAGATTGGTTGGAGTGTTATTTTTAGAATCAATTGCTGCCTTATCATCTTCTAAAAATTCTATCATGACATGAATAGAAAAATTCTTTTCATGTTCGTCTTTTAATTGTTTGTTCACACTCATGCAGTTAGAACACACACAATTTGGTTCTTCAGATATTATAGTTAAGGAATCAGAACCCGCAATCAATTTTTGCACGGAGTCAGTACCAGAATGTAAGTTTACAGTGAGAGATATTACCTGATCATCAGTAGTTCTGTCGTCCTCGTCTAAATCCTTTTCATCATCTTCACTTCAAGTAATATTCATAGCCTTCTTGGTACGAGATTTCTTTAGAGTATTTGCACATTCAGAAGCAATGTGTCCAAAGCCCTCACACTGATGGCATTGAATTCGATTGTCACATCTATTTATAGATGTAGTAGGATTTTGTTTTGTGTTGTTCAGAAATCTCTTCTTTTGTTGGAGTGGGGTATTCTTGTTTTTGCCTTTCTAATTTCCTTTTAATTTTTTTTAAAATTGTTTGGTGAGCATGGCCGTGTTTTCATCAGTTTCACTTTCTTCACCATCAATCTCTTCTTCATCTGTTTCAATTTTGAAGGCAATACCATATCCATTTTCTTTCTTCCTCCTTTGTAGATGTAGTTCATATATCATCAATGATCCCACCAATTCTTCAACCTTCATTTTCTCAACCTCATTAATCTCCTTGCTTTCTTCAATTACAGTTACTTTGGAGTGAAAACGATCAGGCAAGGATCTGAGAATTTTCTTTACAATTTTACTCTCTAAGTATTTCTTTCTCATGGTATAAGCTGTATTAATGATGTCACTGAGTTTTGCATAGAAGTCTTTGAACTGTTCATCATCTCTTATGGACAGTTGTTCAAAGTCAAGTGTAAGAATTTGAAACTTGGATGACTTGACAATAGAGGTTCCTTCGTGAGCAATCTGTAAGATGTCTCAAGCTTCTTTAACAACATGACAAGTAGAGATTAAACAAAATTGATTAGAATCTACAAAGGAGAATATGACATTTAAAACTTTGGAATTCCAATTAGTATAATTAAAATCAGTCGTAATCTACTTGTTTGCCTTTTTCTATCTTTCTACACCATTTTCAATAATAGTGAGAGTTTTATAGCCATGGATAATAGAGTACCAAGCTTTTTCATCAAGGGATTGAATATAAACTTGAATCTTAATTTTCTAATAGGCATAATTAGTACCATCTAAATCCGGTGGTCTAAACGGAGCTTCGTCCATATCTAGGTTTATTCGGATTGCACTTTAAGAATTGAACCTTCTCTGATACCAATTGAAAGTTCTAAAACCTAGATTAATTAAATTAATAATAATTTTAATCTGAATTAAACAAGCAGTAGATAGATCGCAGTCAGAACTGGCGAGTGACAATGATAACAGTTCTGACTTGCACAACAGTGTTTGTTTACCTAATCTTGTTAAGTGCAGAATTTAAAGAATTAAATACGAACACAAGATGTAACGTGGTAAACTCCAAAGGAAAACATCCACGGGCTCCCATGCAATGGGTAAAAACAATACACTAATAATCTTGTTTAAAAATACAATAGTATCGGTTTTTGTAATTTCACAAAATTAAAAAAATAACAATCAAAAGAAAACAAATCAATCCCATTTGATACTTCTTCTTCTGATTTGTTGATGAAGTGGAATCAAACCCACCGGTCTTAACTTTATCGCTACTTTCCTATTGTACTTGACCGCAACCACCACTTGGATTAAGAACCACCATTCTTAACTTCACGCCAAGTAGATTAAATAAGATATAGAATTGTTCATTGAGCACCAATTTATTTTTGATTCTTCAATGAGTTTGAAGAAAACTTGTTTGCTTTGAAAGTTGAATCAAAGAAGCATCGAGTCTTGTTTTCCACAAAGAATTCGGCCGATTTGTGCTTGGAGAAACAATAACCAAAATTCTATTTTCAAAGCTTTTATTCTTTATTGATTTGTACTCTTACTTATAGTTAAAGCAGAAATCAAATTAAGAATTATTTCTTACCTAAAAATCTACAACAAGAATGGTTAGACAATTAGTAGAATGGATATATATAAAGATATTCTAGATTTGTAGAATGAGGGAATTTAGGAAACTCAAGATTTATCTTTAAATATTTCCTTCCTAAACAAATCTAGGAGAATAATAAAAGAACTTTTAACCTACAAAAAGAACTGTCAATAATATTCAAGTGATCAGAATATATCGTGTATGAAAAAAAAATGCAACTTTACTGATCTAGAAAAATAATCTGCTTATCAACGCAGTTAGTCAGAACTGGCATTATCCAGTCCACTCAGAACGAAAACGTTGACCTATTCTTTTAACATAAAAAATCAGTTATATTAATTAAGAGAGCCAAAATAAAAAATTAAAAAATATGACACATATTTTTCCAACAAAAGTGAAGATGGATTTTCACCTATGTGGTTAGCTACTCATGTATTGATTCATGTCTAACACATATGAAACTATAAGTCAAAGTTAGGAGGTAAAGTGATTATGAACAATGTATTCTTGAAATATATGAATTATTACATGAAAGCATGTTCTTAAACTATGTGCTCTACTCGCTTGCTTTACTCGCTAAGCTTCGCAGCTTATAAGTTATTTCATGATTTTTGAAGGAAATAGATCGAAGATACACACAAGTGATAAAGACATGTAGACAGACGTCGAGTAATGGGCGAGAGTATCACATCATCACCAAGCGGGATGTATGGACCCATTTTCATATGTGAGGAAAGAACTTACAAAATAATCTCTACTTACAACACAATAACACTAGAGCATCTAAAAACCCTACTATTCATCTCATGAATGATGGAAAGTTTTGAGGTCCAACCTATTTTGCTGATTCTCTTGTCATCACCAAGCCACGTGTGTAAGAATGAGTAGAAGATGAATTGATGTCCTAGTAAGATTTTGGATATAGTAGTTATATATAATCCTAGATCGTTGTATTTGAATGATGCTGCTTTTTACTAGTATAGGAATACTTGATTTTGTAAAGAACAGGAAAACCGATGTACGTTAGAAATGGAAATCATTAACTATGCTTATGTTAATTTTATGTTTATATATTCAAACTTTTAAATTCTGTCATCTAAATTTTCAAAGTTTTAATTCTTGCCCTAGTTTTGAAAATCTACGGATTGTGAACTATAGTCTTAACCATCTAATTTGAATATGAAGAATTAAGTTAATAAACTTCAAAAATGGACATAGACAAATGTGCTATGTGATACTAGTATCCTTCAGAAGCTGATTTTCCAGTACAACTCGAGCCTACTAGAATCCTTCAGCACCTCAAGCAGACAAAAAAAAAATTAATGAAAAATTTAGGGGTCGTCACAATGTACCATTAACATAATATAAGATTATAGCAAAAATAATCAAGATCGGTGGTCTTAGTTGTGTTTTGACGCATAATGGTAGGTTTGGTAGTCCTAATTAATACGTAGTGGCAAAAATATTGTTATTGTCATTTTATAAACCAATTAGACTATCAATTTTCAAGAACAACTAAAAATAGTTACACTTTAATTTGCAATGTAGAAACATTGATTTACTATTTTTTTTGAGCCATAACGATTTGATTGATGTTTTCGTTGTAGCTAAAACGACAACATAAGTGTTGTGATGATCATTTTATGCACAAATTAAAATTTTAACGTCCCACAACACTGTAATATGGTTTCACTATGAGAAACATTGATTTGGTGTGATGTAATAGTTCACATAATATAAATAAAATAAATAAGTATACAAGATGTTAACTTTATAATCAATGAATCATATAACTAATAATATGTTTATAATTCAAAAATAAAAGAGCGTGAACATACTTTTCTCACTCATTTTGGTCCATTTCATTAGTTGTAGGTGTGTGAATGGGACATAAGTGAGTTTAGTATGTCTTGACATATAATGAAAGTAGTTGTAACTAAAACAACAAAGAAGTCTTTATGATCATTTTATACATGAAATAGGTTTTTAACTTCCAAGACCAATCTAATATCGTTTTACTATCATTTGTAATACAGAAACATAAATTTAGTAGTGTTTTAAATCATAACTCCAATATTGACGTTATCATAATAACTGGACGAAAAATGTGTCCTTATGATCATTTTATATACCAATTGGACTTTTAACGTTCGATAACAACGTAATATGGTCACTAACATGTAAAGAATAAGTATACAAGATATATACTTCATGATCAACAGATCATATGATTATCTTTTACCAATAAAAGAGAGTGAACCTACTTTGCTCACTCATTTTATTTCATTTCATTAGTTGTAAGTGTGTGGATGGACGTTAGTGGTTTTAGTAATATTTTGACACATAAAGGTAGTAGTTGTAACTGAAATGGAGTCATTATGATCATTTTATGCACCAAGTAGACTTTTAACTTTTAAGAACAACTTAATATGATTTTACTATCATTGCAATTCAAAAACATAGATTTAGCAGTATTTTGGCTCATAACAACATTATTAATGTTATATCTAAAGCAAGGAGTGTGTCGTTAAGATTATATCATGCACATTTTAGACTTTAAACATTCAAAAACAACACGAGCTGCTATATATAACATTTATAATGGAGAAATATTGATTTAGTGTGATGAAAAAGTTGACATTATGTAAATTAAGTGAATTAGTATTCAAAACAATATATTGGTTGTGTAACTAAAACGTCATATAATTGTAACTGAAACGATATTAGTGTCATTGTGAACATTTTATGCACATGTTGAACTTGTAATATTTCAATACAACTTTAGATGGTTAAAGTAACATTTACTAACATTGATAATGCAGTAACATAGATTTTAGTCTTGTTATGAACCATAATGGTGGACATGACGTTATAATTACAATTGAAACAGCGTAGGTGTTGTTATGATCATTTTGTGTACAAATTAGACTTGTAATGTTGCTACACTACTTTAAATGGTTTGAATAACGTTTAAAATAGAGAACATTTTATTCTAGTACGTGTCATGGTATTACTCGTAAAACGACGAGGATACAATTTTCATTAACCACGAAACAACAAGAGTGTCGTTCTCACTAACAATAAAAAGATGCGAGTCTCGTTTTTATTTCTGTCCAATAACACAACAATAACAATCATTTAACATAACAACATCAACATACAACTCATTAGCTTTCAAAGCCTTCACAATACAATGTGAATTCCCAACCAAAAATATTTTATAAATTAAAGGGTAAATTACACTCACAGTCCCATTCTTTCAAATTTTTAGCAATTTCATCTCCATTCAATTTTATTCACATCATCCTCAAGATTTCATTAATTCAAACAGATTCCCTTTTGACGATTTTTCTACTAACTTAAATAAATTAAAATTGCAAAAAAAAAAAAAAAACGTAATGGAAAAATTACAATTAGAGTCCCTAACCTTTTTAAAAATACAAATAGATCCTGAATATTTTTGCTTTTGACAATTCTTTACTTAAAACAAAGGTAAATTGCATTTAGGATTCCAAACCACTCAAAAAAGTATTGTGAAGTCCCAAACCTTAAAATTAATATGTAGTGCAAAGTCGTTCTGTTTAAATGACCCAAAATGATATTTCCAATTTTCCATGTTATTTATTTAAAAAATAAAAAAATAGAAAAAAAACAGAAAAGAATAAAAAGAAACATATCCATCTTCTCCAACACCCATCCCATCCCCCAAATCCACCACCGATCACTGCTAAATCCTTGTTATGGTTTGAATTCAAAAGATGAGGAAATTCAAAATATAATCAGAAATTAATAAATATGGATTGAACTGAAGTTGAAAATTTAAGCAAATATATCAACTCAGTTGAATTGAATAAGAAAAAAGTAAGAAAAAAAGAAAATGAAGAAGAAGTAGGAAAGAAGGCGAATATCAGAGAAAGGTCTCTCTCCTAGTTTACGTAGTATATCCAGCAACAAGCTAGAAACGTGTTTTTCCTATTACAACTTTCAAAAGTGTAAAAACAAAATTTAACTAAATTAAATTTAAAAAAAAAACGGTGTCTTCTTCGTCATTTGAATTTCTATTCTTTAAGGTTGGATCTCGACTTCTTCTTTCCCCATTTCTATTCATTTGATTCGAGTTCTCCTTCACCTTACTGTCCACCTGATTCTTCTCTACATTCCTCATGACAACCCTCTTGCTTATCTAAACCATGTCCCCAAGGTTTAAATATGGGATATTATTGCTGAGTTTCCTCAGAATCCTCCCATGTTACTTCTTCTTCTAGCTGATCAGCCCAATGCACTAACCACTTGACATCAGCTCTGTCACCCTTTTTGAATATTCTGGCCTGAATGATCTTTAAAGGATGTTTGTCCAAATACTGAGTGTTTGTATCCGATGGAAGTTCTGTTATAATTATAGCCATGCTTCCAATCTTCTTCTTAAGCAGAGATGCATGAAAAATAGAATGGATCTTAGCACCCACTGAAAGTGCTAACCTGTAGGCAACCTCTCCAACTTTCTCTTCCACTTTATAAGGGTCATAGTATTTTGGACTTAACTTTTGGTTCTCCCTCTTTACTATTGTCTGTTGCTGATATGGTGAAGTTTTAAGTAAACCCAATCTCCAATTAGAAAATGCCTCTAAGTTCTATTCTTGTTAGCATAGTGTTTCATTCTGGCACTTGCTTGGGCTAAGCTCTCTTTCAGTTGTTTATCTATTTTATACATTTCCTACAATAAATCTTCAACAGCAGCAAGATTGGTTTGCTAGTATGGTCCCAAGGATAACTGAGGGGGAAGAATACCATAGAGGGCCTCAAAATGAGTTATTTGAATGGTGGTATGGTATGTGGTATTATATCACCATTCAACTAGAGGAATCCACTTAGCCCATGCTTTAGGTTTACTATAAGTCATACGCCTAAGATACATCTCTAGGCAGTGATTCAATCTCTCAGTCTGCCCATCAAAATATAGGTGGTAGGCTGTACTTAACTGTAGTTTAGTTTCCAAGAGTTTAAGCAATTCATGCTAGAAGGAGCTGGTAAAAACCTTATCTCTGTCTGAAACTATGGAGTGGGGAAGGCCATGTAATCTGCTAATATTGTCCAGAAATAATTGGGCCACTCTTTTAACTGTAAATGGATAGGTCAAGGTAATAAAATGTCCATACTTTGTAAATCTATCTACCACCACCATTATGACATCTTTTCTTTCATATTTATGTAGCCCTTCTATAAAATCCAAAGAAATGTGGCTCTAAGACTGTTGTGGGATTGGCATAGGTTGAAGAAGTCCTGGGTAAGGAGTATGTTCTCTCTTGCACCTTTGACACACATCACACTGCAAAACCTCCCTCTTTATATCCCATGTCATGCCTAGCCCGAAGAAATATTGCTTAGCCCTCATGATACTTGCTTGTATTCCAGAGTGACCCCCATCTTGGGATGAATGAATTCATATTATCTCTCTTTTCTTAATGTCTCATCCACTTCCAATGTACAGCTTGCCCTGATATCTGAGTACCCCATTACAATATTGGTATGATGGGTTAGTTGTTGGATCAATTACTAAGGACTGAATCTTCTCAATTGCTATAATGTCTCCTTTATAGCTGTTCATCACTTCATATACCCATGCAGGTGTTACTTTGGTCATTGGACTGCATTCTCTCCATTCTCTTCTTGACAGAGCATCTGCCACTACATTTTCCACTCCTTTCCTATACTGTATTTCATATTCCAACCCCATAAGTTTAGTGAGCCACTTCTATTGTAAGGGGGTAGTGATCATTTGTTCCAAAAAGTATTTTAGTGACTGATGATCTGTTTTAATCACAAAGTGGGCCCTCTAAATAATGTCTCCACTTCATCACTGTAGTCACTAAGGCCAGCAATTCTTTCTCATAAATGGACATCACAAGGTTTCTTGGCCCCCAAAGACTTACTGATATAAGGTAAGGGCCTTCTATTCTGCATCAATACAACCCCTATCCCTCTATAGCAAGCATCAGTTTCTATGATAAAAGGCTGAGTAAAATCTAGTATAGCAAGTACAGGAGTGGTACTCAGCCACCTTAAGGTTATTAAAAGCTGCCTCAGCTGCCTCTGACCACAGGAAGTTGTCCTTCTTCAAAAGTTCAGTTAATGGTTTAGCTAAAGTTCTATACTACCAATTAGCCCCAAGAAACCTCTCAACATCTTTAGGTTAGTCGGTGAAGGCCATGATTACATAGCTTCAACCTTTTTTAGGTCTAATGACACTCTTTGCTGCTCAATTATGTGCCCCAAGTATTCCACCTTAGTCTGTCCAAAACTGCATTTGCTAAACTTGACATATAGCTGATGTTTTCTTAGCAGCTGTAGCACATTTCCTAAGTGTTCTGTGTGACTTGTCATGTCTCTACTATATACCAGGATATTATCCAAAAACACCAAAACATACATCCTCAACTGATCCATAAATATCTCATTCATCAATCTTTGAAATGTGGCTGATGCATTGGTCAACCCAAGTGGCATTACTTTAAATTCATACAAGCCATGATGTGTCTTAAATGTTGTTTTGTATATATCATATGTGTTAACTCTTATCTGATGGTAGCCAGCTCTGAGGTCTATCTTGGAGAAATACTTAGAACCATTCAGCTCATCAATCAATTCATCAATCAGTAGCATAGGATATTTGTCCTTCACAATTAGGTTGTTAAGTTGACTATAGTGCACACAGAATCTCTAGTTTCCATACTTCTTTTACACCAACAACACTAGGAAAGCAAAAGGGTTATTGATGGTCTGAATAAGTCCAGAAGACATCATCTCCATGACCAATTTTTCTACCTCAGTCTTCTGGATGAAGGGATATCTATAGGGTCTGAGTTTGAAATGTTGTACCCCCTCCTTGAGTAGAATATGATGGTCATGGGACCTAGCTGGAGGTAGACCTTTAGGTTCTTCAAATACATCACTAAAGTAAGATATGATGGGCTTAGTTCCTTTGCAGTTTCTGCTAAGTCCTGTCCTGAGATTGCATACAATTGTCCCATTACCCCATATGTTTGCTTAGCCATCAGTGATCTCATTTGAGTCCCAGTAATAATTTTAAAATTGCTATTAGTGGTCTCACTGCTTAGTGTCACCTTACTTCCATCAATAATAAAGTTGATGCGTCCCTTGTTAAAGTCAAAGATTACTGACCCAAATTGGCTAAGCCAGTTAACCTCTAACACCATGTCACTTCCTCCAAGCTTAAGTGATCTAAGTTTATATTGAAACTCCATTCCCTTCATGTGCCAAATTACTGGAAGGTATACTGATTTGCTCTCTAGCTTATGACCATTAGCCACTTTTACCATCAATGGGTTGGACTGGATGTCATGGTAACCTAACGATTTAATCAACCCTTCATCAATGAAGCTATGGGTACTCCTACTATCTATTGAAATAGATATCTTGCTACCTATAATCCTCCATGGTATCCAGATGGTTTTATTCTGTACACTTCATATCAAGGCATCATGAGAGCTTTGCATGATTTCTTTCTCTCATCCTCATCAGTTCACTCCTTGTCTTGCCCTTCATTATCCCAATCTTCATCCTCACTCTCCTCATCAACAACCATATAATTCAACATTCTATTTTTACATATATGTCCTAGGATATATTTTTCATCACACCTAAAACAAAGTCCCAAATTCCTATTAATTTGTATATCAGTAGGGGTAATAATCTTGTATGGTATGCTTTGTGTCTTTTTTGGAGGTGGTTCAGGTGATTTTTGAGGGTCAAATGAGTTTTTTTGGGTTGGGAATAAATCTATTTGATTTTTGGGTTTTGTTTAAGGCTGAAATGGTGGTCTTTTTGTAACAGTGATATCTCAAAAGCTTGTGTTAATGATGTGGGTTTAATCATTTTCACCATGGACCTAATATCTCCCTTCAATCCACTGGTGAACATACTGATATAGTAGGATGCATGTAGGTCTGGTAATGTTTTCATGGCTTGGGCTTTAAGATCTTCAAACCTTTCCATGTAATTGGCTACCCCTCTATATTGCCTGATCTTACTAATTGTTTTTACTACCTCTTTCCCAGTTGTTTCAACAAACCTACTACATATCTCAGTAGTTAGTAAATGCCACTCTGCATTTGGGTTACTGGATAAAAATCCATGGAACCATATGTCAGCCCTTCCTTTTAGATACATCTCAGCTATGCCCACATTTAACTCCTTAGGTACTTGGTGAAGTTGAAAGTATTTATTGGCTTTTCACACCCATTCTCTCAGATTGTCCTCTCAAAAAACTAGAAAATCAAATTTTGGCAATTTAGTATAAACTCTCCCCTCACCAAACCTCCTATGATTAGTGGTGTACTTATGTTCCCCAAATCAGCATTATGCACTTTAGTCCCACTACTGACACCTTCAATCTCCTTATTCATCTGATCATTATGAGCCACATTAAGTCTAGCCATCATAGCTACCAGGGATTCATATTTAGAGTTCATATTTTTCATTAATTCATCTACTCTATCTTGTTTACACTACATGCTCTTGAGAACTTTATGAGAGAAATCAAACTTACCAGCTATAGTGGAATAAGCAAGGCCTAAGGTGCTTTGTCCAGCTTCCTAAGGTGCTCCTCTATCGCTTTCTGTCTAGTTTCCATGGTTGGGTTCACATGAATCTTTAATTCTCTGATACCAATTGTTATGGTTTGAATCCAAAAGATGAAGAAATTCAAACTATAACCAGAAATTAATAAGAAAAAATAAGAAAAACAGAAAATGAAGAAGAAGTAGAGAAGAAGGCAAATATCAGAGAAGAAGGTGGAGATGATTTTCACTGCTAATTCTGTTGAAATTGATCATAATAGTTTTCTCTCTCGTGGTCCATATAATATATCTAGCAACAAGCTAGAAACGTGTTTATCCTATTACAACTTTCAAAAGTGTAAAAACAAAATTTAACTAAATTAAATTTAAGCAAAACAACGTCGTGTTCCTCATTTGAATTTCTGTTATTTACGGTTGGATGTCCTCTTCTTCTTTCCCCATTTACATTCATCTGATTTTCGTTCTCCTTCACCTTGTTGTCCACCTGGTTTTTCTCTACCTTCCTCGTGACAATCTTGATTTTCTTTAGGTCCATTTTTGTTATCACAATCAGACAGCTTCATTTCTAGGATAAAAATCTCCAACCCTAGCTTTTTAAATTAGCATTGAATTGTGGGTTTTTTGGATGTTAAAGTTTATGAAGACATGGTGGTTTTTCCACATTTCACAGTAAACAAACCCTAGCTAAAAAATGAACTTTTGGCTTATAAATTAAAATATTCTACTGGCAAAGTTAAACAGAAAAATCTTTCTCATTCTCTATCTCTCTCTCTATGTGTGTGTGTGTGTAGAGGAGTGGTCTCCTACCTCCAGTGGACAATTGTTATGTTGTCCATATCCAATGTGTCACTTGTACATTGGATGAATTGCCTACATAAATAAATGTCACATCATTAATTCATCCAATATGCAATTGCCACATTGGATATAGGTAACATAACAATTGCCCACTGGAGCAATAGATCACTCCTCTATACACATATGAAATATTTTAAACAACATAGATAAGGTCGTGGCCAGACTTCGTGTGAGAACTGTCCTAGAAGGTCGATAGCGGATGGGGATGAGGGAAGGTGAAGAACTAGGGTAGGGAACAAGAAAGGTACAATTCTCTCAAAATTGATACTTACAAGCGGATTAATTGGTCATTTGGTGTGGTCAGCGGTGGTCCTCCATCAATCTAGTTTGGGATAGGGGTGGGGTAAGCGTAGGGGCATTGGGGAATATGAATATTTTTTTTAATTTTTTTCTTTTTTTTTATCATTTTAAATAATTCATATAAAAATACCTTTTTGGGTCACCTGACAATTATTTGATAGAAGGATGTCAAACTGCATATTAAGTGCCCGTTTGGTAGAATTTAAAAGTAGTCTTTTAGGAAATTTTTAGAAAGTTAGTAAAATGTGTTGTTAAAAAGTTGATAAAAATTGTTGGTCCTTTGAATTATGTAGTTGGAAATGAATTTGAGAAAAAAAAAGAGTTAAAAAAAAAAAAAAACTATACCAAACATGCTCCAATTTTAAGGTTTGGGACCCAAAACACTTTTTTGAAAGGTTTAGAACCTCGAATGCAATTTACCATTATTTTAAGTAAAGAACTGTCAAAAATAAAAATGTTTAAGATCTATTTACACTTTTAAAAAGGTTAGGAACCTCAACTGTAATTTTTTATATTATTTTCCTTTTTTCTATTTTAGTTTATTTAAGTTGGATGGTAAAATTGTCTGACCATATGTGCAAATTACAGAAAGGTTGGTGATGATAAGTGCGAATAAAATTGAATGTAGGCAAAATTGTGATAATCTTCAAAAAATGAGGACCCTAAGTGTAATTTACCCTAAATTAAAATACTACAAAGGGAACCAGAACCATAAGAACAAGAGGAAAAAAAATAGTGCAAAGCTTAGCCTAGCACAAAACCAAAATAACTAAAGATTCAGACAAAGAAAAGAGTACGATTCAAACTGTAAATATAACTAAAATTGCACATAAAAATTTAATAGACTGTGACTAGATGATTCTGTGAACAACCTGAAGAATTCAAAATGCAGAATTTGTATCAATTCTAACTTCTTTTTTGCTTGCAAAAATTCTAATTTTATATGAATCAAAATGTTTTGCAAATAATTGAGCAATCATGTTCTTCCTCCACAACTTTATATTCGAGTTATCAAGGCCTTCAAAATTATTTTGGGCTTGTAAAAGTTCTATGAGCTTCACTTTGTAAAGTCTGCAAACGGATCTGTAAAATATTGTGGAAATTTCATCCACTCTTACTATTATAATAATATTTCTACTTTTATAAACTTAACTCTTTTATTTTAAAAATACTGTTTTTATATTATTATATTAATAAATAAAATAATGGTTTAAAATCAAAATAAAATATAATTAATACACAATCATTTCTATAACTGAAATTCGACTATTCAATTTAAGATAATCTCCACCAAATCGAGCATACTAAAATCTTTCAAAATCAACGCAAATCCTCTGTAAAAAATTTCATGAAATATTTGTAGCCCCAAATCATCGCGAAATCTTAGTACATTATTCACCATTTTAATTTGTAACAGAATATAGATTATGTTATATCTCACCGGTAACAAATGTTACACAATAGGTTATTATGACGATTGTTACAGAATATAGATTGTTATTATGACGATTGATTATTCTGTAACAAATGTTACACAATAGGTAATTATGTAATACTGGATGATAAAGATATTACAATACATTGTTTTGTAACACTAATTTTTATGTGATATTATGTAACAAATGTTACACAATAGGTTATTATGTAACACTAAATGATAAAGATGTTACAATACACTATTTTGTAACATTGATTTTTATGTGATATTATGTAACACATGTTATACAATTGGTTATTATGTAAACAATGAATGATAATGATGATACTACTTGTTATTGGTACATTATTGTTTAATATGATGTTTGTAACATTGATATTTAATATGATACATATAATACAATTATGTATATCATGAGTTTTTGTATGTGTAAAAACTGGTATTATGTTTTACATCTCAATTTGTAACACAGATGTTACAAATGTTGAAATTGAAGAGGACATGAGTTTTGTTTGTAGTTGTTACAGATATTTCTGATACAAATGATATATATTTGACAGTTATAACAATAAAAGATTTTGTCATATATATATTCCAAATTCAGTTACTATAATAAACAATAAAAGATTCTATAATATATGAATTCTTATCAAATCTGGTAATTAATGATTCAGTTACTATATGTAATATATAATATAATAAATTAAAATAATAGTTTTTAAAAAACAGTATTTTTAGAATAAATGTAACAAAAATAAAATTTTGAAATTCTTTTCAAAAAGTGGCTTAGTTATGAAAAAATCCCTAAAATATTTGTGAGGGTTGGTTAGTTATCCATGAACAATATAACCAGTGTTCTAAAAGGCGCGCCTAAGCTCGATGCATTTGTAAAACGCGTCGTATTGAGGGTATGTGCGTAAAAATACGGTCAACTTTTTTTGTTGACCGCCTAGGCGTGAATAGACAAAAATAAACGCGATTAGACGAGAATATGCACGAATAATTGTGCATAACACGCATTAGAGCAAACAAGCCTATTTTTAAATTTATTTTCAGATTGGGCCAAAATAAACATTTTTTAACTCTACAAGAGGTGTTAGATATGCTCAAGATGAAATAAAGGAGCCCGACGAAAATGATTTTGTATCGGATGACACGAAAAATGAGTTAGATGAAGAAGAAGAAGATCTTGACTTATAATTCGATAAAGAGTTAGACAAAAGTAAAGCTATGTTGGTATGTAATCAAATTGTAAAAAATTATTGAGTAATTTGTGTTTATGTTTGTGGTAGTTGTAATTTACTAACTTTTGAAAACTATTATGCTGGGTTGTTATTTTGTAATCTAATTGTAGGCTATGATATTAAAATTAGTCCTAAAATTTTGATTTTGAACCACGTTGAACGTGATATGTACAACCATGATATGTACCTTAATATAAATCTAATTTTTCTTCATTGTAGAGTGTGCGTCTAATTTTGAAAATTCGTATATTTTTTATTTATTTTTTGAAAACTACGCCTATAATTTTGTAAACTAAATCAGTATATTCTAGGCTATGTTGTTAAAATTTAAAAATTGAGCATAAAAAAAATTCAAAAATGCATTTTGACACCTAAACTTCGCATAGGCGCGCTTAGGCCTATAATTCTTGATGCTTCACCTCGCCGCGTCGTCACGCATTACGCAATTTAGAACCTTGAATATAACACCAACATTTATCACGTAGAACTTACCCATTTGTTTGTACTGGAATATTTGTTGTGACCTTTTTTTTTTAACTTGTACGGCCCTAAATTTGTTGTGACCCTTCAACACGGGAAAATTATCACCCTTGTTACATTTTTAGTCATAGTGGCAAACATCCTAACAATAACGAAATAAAATCAACTACAACGGAAGTCATGCCGTTTTGCCCTACTTTCGCAAATAAAAACTCAATTTTCAACAATTATATCTTGGTCCAAATATGTACTATAAAATAGAAATGTTCAAAACACATAAATAGAACTAAGAGGTATAAAAGGCCCAATTAAGCCCTACTTTTGCACAAAAAGCTAGGTTGAACTTGTCAAGACATAACACAAATTCACAAAAGCACGGTTGGAAGCACTCTATCTAAATTTCTCTTTTTTCTTTTTATTGGTTGGGAGCCTTGAAAATCCCCAAGAGATGTTGCAACATTGATGGGTTGATCTTGGAATGTTTGTTGGGGTCGAAACGAAGATATCTAGTTGTCATTTATTTATATTTGTAATTTGGTTTTATTTCTATTCATGTCGAGTTTTTAACTTTAATGGGATAAAATTCAAAATAAATAAAAACAAAAAATTATTGTAATAAAAGTTAAAAGTGGCCAATAAGTTTCGAACATATTTTAGTTATGACGGCCTTAATACCATGGAAAAAAACATAATAAAATCAACTTTTTTTACGATAGTAATGCTCCGTCATAACTAATTATTTAACAAATTAGTCTATTACGACGGAAAATTAATGTCATAAAAGTATTATTAACTCATTATAAATAATTTTAAATTCAACACCAATTATTTGCTTTAGCAACTAAACTGTTAGGGAACCGTAATATATAGTTTTCGTGACACCCCCTATGACATTGCAAACGTATTTGCAACTCTTATATTTGTGACAAACTATTTGCCGTCACAAAACCGTTGCAAATACTTTTTGCCACGATTTGGGTACCTTATTGTAACGGTTAGTAGTCATCGCAATAACAAAAAATTCTTGTACTGCCTGTGCTAGTTTTCAACATCTTACCATCCACTATCTGAATTTTCTCTGTCATGCCATGTGGTTCAATCTAACCTCTCAATGACTTAATATCAACCATCGTCACTAACTCAGCATTATGGATCTGTATGATGTCCACGTAACATCTTTTGGATGTGTACTAATCACCTTTTACACACTCAATACAACGATTGATTGGAACTTCATTACTTGGTGGTAAGTTAACACCATTGTTCTAACCGCATTCAAGAGCGGTTGACCGTATTTCGCATTATAAGCCGTTGGAGTCTTGACCACAAAAAAATTGGCTATGATTATCGCACTTGTCAGATAGGTGCCATGTTACTAGTAGCTCTATAATTTTCTCTGGAATTATAGTCACACCCTCCCAAATCCTTATAGCATTGTAATATTACGGTTTAGTTACTCGTGAGATACCTTCAGACCTAATAGTATACTTCAGGTGAGTACATGTATTGCACTACCATTGTTTCTAAATACCATATTCAAATCAAAATCAGCAATATTCCCCGTTGACCTCACAAAACAGACGATATCTCTCGAAGCCAAATAGGCAGAGTAAAAGTAACGAATCCCTCACACTCTTTCTTGATGCCAAAGGACAGGACTTATGCTGTATATTGTGTAATCTCTACTTATACAGTGTATACTTTGTATATGATTTTTCTCTATAAATTTTTGAACTCTTCTTCTGTTGTTTAATTGCCTATTTATAGGGGTTATTAAGAGTATTTAGGTCATATCCCTTTTAAGTGAGTTGACATTCTCTTTTTTTGTTATTTGATATTCTTTTTTATGGTATGGATTTCAAGATAAGTTGCCTGTTGTCCAAGATTTCTAGTCCATCACGTAGAGGTATGGTACATTACTATCAAAGTCCAATCTATCAAGATAATACAGTTTGGAGCTTGAGTCCGATGCTCAAGCTTGAATTCGAGGCTCATGTCTGAGGCCTCTAAGAAATGAAAGTATATAGCCTATGTCCCTTCTTCCATCTAAGGCTATTAATTAAGCCCTTAATGCGGCCCTTTGCACTTAGGCGCTTGGTCCAGGTGGACTTCGGTAATTTTTGGGCGTAACATTAGTACCCCAAGTCCGAACCCCATATTCATGTGAAGTGGAAGATATCCAATGTCCTTTCCAGATGTACTGCAAGTTTTTCAAGATCTCTTACTGACCCGATACTGAACCTATCAAATCGTAAATGAGTTTGAAGTGTAGCTTCTTTATTCTCCAAGGCATCATGCCGAGCGGAAGCTGGAGCTTGAGAGGTGGTCTGAGAGTTTGTGGATTCTCTATGCTTAGAGGCATTATACCGAAGCAGAGACCAAAGCTTGAGAGATGGTTCGAGAGCTTATGGCTTTTATATACACTTCGATGCTTTATGCCGAAGCGAAAACGAAGTTTGATTATTCAAATGTTTATGTACTCTATATTCTGAGGTATTATTGTCGAAGCGGAATCTTGAGCAAACTTTTAGCAAGTGTTTAGCTTCTCTATATTCCGAGGCATAATTGTCGAAGTAGAATCTGAAGCGAACTTTAGTAGTTTATGGCTTCTCTATGCTTCGAACTATCATGTCGAAGCAGAGGCCGAATCTTAATGTCGCAACCCTTGGCTTTTCCATATACTATGAGGTATTATGCTGAAGTGGAGATCAAAGCTTGAGTGATGTAGGTGTTTAGGAATCTGGAGCTTCAACAGACCTTGATGTTTAGCTACTCTGTATTTCGAGGTGTTATTGTCGGAGTAGAATCTGTTGCAGCTTTGATTCTGGCACCCTTTCAGATTGTAAGGCCCATATCTAATCCTAAACCAAAGGTTGGGATCTATTGTAGCATGAAACCAACCTACGGATAAAATTTAGGAAGTGCTGTCTATAAAAATGGGGTAAGTTTGCAAGCAATTTCAATTACTTCCCCGCAATATGTAAGCACCTGTTGCAATTGTGTTAAATTATTCGAAGCTTTTTCCTTCAATCTCTCATTTTTCTATGACGAAAGTAAATTAAAATTTCTTTCCAAGGAATTCATATCCGTAATGAGGAAAACTGCACCAGCAATAGCGTTGGTGATCTTTGAAGATGACTAGATACCAAGTGGACATTCACTTGATGATCTCCAATTCTCTATACATTCAGAGGAATCCATTGTCAAGTTTATTGGCAAAAATAGAGCTAGGTCAGAGCGTGAATTTAATGGATAAATCGAGGATGAAGCGGGGATTTAATGTACATATTACCTTTGTTCCCACTACTGATGCTCTCCATTCTACAAAATCCATTCAAAGAAGAGAGCTTAATGCCCCATAAGAAACTATACAAGCTTTTGGTGTTGTTCTTCGAAGTGAAAAAAGACTGTTACATTTCAATGCTATGAGGGGATTTATTTATATGGCATAATTCAATAGTGAATTGTGTGTCACCAAAATACCTCAGGGTCCTTGGATTCGAAGTCCATAGGTGTGGCAACATGAAGTACAGTTGGAAAATAAGAAAAATGAATAAAAAATTAATGCTTCAATTTTGAGACCTTTCAACTTCTCAACCTTTTCATGTTTGTAACTCTTGTAACTCTCTTGTTAATGGTGGGTTTGGAATTAGAAGGTCATTCTTGTGCCTATATAAACAAGTCCAAAGTTCCTCATTTTAACACATCAAAAAAATTCATCTTTGTCTTCTCCAAGTTCTTTTCTCTTTCGGTGATATTGTTCGGGCATTAGGTCGGTTCGCTGGTACAACCAGTTCTACCATTGTATCTTGGAAAATAGACGTTCATAACCTACGGTAGGGGACGAATTTGTTTTAAGGAAACTATACTTGTACAGGCCTTGATTTGCTTTCTTCTTTAGTTTTAATTCTGCAGTTTCCTTAATTTTGTTTCCTGTTCATGTAATATGAAGTTTCTCGTTTTTATTTGATAAGGTGAATAACAATCTTAAAACAGATTCTTGCTAAACTCATATTACATAAAAAAAATAAAAAACAGTGAAATTCATACGTATGAAACTAGTTTGGTTGGAGTTTTCTTGATTTGTGTATTCGCAAAACTGGAAGGCTTTGTCAAAAGGACCTAAACTGTCTAAGGAGAGCTTGGAATTTAAGTGGTCCAATTGTGACCCCCCTCCTCACCTGGAAGCCTTTTAGTTGCGTGTTATTCAAATCAACAAGATAAAAAGAAATTGGTTAACATTTGTTTTCTGGGATTAGATTTTCCATAATTTCATAAATGCAAGTGTAACTAAACTAAAAAACAGATTAGTTTATTCTGTTTATTTTAAAAGTGGAACTAAATTTTCCTCTTGTCTCAGAAAATGGCAACTGATCCGATTACTGAAGTTGTGGCTACTGAAAACCAGACTGTGGCACAAGTGCCAAGTTTTGCTGTGACCCAAACTGTGGCTCCAACTGGTCATGTAACTGTTCCAGTTAATCATAGAGAAAAACTTGAGAAGTTCAATGGATTGAATTTGAAAAGGTGGTAGCAGAAAATGCTGTTTTATCTGACCACCTTGAATCTTGTGAGATTCTTGACTGAAGATGCTCCGAAACTCAAACAGGGAGAGGGAGACACACAAGCTGTCAGCGCTGTTGAAGCTTGGAAACATTCTAATTTCCTATGCCAGAATTATGTCATGAATGGCTTGACAGATTCACTATACAACGTGTATAGTACAATGAAAACGGTGAAGGAATTGTGGAAGTCTCTAGACCGCAAATATAAAACTGAGGATGCGGGGGCTAAGAAATTTATTGTTGGCCGCTTCCTGGATTATAAAATGGTGGACACAAAAAATGTAATTAGTCAAGTACAAGAACTTTAAGTAATCTTGCACGAGATTCATGCCGAGGAGATGGTTTTAAGTGAAATTTTTCAAGTGGCAGCAATGATTGAAAAGCTGCCTCTGGCTTGGAAAGATTTCAAGAATTACCTGAAGCACAAGCGAAAGGAAATGAACATTGAAGAACTGATTGTTCGACTTCGAATTGAAGAAGACAACAAAGGTTCGGAAAAGAAAGGGTTCAATCCTCCAACTGTCAAAGCTAACGTTGTGGAGCAAAGTCAAAGTTCTAAGATGAACAAAAACAAGTTTGGAAAAGGACCAAAGATGAGATCGAAAGGAGTTGTGTCCAAGAAGAAATTTCTTAGAAAATGTTACAACTGTGACAGAGTAGGTCACAGATCGTTGGAGTGCAAGTTGTCGAAGAGGAACAACAAGAAAGAAGCCAATATGGTTGATGACATCACTCATGATGTGTCTGAAATGAACCTCGCTGTTGTCATTTCTGAAGTGAATCTAGTGGGATCAAATCCAAGAGAATGGTGGATTGACACTGGTGCTACCCAACATGTTTGCTCCGACAAGGAGATGTTTAGTGGTTTTGAAGAAACAGATGGAGAAAAACTGTATATAAAAAATTCAGCAACCTCTGAAATCAAGGGCCATGGACAGGTAGTTCTAAAGATGACGTCTGGGAAAGAGCTGACTCTAAACAACGTGCTCTATGTGCCAAAGATTCGCAAGAATTTGGTATTCGGCTCACTGTTGAACAAGCATAGATTTCGTATGGTGTTTGAGTCAGACAAAGTTATTTTGTCTAAGTCTGGAATGTTTGTAGGAAAAGGGTTATGTAAATGATGGGTTCTTTAAGCTCAATATTATGGCTATTAAGCAAAAAATGAATAAAATGAAAAACTCTTCCGTTTACTTGTTGAGTCTTCTAATTTGTGGCATGGTAGACTAGGACATGTTAATTACGACACTTTGCGTAGACTAATTAACTTGAATTGCATACCTACATTACAAATTGATAATAAACATAAGTGTGAAACTTGTGTTGAGACAAAATTGACAAGGTCATCATTTCAATCTGTTGAAAAAAAACTGAACCACTTGATTTAATTCACACCGATGTATGTGATTTAAAATCTTTACAAACAAAGGGAGGTAACAAATATTTTATTACTTTTATTGACGATAGCACAAAATATTGTTTTGTGTATTTGCTTAGAAGTAAAGACGAAGCTATAGAGAAATTTGTTCTCTATAAGAATGAAATTGAAAATCAACTCAACAAGAAGATCAAAGTGTTGAGAAGTGATAGATGTGGTGAATATGAATCACCATTTGCTGAATTCTGTGCACAACACGAAATTAAACATGAAACAACAGCACATTATTCACCTTAACAAAATGGTGTTGTTGAACAGAAAAATAGAACATTAAAAGAAATGATGAATGCAATGTTGTTAAGTTCTCGATTACCTCAAAACATGTAGGGAGAAACTGTGTTATCAGCTAATTACCTTTTAAATAAGGTGCCCAGGAAGAAAGAAGATAAGAGCCCCTGCGAGTTATTGAAGTTTTAATTCTGCAGTTTCCTTAATTTTGTTTCCTGTTCATGTAATATGAAGTTTCTCATTTTTATTTGATAAGGTGAATAACAAGTACTCCTTCAAAACCTTGGGTTTCTTCATCGTAACTTCATTCTACTCTCATGTCTGCCTTCCACAGCGTCAGGTTTGTATCAACTTTTGGCAATTCCAGTAGATGTTTTTCTTTTGTCTTGTTCCCTATATCATGTCACATGTAGATGTATTATTTTATATAATGCAGGAAAAAGGTTGCTGCAATATTGTAGATACAGACAAGTAACATGAAGATGAAAATACAGATTTATGCATGCAAGTTTCATGTTAGATGTATTAGATTATATAAATGCAGTAAAAAGGAAATTGTTTTTAATATACAGACAAGTAACGTGAAGTTACCAGATTTATGCATGCAAGTTTCATGCTAGATGTAAATACAATTCTTTTCATTTCATAATGTTAGTAATAGAAGAAATTATTGAAGTTATGCCTGGATCACGAATTGCTGCATGAACAATGTAGCCACTAGCCACCACGTTCAAGAAGTCTCATGATGAGCCATGAGCTGATGAAGCCGGAAGCTCTGGTTACACATACAGTGGTGGCAGGTGGCAGTGCATCAGTTCCATACTCAGAAATGTGAGATGGGAGTTGTAGTTATAGCTCTTGCAAGATGAAATAAATGGGAATTTATGTGGCTGTACAAATCATGGATAGTGAAAATGGCCTTGTGTTTATATATAATCAAATTCCCCTAATCAACTGTTAGATATGCACATGCTTGGCATACCATTCAGTCAAGAATACAATTGACTAGGAATTGAAGAAGGGATTTTTCTGGTATTGGCCAACTTTTAGGCAGCTAATGACTCTCATTTATGAAAACAAGATTTTGGACAATTAGTGCTTGGTTTTTGCTTTGGGCTATAGAACTGGTGCATCATCATTACACTACTTTTTGTATATCTCTTAGTGGTGTTTGGTGAAGGCATCAAATACAGACCAACAACAATTCTTATGGACATGATCAGGCTGACCATTTTCTTTCTGCTTTGTTCTTTGGGATGCATAATTAGAAGTAACTTTATTTTTTTCCCCTAAACTTCCACAAGCTAAGGCTCCATCATTTGATTAACTGTGAGTTAGTATTAGTTGATACTTTAATGACTATATTAGTTTTTGAAATAATTGTATCTATAGTGACCAATCCATATGTAAAAGAGTATTTGTTTCTCATTCATTTTTTCGTTACAAATGTGTCCTAACCTTCAACTTTTGTAGCAATAATCTCCACAGAGGTCTCCAATTTTATTCACGAGGTAACAAGTTGGTTCCCAACCTTCTTTTTGAATTTACATTTCCCAACCTTTCAAGTTTGTTTCCATCTACTAATCTGTGAAAAATGCAAATTTTTTATTGAAAAGTGTTAAGGATAATGATGGTCCGCCCACTAGTCACACACATGAAATCCAAGTCGAACCATCTCTAGAATATTCCAACCGGTTGCTTGATCCTCAAGTCTAGTACATTTATATTTATAGTATGATATTCTTGTATCTCAAATATTATATTTTTCTTGTATTATGATATTCTTGTATTATACTTTTCCTATATTAGAAGATTTCGATTTCTTATCAAATGTAAATCTCTACAAGTGTGTATATATATTCGGTCATTGTACATCAATAATACAAGTCATTATTCTCCATCTTATTATCTTTACATGGTATTAGAGCCCTTCATATAACGAGTTTTCTTCTTCCCTTCTCCCCAAAAGCCATTCCATCTTTCTTCAATAACAAGTCGTCCTCTCTGCTGCTTTAACAATGGCAGACACAACCAAAACCAATGAAGAAATTGATCTTACCAAAACTGTCGATCTTGCCCCTCAACCCGCCGTCCAGCCACTTGTACAACTAAACTCGGCCACACAAATTTCTCTTAAACTTACGTCTACAAACTATTTTTCATGGAAAGCTCAATTCACCTCCCTTTTCTACGGTCACAATTTGTTAAGCTATGTTGATGGAACGTCCCCTTGTCCATCTGAAACCATCACAACTGCCGGCACCTCGTCCCCAAATCCAGCCGCCTTGTCTTGGAAATGCCAAGACCAACTAATTCTACAGGCCATCTTGTCATCCTTGTCTGAGTCAATTATACCTCTCGTTTCTTCTTTTACCACCAGTTCAATAGCTTGGAATCAGCTTCATCAATACTTTGCAAAAAGGTCCAAGTCACACATCATCCACTTGAAGGATAAGCTTTCCCAAATGTCTCGTAGGAACCAAACCGTTAAAGATTTTCTCCTAAAGGTCAAAACCATAGCCGACGAGCTCAGTATTCTTGGAGCTCCTCCCTCCGACGAAGATCTTCTCATATACTGTACTGTGGCTTAGGCCCCGCTTACAAAGAAATAATAGCAGCCTTACGCTCTAAAGATGATTTTGTTCCGTTTGAAGAACTCTATGATAAGCTAATGAGACTTATCTCAAAGACCTTGATAGTGTTTCCGTCCATTCAACTGCTAAAATTAATGCTACTACTGCTTGGCCCTTCTCTAATAATCGAGCAACATCAAATTACCGTCCGCCTTCGTCCAATTAGAGAAACAGCCGCGACTGCTCACAACAGCCGCTAGCCTCATATGCGCCAGGTTTGTTTCCCTATCCAAACTCCGCTACCACTCCTCATCGTGCCGAACTCGTGTATTGCCAATATTGTACTCGAAGAGGCCACACAGCCAAAGATTGCTAGGATCTTTTCTCGCATCTTAAGCCGCGTCGTGGCTCAATTAATACTACATATGCTTCATCTAGTCATCCTAATTGGGTTGTAGATTCAGGTGCCTCTAATCACCTTACTTCGGACATGTCCAATCTTTCGTTCACTAGACAATATGAACGCCCAGATGACATTATTCTATGCGATGGCTCCACCCACTCTATTTCTCACAAAGGTAACTCTTCTCTTTCACCAAATTTTCGTCTTTTAAATGTTCTTTTTGTTCCTTCCATGAAGCGCAATATATTGTCTGTCTCTAAATTATGTCATACAAATCGAACATCTATTGAATTTTTTCCATCTCACTTTCTTGTCAAGGATCTTCACACGGGGACACCGCTCATTCGAGGTCGGAATCGCGATGATGTATATGAATGGCCAACATCCATTTCCTCCAACTCTTGCCTAGTTTGCTCCACAACCACTTCGTCCTCTACTGTCTGGCATAGTCGCCTAGGTCACCCAGCTCACAAAATTACTCAACATATATGTCATCTAGGTTTACTTTCAACATCTAGTAATTTTTCGTCATATTTTCGTTGAGAGACCTGTCTTTGTGTCAAGAGTCATAAACTATTGTTTAGTCAGTCCAGTTTACAGAGTCGTGGTCCTCTTGAAGTCATCTACTCTGACGTCTGGAGACCCAGTCCTGTACCTTCTCTCAAAGGATTTCATTATTATTTAATATTTGTTGATTTATTTTCCAAATTCATTTGGTTTTATCCTTTACAATTAAAATCTGATGTTCATGGTACTTTTTTAATTTTTAAAACTCATGTCGAAAATTTTCTACAAGAAAAAATTACGACCCTGTACACTGATGGTGGCGGTGAATTCACTGCTCTAAAGTCTATTCTTGAGACGTTTGGCATTCAACATCTTAAGACACCGCCGCACACACCCTAACATAATGGGGTTGCTAAACGGCGGTATCGCCACATTGTTGAGACAGGTCTAACCTTGCTTCGTCATTCTTCTGTTCTCCACTCTTATTGGCCGTTTGCTTTTCAAACAGCCGTCTATTTTATTAATAGACTTCCAACTTAAGTCTTAGATCTCAAGTCTCCATTCGAGGTTTTCCTTAGGCGTCCCCCTAGCTATATGAACCTTCGTGCATTCGGATGCCTTTTCTTTCCATGGCTCAAGCATTATCCGCACACAAAATTTGATGATAAATCAACTCCGTGTGTCTTTCTTGGCTACGCAAAGCAAATCCACGCCTATCTCTGTCTAGACCCTAAGATGTCTAGAATTTACACCTCCCATCACGTCGTTTTTGTAAAGTCTACATTCTCTTTTGCATCACTTTCCATAGCCGAGTCACCAGCTCCGTCTTCCCACTGGTTTCCTCTAAATCAGCCTCTAGGCACCAACGACCAGCCTTTAGATACTGCAAACCAGTAGCCCTCTTCGCCTATCTCATCCTTCTCACAGCCTCGGCCATTCATGGATGTTTCTTGTGTAACTCCAGGCTCAACCAGTGTTGCATCCATGCAGACCCGCAACTCTCCATTCGCTACTACTCCGCATATGCCACTTGCTGCCGCATCAAATTCGCCAACAGCCTCCTCTAGCACTGCCCAATCATCAGCAGCATCATCTTGTCCTTCTTCTACTCAATTCACTTCTGATTCTAGTTCCAGTAATGAGCAGCCCACTAATACTATATCAGTTGCACATGTTCCTCGTCCTCCTCCAGTCAATTCCCATCCTATGCAAACTCGTGGTAAGAACAATATTGTTAAACCTAAACGTCTATTCACTACCGTCACATGGCATCCTTTACCTGAACCTACATGCGCGTCTCAAGCACTCAAACTTCCTGCTTGGCACTTCAAGCTATGTCAGAAGAAATTAATGCTCTTCTCTGCAATCACACTTGGTCTTTAGTCCCCCCCTCATTCTTCTCAAAATGTTGTCGATTGCAAATGGGTGTTTCGCATCAAACGAAACCCCGACGAGTCTATCTCCTGCTATAAAGCTCGTCTAGTGGCGAAGGGGTTTCATCAACGACCCAGTGTCGACTATTATAATACCTTTAGTCCCGTCGTCAAACCTTCCACAATTCGAGTCATTTTCACCTTAGCTATCTCTAGTAATTGGCCTATTAAACAGCTTGATATCAACAACGCCTTTCTTTATGGCGTGTTGACTGAAGAGGTGTTTATGTCTCAGCCCCCTGGCTTCGTCGATCCCACATATCCATCTCATGTCTTCCATCTACAACGGGCCATTTATGGTCTGAAGCAGGTGCCTCGTGCCTCGTATACTACACTTAAGAATTTTCTACTCTCTTATGGCTTCCAAAATTCTCAAAGCGACACCTCTCTATTTCTCTACTTCAATAACTCCATCTCCCTTTATCTACTTATCTATGTTGACGATATACTCGTCACCGGTAATAATTAATCTGCTCTCAACTCCTTCCTTACCAAGTTGTCTGCCACCTTCTCCACTATGGATCTCGGCCACTTGAATTACTTTCTTGGAGTCGAACTACTTCCTACTCTCTCTGGTTCTCTCCTAACTCAGCACAAATATATTCGTGATCTACTTCATCGTACCAACATGACCGGTGCCAAAGAATATCTTACTCCCATGTCCTCTACCCCATCTCTTCGGCTTCTTGATGATCGCCGGCAACGGATCCTACTCTTTATCACCAATCTGTCGGTGCTCTACAATATCTCTTTCTCACTCATCTAGATATCTCTTATGTTATTAACAAACTGTCCCAGTTTATGCACAAACCCACTGAAACTCATTGGATTGCAGTCAATCGTCTCATTCGTTATCGTAAATCCACCATTCATCATGGTCTATTTCTCAAACAGTCTCCCACCGTCTCTTATTGCCTTTACTGATGCCAATTGGGCTGGCAATGTCGATAATCGCACTTCCACCTCCGCCTATATCATCTGTCTTGGTGGGAATGCCGTCTCTTTGTGCTCCAAGAAACAAATATCTGTTGCGTGATCCTCCACTAAAGCTGAATATTGTGCTCTCGTTTCTTGTGCTTCTAAAGTCCTATGGCTTCGCAATCTTCTTCATGAGCTTCGTGTCTCCTTACCCTCTAAGCCCAATATTCTTTGTGACAATCTTAGTGCTACATATATGTATGTCAATCATGTGTTTCACTCTCATATGAAACACATTGCCATAGATTAACACTTCGTTTGTAATCATGTCTCCAATGGATCCTTTTCTGTCTCCTACATCTCTAGTGAAGACCAGCTCGCCGACATTCTCACTAAGCCATTGTCTAGGACTGTCGTCTTCGTTCTAAGATCGGACTCTCCAATGGGAGCTCCGTCTTGCGGGGACATGTTAAGAATGATGATGGTCCGCCCACTAGTCACACGCATGGAACCCAACCGGTTGCTTGGTCCTCAAGTATAATATATTTATATTTATAGTACGATATTCTTGTATCTCAAATATTATATTTTCCTTGTATTATAATATTCTTGTATTATACTTTCCTATATTTGAAGATTTCGATTTCTTACCAAATGTAAATTTCTACAAGTGTGTATATATATACGGTCACTGTACATCAATAATACAAGTCATTATTCTCTATCTTATTATCTTTACAAAAAGATGACTAAACTCTTATTTTCAATTAAAACAAAATAATAAATAGAAAAGGAATAAAACAAAAAAGAAAAAATATCATTGAAATTAAGTCTCGGGGATTGCAGTGGGACGGAAGCAGCTGGGGGTGGAGTTTTCTATTTTTCTTAGTTCCTTTTCCTTTTCTCTTTTATTTATTTTTCCTTGAAATTAAGTCTTCACCCATTTTATACCTCAAAAAGTTAAACATATGGCACAACTTTAATATGTGACTATAAGGGAAGGGAAGAGTCCTGATCTACTCCCCCCCAGTGGGGAGTAGATATAACCCCCACAGCTGATGTGGGGGTTGAGCTGGACAAAAAAAAAGCCAAGTGGACTATCAGTGTTTTTATCTCCAAACATAACCCATACTATCTCTACCCACCCCGCTCCAAACTCTCTCTCTATCTATACGGATCCCAAATCAGCTGTGCCCTAGTCTTCCCCACTCCACCGCCGATTCACCACCACGTTCATCTCCGTTGACCATCACGTTCCCGACCATCTATCGCGCAGTATTTGGCATTCTACTTCGACCGCTATTCGCCCGGCGCGTTACCCAATGATCACTGTTGTGAACGCCGCGCCCTCGCCGTGAACCACCCACTACGCACTGACCCACCACTGCGCCGTGCTCCACCCACTGCGCACTTACCCACCACTGCGCCGTGCTCCACCACTCTGCGCACTGACCTCTGCGCCTGACCCACCATTTTCAGCAGCTGCGCGTGACCTCCCACCACCACCTGCTCCTGCCCCGCTGACATTCTCGCGAAAAATTCAATTCCTGGTATTGATAAATTTTTTAAATTGTTCTGAGGGTATAGTGACCCAATGATTTGCCCACATGTTAGGGTTTCGCCCTGTTGTTGGAATATGAAATCTGAAATTGGCGTGAGAATTCGGATGTTTTAATGCTTATTTTATAATCATGACAGATGATGAATTGTGATGAATTTATGTCTCCATTTGTGATGAATTGTGATTAATTGCCTGATTTGTCATGATTTGTATTATTTATCCATCTCCATTCGAACCCAGTGATTAAGATTGGCAAGTATGAGGGGAGAGGGAGATCGGGTATGTGATGTAAATGTGGGCAGGAGATCTGGACTCTAATTCGGTAACGGCTATGATGATCTTAGTAATTGATTGGTTGTGATTATTGGAATTCGGCAACTACACAATCAGTCACATATCTTGGCTTGGCAACCCGGATGGCATGAGAAAGGGGTGGATCCCATACTTTCATGCAACCGGTGATTTGCAGCCATGGCGGTGCTGGTGATTGTAGTCCGAAACACGATCTGAGCCGCCAATGTATTTGTCAATTCGTAATATATTATATGTTCGGATTTAATTTATTGCCTTTCATGTCATACTGGTTGAACTGTCGAATAACAAATAGGTAAGGATCGATGTCTTCTTCTAGTGGAAATGTTCCCCTGGCAAGACTTAGATGTAGATGTGGTTCGTATATGAAGATTCATGTCTCACACTCTGAAAGAAACCCACATCGACGATATTGGAGATGTCATAGTGTCAAGGTAAGTAACTTTTTAATATGTAGTTGTTGGCTGGTTCAATTGAATTAACTTCAATTATATGATGCTATTGCAGGATGGTGTCATGTGTGGAGGCTTTAGTTGGGCTGACGAGGTTGAATCTAATTTTGGCTCGCAATCAGAAGGACGTGAACATACAAGTACAGAATTGGATGAATTGAAGTGTATTGTGCGGAATTTACTGGAGAATGTGGATAAGCTAGAAGACACAGTTCGTGTACATCGGCGTCATAGAAGTAGGAGATACAATGTCGTTGATGTTTTCATAATATCATGTATCGCCCTATTTGTGTTTTTGGGAATGAATTTGTTGGTGTACTAAAACTTTGAGTATGAATAAATGTTGTCGACTAGCTTATGAAAATTGTTAACAAAGAGGATACTTGTTATGTATAATTTGCAGGATTAATTGGCATATAATTTGCATATGTTTTTCACATTAATTAGGATACTTGCTATATTTTGTTTGTCCTTTGTATTCCGGTTCAGTCTTCTTCTTTAAAATGACAGGTTAGTGATGATTGTTTGCTAAACAACATTAATTAATACATGGCTATCATTTATCAATAAACTCAATTAGCAAAATGGGATCCAGCAATGACATGAAACTGATTGCAAACCACACGGCAGAATTGAACTATTATATGCAATTAAATTTTAATAGCACACAAAATTTTTCATTATACATTGTAGTGAAACAGCTTTTAGGATTTCACCCAAAGCTCCTAATTAAACATAATATTCTTAAACTATCACGTGCATGAAGAATTATCAGCCACATTCTTGTTTGTCCACAAACCGTTTCCAATGTGCTCAATAAAACAAGCAGACCGCACTTTATGCCATCAAACACAGTGCTATCCAATTTTATTTTTCCTCAATGCTCAATAAAACAAGCAGACCATAACAAATCTACAAAGCAAAATAATAAAACAAGCAGACCAAAATAATAACTGTTATTGTAAAAAACAATAAGACCATAACAAATCTACAAAGCAAAATACCATAGTTTAATTTGGACAGAATTTAAACAGAATTAAAGGATGCATTGTTTTATATTCAAAATGTAAACATATCCAAATGATTTAGAACAACCCAAATGGACATATCCAACCGATTTATTACAACCCAAATGGAAAATTAATTCTATCCCTATTCGAACTACAAGCAATGGAAGAGAAAGTAGCGTCCTCCCTCCATATATCTTGCGGGTCATCATAGTCATATTGGTTCTCATGCATGTGTGGAACATTTGACCTACAAAATCAAAGATATTAATAATAATTTGTTCGTGTTAGAAATGAATATAAAATGAAAAAATTAACCCAAACGTACCTATCATTTAATCTTGGGCAGGTTCTTTTGTCATGTCCATTTGCTCCACAAACCGAACATTGTCTATTACATCGAGAGATTGCTTTCTCTTTTGAAGACTTCAATCGTTTTCCACATCCCTTTGCCCGAACTGCAGTTGGATCTTGTATAACTTGTTGGACCTCTCGAATTTTCGATGTAGACTTGCTTTTGTCGAAATTCCCACCATTGTCAAGTTTCTTGACTCTCAAATTCAACAATTCAAACTCACCAAGCACCAACGTACTGCGGGCATCTGTTAAGGACGCCTCATCCACTAACATAGCTGCCTTTTGTGATAAATACCCATGTCTTGCCATCAATGATTGGATAGATGAGTCATCCATATTGCTACTTGCATTATTGTCGCGAAGAATACCAATTTTGGCATTCTTGGTCCAACGTCGCATGATATATTGTTCGGGAAGTAGCAGAACTTGTTTTTTCTTCAAAAAACAAACCATGTGACGACATGGATAACCTTCAAATTCAAAAGTTCGACAACTACATGAAACGAAGTCTGTTTCTGTGTAATACGTAAGCTCCCTTGATCGATCAAAATTTTTCCCATCTTCATATCTCTGCACAATGTACGTTTTCCCACCGATGAAAGTTGATCTCTTCGAGCAAATGTAAACATTACTCTTATCAACTTCTGTTTGAAACAACATAAACACCTTCTTCGTGTATATTTCAACCATCTGACGTTCCATCATAAGACTGGACAACAAGCGTGGTTGTTCATTCAGATCAACATGGTTAGCTACTAGTTCCTCGTGGCGTTGATAATTCAGTACCCTGTTAAACCTGGTAATGAATCCCATCAGTGAGTTCTTTCTATTCACGTACTTCTTCAAAAATGAATGTCCACTCTCAGATCGTTGGCTGCTAGACATTCCTGCACTGAATATGTGTTTAACGTATGATGGCACCCAACGATCCCGGATATCGTACATGGATTGTAGCCATTCATTACAATGTAAACCTGTATTGACCATTGCTTCATTCCAACGCTCCTCAAATTCAACAGGCGTCTCTGAATTTTTGATAATATTAACTAACCTATGATACTGCTCATTGTACACCATAGCGTTAATTTTTTCTGAAAACTTGTTTAAAATGTGCCAGATACAATACCTATGGAATGTGAGTGGCATGACTATTGATATGGCCTTCGCAATTGCAGCATCTTGATCAGTTATAATCAACGGAGGAGCATGATTGGAGTTCGATTCCATGAACTTCGTCAACAACCACACAAATGACTCTGTTGTTTCGTCGCTCAAAAATCCGGCACCAAACAAAACAGTCTGACCATGGTGATTTAAGCCAACGAAGGGGGCGTATATCATTGAGTACATATTCGTGTTGTAGGTTGTGTCGAATACCACAGCATCGCCAAAACAACTATATGACCGTATTGATTCAGCATCAGCCCAATAACAGCGCATGAACTTATTTGCCTCGTCTACCTCGTACTCAAAATAGAAGTTCGGATTTTTCTCTTTCTCAAACATGAAATGATCTATTAGTGTTTCAGCGTCATGACCCTTTTGCTCTTCTCGTATGTTTCTTTCATGGTTTCTAATATCTCTTTCCACACAGCCAATCGCTGATGGACCACCTGAATCTATCTCCATAAGCCGTAATTGCTGGCACGTTGGTATATTAGCTTCAGCAAATTGTTGATTTAGTGCTTTCTTTGTAGTCGACACAGTTCGGTGAGATCTTAATAAGTGCACTCGACTAGGAGTAGTAAGGGCATGATTGTGTTCCTCGACAAAATTGTTCACTATCCACATTTCTCCCGTTTGTTGCTTCACAACGCTTAATCTAGCAAAACATCCAACTCGTGTATGCCCACGCTTTCTTTCCCCAGCACGGGGAACAGATTCTTTATGTTTCCTCTGATATGTGTCACATGTTTTCCCTTCCTTCGAACATACAAACAATTTCCAGTATGTCTCCCCAGTCTTCTTCTTTTTACTGTTCTCAATTCGTGCACTAAATCCAGCCTCCCGAGCATAATTATTGTAAAAAATGTAGGCCGCCTCATGTGAATCAAATTCTTGTCCAATTGCAGGGATACGATGCACGGAAACTTGAAGAACATACACGTTGTCTGCACTTTCTGATTCCATTCCTATCATATATGCAACAATGAACAAAAAACCAACATTATTAATACAAAAATAGCGCTTTCTGACCAAAATGCAAAATGAGGGTTGTCAATTTTTTTTATATACAGATACTTTCACTCCACATTGCAGATAATTTTAATACAATATACTTTCACTCCACATTGCAGATAATTTTTTTTATATACATATACTTTCACTCCAATTTTGCAATTCATCCCCTTTTCAGCAATGTGTACACATTTCATATTTATTGTAATTTATCACTACCTAGGAATTGAATATTGAATGTCAGCGGGGCAGGAGCAGGAGCAGGTTGAGCTGGGAGGTCACGCGCAGCTGCTGAAAATGGTGGGTCAGGCGCAGAGGTCAGTGCGCAGAGTGGTGGAGCACGGCGCAGTGGTGGGTAAGTGCGCAGTGGGTGGAGCACGGCGCAGTGGTGGGTCAGTGCGCAGTGTGTGGAGCACGGCGCAGAGGGTGGTTCACGGCGAGGGCGCGGTGTTCACAACGGTGATCGTTGGATAACGCGCCGGGCGAACAGCGGTCGACGTAGAATGCCAAATACCGGGCGATAGATGGTCGGGAACGTGATGGTCAACGGAGATGAACGTGGTGGTGAATCGGCGGTGGAGTGGGGAAGACTAGGGCACAGCTGATTTGGGATCCGTATAGATAGAGAGAGAGTTTGGAGCGGGGTGGGTAGAGATAGTATGGGTTATGTTTGGAGATAAAAACACTGATAGTCCACTTGGCTTTTTTTTTGTCCAGCTCAACCCCCACATCAGCTGTGGGGGTTATATCTACTCCCCACTGGGGGGAGTAGATCAGGACTCGGGAAGGGAAAGGGGGACCATGGGAGTGGATTAGATTTTGGAACTGAGGACTGTAAATAGATGGCCCAGATGGAAGAAGGAATATGTCAAATTTATTTGGTTGCATTTGTGGAATTGTATTTGAGAGGTAATGTTCTCGTATTTGCATTTAATGGGGAAAATAATTTACATAGTTTATTGTCTATGTTAAATAAAGTTTTGTGCATCCTAAAAAGATTACAAGATTACATGTAGAACAAGATCCTGTACTCTTCTAAAACTGAATGGGTAAATTCTATACATTTTGACTTAAGACATGAATTTGGATGTTCGCAAAGGGGTAGTGTATTTGTGTGGTTATGTTCTTATATTTTCTTTAACTGGAGAAACCAATTGATGTAATTTGCTGACTGCATTACATAAAGTTATTTACATACTAGAAAGAATACATCCTAAACAAGATCTTGTACTCTTCTTCTGCTGATGGTCCTATGCCTTTTATGGATCTGATGTGTTTCATTTATGTATTTATTTTAAGTTGTATGAACGCCAAGGATCGTAATTATGTTGAGTAGAGAATCAGATCATGCAATTCAGACTGTTCAATGCTCTTGGCTTTCTTGTGATCATAGGAGCCTATCATGGTGAGAGACTGTCAGATGAATCAGATCCTTTGGCTGGTTCTGATATCAAATAGGAGAGTGTCAACAGCCATTTGATGGCATTTTGCAATTCAATCTTTTTTATCACAAGGCTCTACCAGAAAAACATGAAAACCTTATCAAATGGGACGAGTCAGGTAATTCAATTCGGTGCGTTCATTGATATTCTTTCATCTTAAATGAAACTTTTGTAATCCAGAAGAGGAAGATGAGTGCCCAGCCTTTCATGTAGCTAATAATCTCCAACCAGCTGGTTGGAGATCTGCAGCAGAAAAAAGGTCGACAAAAAGTTTCTCAAGCCTCTCGTATGGTGATTGGAATATAAGGGGAAATGATACCCTTGAGAAAAACATGTTAGGTCTATTATACACTAAATAAGCCATTTATAATTGTGTCTGACATCAGCCTCAGAACTAAGCAATCTCACCACTTTCAAGACCATCATCACCTGCTTTAGCTGTTAAAAGGGGAATGTGATCGAGCAAGTTAAAAACTCAAAGCTCCTAAAATATGAGCTTTTGAAATGATGGCAGATGACATATTGCTTTACTTTGACATGGAAGTATACGCAACTTCATCTGCTGAAGGTAAGAAAGATGCAATGGAGCTCAAGCAAGGTGCAGAAGCAATAAATAATTATTGGAAGAAAGGAGGGTGTCCAGAGCCAAAGTAAACAGCATTGGGAAGATCATATAAAAGTGGACAATATAGAAAATGGACCTTTAATAATCCAACTGGTTTTAGGGAGAGAAAATGCTACTGTTGTATGGTAAAGTAGCCTTAGGATCAGAAGCTTCTGTTGAATTTAGGGAGAGTGACAATTGTTACCAAAGAAATTTCAGAATCTAACTAGGAGGGAAACAGTAACTGTCTTGCTGAAAAATCTGCAGTGCTATAGCATGCAGAGTAGTTATCGGAAGTTCAAAACTAATGTTACCAGGGGAACCTCTGATATAGTTTGAGGATGACAATATTTGGTGCAAAATATGAGCTATATGTATATAGACAGTAGGAACAACAGAAACTGAAGCATCTGACTAGAAAGGATATTGCAGAAAGTTTAAAGCAGCAAGGGAAGCCTTAAATGAGAAGAAAACAGAATACAATTAAATGGCCTGAGAGGTTTTCAATTGGGGCTATAACAAGGGAAGATGAAACGCAACCGAAGAGTTTAGTTACCAAAAGGAGCTTCAGGAGGCATTTGTATAGGAAATATTAAGAGGGAAGAAATTAAGAGGACTTGAATAAGCTGTTGAGAAAATATAACGCCAAAAAAGCGCCATCTAATTTACAAATTGGTTTCATTGAAGTTGCCAAGATGATATTATAGATGACTAATATGGTGTTGCCACCATGTTGCAAGAAACCGGTTTATCATTACTAAGAATATTTTACAATAACCTTGTGTCAACCCATGGACATTAGAAATGAAAAAAGCTGTTTATTACTTCGTTTATAATTGATGGCCAAGCTCTAGAGTTATTTTTCATTTTTTTCACTTTTGGATCACAAAGATGTTGAAATGTGCCCTACTAATTTCATATCGAAAAATTTGGGGCTCTTGGCAGCCAAGACTGTCTTGCTTTCCAAACATCCAATGGGTGTTAGTGTTGAGCAGAATTCCGCTAGAAAAGTGTTCTTCCTTTTTATATACTCGCCTTATTCTTGAAAGAAAGTTATCTTTTCAATGTGAACTGACAAATCTCAGATTAAATCTACATATTTATTTTAGGAAATGGTTTGAAAGATAGAAATATCAATTGTTATTCATTACCTATAGAAATGACAATCTCTCTCATTTGCTGTCCAAATAGGCTTGAGAATTAAACCACCACTAGTCTGCACCAAACAACACATCCAGACAACAAAGAAAGCATAAAAAGCAGACTTCTGTTTATAATTTTCTATACCCTGCCATTAGTATGATTCTCTGAAATCTCTGAAAGCACGCACTTCACTTGTCCATTGGAATGTTTTTCCTTTCCAATTGCAGGCAACTCCTCTTGATAATGTCCATGAAATTTCTTCGAGTTCAGAAGCAATTCCTTCTTTTCTCTATTGGCTTGGTTTTTGGTGGAGTATGGTAGCAATCCCTTCTCTCTGCATGTTTCAATGGCTCCTCTGTACATGTCCTCCAAGGTGTACTTAAATGTGAAACCCATTCCTATTAGCTTCTTGGAGGAGAAACTCACTACTGGTATGTCCTTATCAATGCCTTCAAACCTGTTAGTGCCAACATTCCCTTTCTGTTTACTCGTGCATTGGCAAACTCAGAATGATGTGACAAAATTATACTTGGTGGGCTACAATCATTATAGGTATTTGACTCTATGCATTTTGATAAAACCATGCATAGAAATTTTATACTGAAAAATATATGGCTATGCATTTAAAGTCAGTCGTTTTCTTCTGGTTAGAGTATATTGTGTGTAGATCATTGCATGTATGTGGGAACTTGCATAACGTGTAACACCCGCAATTAAAGGACTCTGTCCAGTGTACAAACATCCATAGAAAGGGGAATACAATAGAGAGACGTACTCTGTAGGGATATCATATTTGGGCCATTTGTCTCGAATCATTTTTGCCACATCGTAAATGGTTGCATCATGAGAAGAGCAAATGTATCTTCCCTCAGCATTAGGATATTCATACAAGAATATATGGGCCTCACAGAGATCATCCAAATGCACATATTGACATTGATCAATGATCGAGTAGTGTGCTTCATTCCCTAAGGAAAAAGATGAACAGAAATCATGATTCTGAAAACTGGGATGTCTAAGTAATCATCTCGCACATATATATTCTGTATATTCTGAAGAATATGTGAATATACCAGTGATTGGGGAAAGTGCAGTAATTAGGCTTGGTGGGAAGGTTGGCATGATGAATGGACCAACCACTAATGTTGGTATAATGCTAATGAAACCAATATTGTTCTCTTTAGCTGCCTCCCACGCAACTTTCTCTGCCAAAATTTTAGAAGCAAAATACATCTGCAAAAAAATGTCCGATAAAAAACGACCGTAATTTGATTCTTTTTCTTTATGTACGTTAAATAAAGATAGTATATTTGTAAAATAAAAACTAACCCATCCTGTCATTTTCTTGGAATATATGAAATTGAGGTCACTATAGTCTGTTTCATCATAGACTGATTTTTGGTGTTCTTCAACGTTTACAGTTCCAGCAGAGGAAGTGAACACTATTCTCTTTACAGTTTTTGCTTTAGTGCATGATCTTATTAGGCTCAGGAAACCCTCAATTGTAGGCTTGATCACTTCATTCTGGCATATAAAACCAAATATTTAGACTTCTGTGTACAGCAAAAATGCAGTCATTTTGAAGATGAAGTTTCTACTTCATGTGGAGTTTTATTTACTTCAACAGCAATCTAACTAAACGTACAAACATTTCAAAATTGAAAACCGAATAACCGAACTTATAGTACCAAGTTTGATTTGCCCTTGGTTTGAAATTCATAGTTTTTTGCACCCCTGCTTCATAAAGAGTTAATCTTTTCATGGCTGTCATCAGACGAGTAAAAATAACTGATAAATAACAAATATTAATCATCTCTGTGATTAATACATTAGAATTATATAATTTGTGGTGTTACGATATCCTCGTGTGATATCCTCATGTTATATTAGATGTGTAAATTAGGTTGGGCAACATTTCATACCAGCACGGTCTGGCCATGAAACAGTGGGCCATGCCTGACCATAAATGCTGGACCGAAGACTCACATGGGCTGTTTGCTAACCAATGTACATATTTTTAGCTGTTGGTTCAAACAACCAGTTTTTTGGCCATTAATTTTTTTTCCGGGCCATGCTATGGGAATTTCTTTATGCGGGGACTAGCTTGACAAGCAAATTTTTGGCCTTGTTGGCCTAGTACAACAATGAAACATTAGCTCAGCCTAGTTTATTATTAAGTACGTTCATAATCATTGTTGTATTAGCGCATGCTTCAATTAAATTTCACGTTTACTGTGGATTGATTCAATAGCGAATGTCTGAATGAATGTGTTACCAAATACCTCAGGGTCTTTTGATTCAAAGTCCATAGGGGTGGCCACATGAAATACTCCTTCACAGCCGTGGATTGCTTCGTCAAAACTTCCCTCTACTGTCATGTCTGCCTTCCACAGCGTCAGGTTTGTATCCGCTCTCGGCAATTCCAATAGGTGTTTTACTTTCTGCTTGTTCTCTACATCATTTCCATTCAATCCCGTGAGATAAAGATCAGGTAGCATGATGAAGTTACAGATTTATGCATGCAAATTTTACACTACTGGCTTGTTAGGTATGTTGTATGTACAACTGGACCACACTAGAAGCACAAATCTTATTTGTTGTCGACCTGAGTCACGTTGTCCAGTAAATCATTTCACATGTTAGTAACTAAGGGTGGACAAAAGTATCCATCCGAATCAGATCGAACCGAACCGACTTCTTAAATTTAAAATGAGTAGTGGGTATTAGAAGTGACAACTGACTAGCTATAGTTCGGTTACCAGTTCTAAGCTCAAAACTAAAGAACCGAACCATGAACCGAATCAATCACATATTTTTTTCAATTTTCTTTTTTTTAAATTCAGCCCATGCACAAAGCCGAGGTTGAACAATTATTTCTGGTCTTCCTATTTTTCTAAAGGACCACCATAATTCTTCACTAAATAGTAAACACTATCCAATAATGGGTCAATACCCATTACCATCGGTTCCATTCATATTCTAATTTACAATTCCAAAATTGAGAAAATAGCCCAATTTTTCTCTGCAAAATCCCTTGCCAGCCGCAGCTCATCACTTGTGAGAGCTTGTGATTGTGTTTTTAAATTTGGACTAGACTTGCTATTTTTTATTAAGATGGAACTGTGTCTTCAAAATATCATATTAATTGTTCTTGTGTGAATGGATTAAAGTTTGAAGTCATAATTTGTTAGATTATTGTGTTTTTGAAAGAATGAAAATAATTGTTGGAATTATAAAAATTTAACTATAGAACTGAATATTACCAAACGGTTTTGTTCCATAATTAAAATTGGAACTGATTCTTCAATTTACAAGAAACACATTAGTTCTCGGTTCGATTCGGTTCTTTTTTAAATTGAACCAAACTGAACCGTGCTCACCCCTATTAGTAACAAATGAAGTATTGAAGTTATACCAGGATCACGAGCTGTTGCATGAACAATATAACCACGTTGAAGAAGTCTCATGACGAGCCATGAGCCGATGAAGCCCGAAGCTCCGGTGACACATACTGTGGTGGCAGGCAGCGGCAGTGCATCAGTTTCCATGTTTAGAGATGTGAGACTAGCTAGAGAAAATATATGGAAATTTAAATTGGCAAAAAGTATCATGGACAGTGAAATGGCCTTGTATTATATATATACAAGCATTATCACAAATAATCATTTGTCGGATTAGCACGTGCCTTACGTACCATTCAGCAAAGAATACAATTGCATGGAAATAATGGAATGGTGGAATTGGCTAACTTTGTAGACAGATAATCACTTTTTTTTTTAATTAAAAAAAAAAAAAAAAAAAGATTTGTCAATGTTGGATTATTTATTATGTAACTTTCGCTTTAGGCTGCATTACCATTACACTATTATATGTGTATCTATCGGTGAATGTTTGGTATACAAACCAACAATTCTTATTGTCATGATGTGGCTGTACATTCGGAAAATTTTATTAAGATTTTATCGAGGAATAGAATCAACATTGTGTAAATCCATCCGAGAAATATCACTCAGTTGTCACCACAAGGGGAGTGAAGTCACGAGAAGGCTCCGAACAACCCAAAGAGCATCACACTCTGTCACAATAACTGCTAATCCGTGTTCTTTCGCTAGGTGGAGACCCTCTTGTAGTGCTAGACATTCGGCATTCCCCGCCTCAAATTTGCCTAGAGGCATCTTGGAAGAACTTTTCTTTTTTTGAAGGAAATCTGGCGTAAATCGTCTTTAACATTTTTTTTAATGTGAATATAGTCTTTAACGTTTGTTTTTTGACACATTCTTAACATATGTGTTTTGATGCGTAATTAATCGTTATTTGATAAAAAAAATACCAATATGCCCTTAGCTTTAATTAAAGAAAATTCCAGTTGGATTCTTAACCTTTGCAAAAGGTTCAAATGGATCCAGCATATTTATTAAATAATATTTAATTTAGTATAATAAATATATTATTATAGTTGTATCAATTAAATTTTTCGCGAAAATTAGGGAAAAATCTTCTCTGGTCTTCGCGCAACCGATGAGATTTCTCCTCCACGGTTGCCACCGGCCCAAACCCCTGTTGCTGTGAGGGATGGGTTGGGGAAGATGATTCTTTTTTGGTTTTTTTTATTTTTTATTTTTATTTTTTAATTTGTGAAAATGTAAAAATAAAATGTTTATGATTTATTTACACTTTTAAAAATGATGGGTCATTTTATTTTCTCTTTAATGTATTTAAATCAAGGGTAAAATTGTCAAAAAAATCATTTATGGACCATTTGTATGAATAAATAAAAAGATCTGTGAATAAAATTGAATGAAGATGATATTGTTATAAAGTTGAAAGAATGGGGACGATTATTGTAATTAACCCTAGATTAAATTCGAGACCAAGACAACAGTGTGTTCATTCAAGGCTCAATTTGGCCATTATGAAAAGTTTAAGAACCAATTTGAAATAAATATAAACCTTCAGGACTAAAATGAATTATTTTTTGGCACCCTTCAAATCTAGTAATGAGGTAAATATAGTTATTTAACCTTATTCTCCATGCAAGTTAACAAAAATTAGTTGAAATTTTTATTACAAAATTGTAACTTTGATTCATTAATTGTTTTAGATTTAAAGTCAGTAGAATTTAACGTACAAACGAACGAATTAACCTTATTTCGAATAAATTATGATATTTTTTAAAACATTATTAATGTCATAAGAAGGGTCGAAGGGGGAGAGGACCTTGTCCTTCTTCACATCGATATTTTTTAAATCTAGAATAATATAATCTTATTAAACTCATGTGGATGAGATTTAATAGGTATAATTTTTGTGAAGGTATATAAATGCTCCTTTAAATATGGTAGAGATTTCGTCTCTCCAACTGAACCATAAAGCTACCATCAAGGTCTAACTCGCATCTAATACGATAGTCAGACCTGAATCGAATTGTGTGCCAATTTCAATGTATATGCTATTTTAATCTTTTGACGTTGTTTTGAGCAAATTCTTATTACCTTTTAACATTTAAGCAACTCTCGCTAAACGAATAAGGCTTGCATTTTACACACTAAAAGCTAATGTCATTCTTCACGTCACTAAACTGTTGGCGAAACTTTAATTGAGTTATTAAGTTTTAATTTGTCTCAATTGGGTCATTGAATTTCAATTTAATTTCAATTCCACCACTCTATCACCTTTCGACACCTATCATCCGTCAAATTGACTTAAATTGCGTTGGTAGTAGTTATACCATAATTGATCTCTAACGTAATTGAAACTATATTGAGGTTTAGTGATTCAATTGTGACAAATTCAAGTTTAATGATTCAATTAATATTTGGTTGAAAGCTCAGTGACCGCAAATGAAATTTACCCTTTCAAGTTTGTATTTTGCCTTCGTAATGAATCCCCCTTCTCAAAAAATAAAAAATAAAAAAAGTGAAATTTACCCTTTCAAGTTCGTATTTTGCCTTCGTAATGAATCCCCCCTTCTCAAGAAAAAAAAAAAAGGGACCTAGACCCACATTTGAGTATTAATTTAGAGGAGTTATTAATTGAAGATTTTAACTTGAAAATTATTGTTTTGTCTTTTAAACTTCTCCAAGTAATGATGGCGTGGATGAGTTAAAATCTCTAAAGATGATAATGACAACGACGATCATCATGAAGTAATTAAAGTAAGGTTGTTGAAATATTAAATTTAGTTGGAACATTTTGACTATAACAATAATGTAATGTTGTAAAAAGCGTAAAGTGTGACTAGACTTAAATGCTGAGTTTCGTGTTTTTCGAGTCTAGGTGAGGACGAAGGCGAAAACGATGTGTGAAGTATGGCTAGGAGCCTAGGCCTGCATAGGTAAGTTTTTTAGAACAGTAAGAAAGTGATCATAGTATAATTTGTTGAGACAATTCAAAAAATGAAGGATGAAATAAAAAAGAATAATTCTATTCATAGTCGTTCACTATCGGTAGTCATCCTATGTGATATTATTCAATTAGATGAATTATTTACTCTAATTGAGTAATGTATTTATATTCATTAATTATGAATAATTCATTCAATTGAGTAATGCCACGTAGGATGACTACCGGTAGTAAGTAACTATCAAACATGGTAGCATTGTGCAAACTAACATCTTGAAGTATTTTTCTAGTTCTTAAATATTATGTAATATATTTTTTATTTTTATAAAATTATTAATTTATGTGATAGTTGAGACTCAAGGTTTCAAAAAGAAATTATTAATTATTAAAATAAAGAGATTTACTAAATTTTTCACAAACATGAGTCCTGACCAAAACAAGGAGAAACGACCAAGATTTAAAAACAAAACAAAACAAAAAAAAAAAAAGCAAAAAAACAAAAAAACAAAAAAACAAAACAAAAGAGATGACTAAACAACATAATGACATAAATACATGATATGTCTCATTCTCATTGGTAAGTAAATCTAAATTGAATATCCCCTTTTTTCTAGGTTGATGTTTGGTAAGTTACCAATTGCCGCCCTGCCCACCAGTCAAAGAGACTTAGTACGAACTAACACGTGAATACGATTCTATTTATTTAATTAAACAATTATTTTGTGAACACAAGTATATAAATAAGTAATTAAATATTGTGATGTCAAAATTACTAAACTTGTTTGAATCTAGGTTCGTTTTAGCTAGACTTATTGTTTTTTAAGCTGGTCTATTTAAAAATATGATCTGAACGTCTTATAAATCTAAGGACAAGGCTCGCTCGTGCACCTGCCAATATTGCAGGTCGGACCGAAACCCATTATGTTTTGTTTTTGTATTTTTTTTTTGTTTTTTGTTTTTTGTTTCATTTTTTGGATAATTTAATACAATTTAATATTATGTCTTTTTTTTTTTCAAATTTCCATTGATATATATGTATATGTATATGTAACAATGAAAAATATATGTAAATAGAATTTTCTAATTATAGTAGATGTATTATTATAATTTAAATATATTATTTGGTTTTTTGCAACCTACTTAATTAATCAAACCTTAAAACAATGTTGTGAAAATAATGTTAAATAACACTAAAATTTATTTTAATAGAATGTAAAGACAATATAGTATGAAAAATTGAGTATGTAAAGAATTAAGAGTGTTTGAGAACTAGGAATAGAGTACGAGAGACAAGATTATGTGAAAAAATAGAAAAAGAAACGAGTATTTATAATCAAAAGCTGATTTTTCAAATCAAAAATAAATTAGATCAAAAAAATTGATTTAATAAAGGAGTTTTTTCAGAAATAACCACAATAAATAAAATATTTCTTAAAATACTATCATATTTTTTTTATTCTAAAAATACTATTTTTTTCATTTTTGTAACACTTGTTGTTACATTTGTTATTTTAGTTATAATAAATATGTTACATATGTTATTAACAAACATAACAAGTATTACAAAAAAAACAGTATTTTTAGAATTAAAAAAAATAAATAATATTTTTTAAATTATTTTATATTTTGTAGTATATGGTGAAATTATCACTTTAATAAACCATGCTAATCGAACCCGTCCTCATGAGTTGTTGGGCTCCAGTACGAATTAATCGAACCCGTCCTCATGAGTTGTTGGGCTCCAGTACAGACCTTTCATTATGATATGAGGTAATTAGACAAATACACAAAATCAAGGACCATTTGAAAAATCAGTTTAAAAGTTATTTAAAACACAAAATACTGATTAAATACACTCAAATTACAAATAGGAGGGAATTTTTTTCTTACTCCACATCCATATCTACAACTCCATACTCTAATTGAGAGAAACCCCAACCTTCAAATATATTAGGAGAGAATCTTTCGAGTTTAAACTCAATCAACAAAAAAAGTAATGTCCTTTAGTGGTTATTGGTTTTTATTATTAACAAGTTCGATATGTCTATTGAATCATAATGCTTAAATAAACCTTGTTTGGCTAATTACTATTTAAACATCTTTGCCAATAAAAAAGTTACTTCTATTTTATTTTATTTTATTTTTTCGTGCTTGCTTAGCCAACACATGGAGTGAATAACAAATATCAGTATATTTTTAATAACAGTATTTTTTAAATTTTGTTTAAATAATTCAGTAAATGCTTTTGGATTCGAGATTTTGGAGGTTTTTGAATGCTTATTCAGTAATTGCTTATGAATTTCAGAATTTTCTAATTTTTGTTTCAAATTATTCAGTAAAGCAATATGCAATTATTTTCTAATTTTAGTGGGAGCATGTTTGGATATGATTTTGAACTGTTAGCTACTTTTGTTTTTTTTTTTTTTTTTCCTATTTTGATAATTGTTCTAGTTACTGAATGATAAGATAACTTTTAGTTAAAAAGTCACACATCATGTCACTTCTTAATTTGACTTTTTTTTAAAGAACACTTTTGGCTAAGTCCATGTTTGATAGTCATAAAATTATTTTTTAAGTGCTTATATTAAATTGTAGATGAGTGAATAAAAAGTAGGTTGTAAGTTGTGGGTCCTATAAAATGTGTGTATAAAAGTATGTTTGATTAGTTGACCAACTAAAATTATAAGTTAAGCACTACCAAACATAACATGCTTATAGTACTTCTTAAACTAATATTTAGCTGTTACTTTTGTTTTTTGTTGTGTTATATGTGAATGAAAGTTCTATATTAGAAAATGTCATGCTTTGTCACATTTTAATTAAAATATCGCACACTTTATGTAATTTGGATTTTTCTAATAGAACATATTTGGCTAAGGTTGAATTATGATTATAAGAACATGTTACACTAAAATTTATCTGTTAGTTTTATTTTTTATCATGTTAAATGTGAATTAAAGTTCTATATTAGAAAGTGACATGATATTCACATTTTAATTAAAATGTCATAAACTGTGCAATTTGACTACTTTTTAAGAAAACGTTCGATTTGCTTCTTCCGTTCGTCTAGCCTTATCGACTAAACTCTTTTCCCTAATTTCCTTTCACTACATTTCTTTCTCAAATTCACACCATAGACTTTGTCTAAACTTACAATGTGCTTATAAGAACTTTTTAAACTAATATTTAGCTCGTATTTTTAGTTTTTGTTGTGTTGAATGTTAGTAAAGTTCTACATTAAAATGTAATATGCTTTGTCAAAAGGCCAATTAAGTCCATTCAATAAAAAATTACATTTTGTGTCACTTATTTAGTAAAAAATTATATAACATTTTTTTCAATTAATTAAAAGTTTAACCCGTATTTTTAAATGTTTTAATAAAATTTCCATACCCGATTTTCCCTTATGATCTTGTCATATGTAGGAATCTATCCTAACTTTTTTAAAGACATGGTTAAAAATGTTAAACCAATTCAAACTCAACTCTAAAAGACCTAATTAACCACCTTCAATTTATGATATCATATGTAGGAATTTATTCTAGTTGCAGTAAGATATACTTTTTTAGCTCAATCGAGCTTCAGGAAGTCTTTCCACATTATCTATCCAACAACATGTGTGTGTCAATCTTTAATTAATATTCATCACTTTTTGTTGATACAGCTTATAATTAACTCGCACTTAAGAAATTCAACACAAATAAAAATTAAGAATAAATAAGAATCTTCTCTTAAATAAACAATATACTTAAGTTGATTGAAATGTTAGATAATTGAAAAAAGATTGTTAGTGGACGGCGGACCTGGATCTACTCCCTACGGTGGGGAGTAGATATGGGATTAAAAAAATGCCATCGGACCTTCCGTCCCCGCCCCCGCCCCCGCCCCCGCCCCCGATTCATCCCCAAATCGGTGCCCTAGCCGTGAACCACCACCGCCGTGACCCACCATGGAAGGAATCCTCTCTCGCAGTGTCCCGTGAACCACCACGATAGATTGAACCTCTCTCTCCGCTTCAACAGTGGTCGCTGTGTTCAACAGCGAATGCGACCACCGCCGTGACCCGTGAACCACGTTCCTCTCTTTCCACTTCAACAGCAAACGCTTGAACCTCTCTCGTTGACGGACCTCTCTTGCAGTGAACCACTGCTCCTCCGTCGAAGTAAAGAGCGACTGAACCACCATTGAAGGACCTTTCTCTGCTCGCTGACCCACCATTGAAGGACTCGGTACTGATTATTTTTGTAACCTGTTTTGAGGATAGAGTGAGATTGGGGAAAATTTATTTTTATGCCAATCTTAATCATACCCAATGATTTGCCAAATGTTAGGGTTTGTTTGTGTTGTTGGAATCTGAATTTGCTTGCGTGAATTGGGACATTTGAGCCTGATTTTTCAATCAATTTGTCTGAAGGAAGATGATTTGTGATCCTTTGTTGGCAGAAGCTTTGCCTGATTTGTGATGAATTGTCTGAAGGCTATTTTTCTCCCATCTCCATCCAACCCAATGATTTGTGATTTATGTATGAGAGGAGAGGGAGATAGGGTATGTGTTGATAATGTGGGCAGAAGAACTGGACTATAATTCGATAACAGGCTGTGATGATTAATGTTATTGATTTGTTATGATTGTCGAAAATCGACAACTACACAATCAGTCCCGTATCATAGCTTGGCAGCACGGATGGCATGAGAATGGGGGTGCAGTCCATACTTTCATGCAACCGGTGTTTTGCAACCATGGCGGTGCTAATCAATGTAGTCCGAAACATTATCTAAGCCTCCAATGTATTTGTCAATTCGTAAAAGATTGTATGTCGTATGGAATTTATTGGTATTCATGTGATATTTGTGTAACCTTCAAATAACAGATAGGTAATGATCAATGTCTTCTTCTAGTGGAAATGTTCCCCAGTCACGACTTAGATGTAGATGTGGTGCGTATATGAAGATTCATACCTCGCACTCTGAAAGGAACCTATTTCGTCGATATTGGAGATGTCATAGTGTAAAGGTTACTGACTTTTCATATTGTAGTTCTAGGATTGTAAAATTCCATTGACTTGAATTATATTATGCTCATGCAGGATGGTGTCATGTGCGAAGGCTTCAATTAGGCAGACGAGCTAGAATCTAATTTAGGATCACAGTTAGAAGGACGCGAACATACAAGTACAGATTTGGATGAATTGAAGTGTAATGTGTGGAGTTTAATGGAGAAGGTAGAGAAGCTAGAAGACACAGTTCGTTTACTTCGACATCTTAGGAGTAGGAAAAATAATTGCTCGGATATTTTCATGATTTCATGTATCACCCTATTTGTGTTTTTTGTAATGAATTTATTGGTGTAATATTTGTAAAATGCTCTCGCTTAACTTTGGGGAATAATTAATGTGTATGGTTTCATCTATTTATGGATTTGAATTATAATAGAATGGAGTCATGGACACATTGGTTTTTACTATCTGATGTATCCAATATGCATTATGATTATGGATAGTATATGTTCTTTCCTAATGAAATGCTTGATATGAAAATATGATATAAATTACCCACTATAGAATGCTGTTAAATTCATTTTATAAGGCAAAAGCCAACAAATAATCCTTAACAATGGGTAGATACAAGTTAGCACAAACCTGATTCAGTACATTAAATCCGTAATACATGAAATTCGTTCCAAAACATACACATGAACTAACCGTTGGCAAATAAAATATACTTAAAGGCATTGTTTCAAATAAATATATCTACCCACTCGGGAAGTTGATTTAACTACAAACCAAATATAAAATTCATTACATCCCTATTCGAACTACAAGCAATTGAAATGAAAGTAGCGTTCTCTCTCCAGACATCTTAAGAGTCATCGTAGTCATATTGGTTCTCAGGTAAGTTCGGTACATTTGACCTACAAAATGAAAGATATTAGTATAAATATGTTCCTTTTATAACTGAATGTAATATCAACAAAATGAATAAAGTGTACCTATCATTAAATCTCGGACAGGTTCTTTTGTCATGTTCATTTGCTCCACAAACTGAACATTGTCTATTACATCTAGAGAGTGGTTTCTCTTTGGAATACTTCAATCGTTTTCAATACCTATGGAATGTTAATGGCATGACTATTGATATGGTCTTCACAATTGCAGCGTCTTGATCAGTTATCAACAATGGGAGAGCATGATTGATTGGAGATCGATTCCATGAACTTCGACAACAACCACACAAATAACTCTGTCGTTTCGTAGTGCAAAAATCCATGCACAAACAGAATAGTCTGACCATGGTGATTTACGCCTACGAATGGGGCGAATATCATTGAGTACCTATTCGTGTTGTAGGTTGTGTCAAATACAACGACATCACCAAAATAATTATATGACCGTATAGATTCAGCATCAGCCCAGTAACAGCGAATCAACTTACTTGCCTCGTCTACCTCGTAATCAAAGTAGAAGTTCGGATTTTTCTCTTTCTCAAACGTGAAATGCTCTATTAGAGTTTTAGCGTCATGAACCATTTGCTCTTCTCGAATATTTCTTTCATGGTTCTTAAAATATCTCTTCACACATCCAATCAATGATGGACCACTTGAATCTATCTCCATAAGCCTTAATTGCTGGCACGTTGGTACATTAACGTCAGCGAATTGTTAAGTAAGTGCTTTCTTTGTAGTCGACATAGTCCGATGAGATCTTAACAAACGCACTCGACTAGGAGTAGTAAGAGCGTGATTGTGTTCCTCGACAAAATTGTTTACTATCCACATTTGTTCCGTTTGTTGCTTCACCACAGATAATCTAGTACAACATCCAACTCATGTATGCCCACGCTTTCTTTCCTCGGCACGCGGCACATATTCTTTATATTTTCTCTGATATGTGTCATTTGTTTTCCCTTCCTTCGAACATACAAACATTTTCCATTAGGTCTCACTAGTAACCTTATTCTTTTTACTGTTCTCAATTCGTGCACTAAATCCAGCCTCCCGAGCATATTTATTGTAAAAAGAATAAGCCGCCTCTTGTGATTCAAATTCTTGTCCAGTTGCAGGAAGACTATGAACAGAAACTTGTGGAACATACACATTGTCTACACTTTATGATTCCATTCCTATCAAATACGAAACAATAAACAAAAAACCAACAATATCAATACAAATTTATTGATTCCATACTAAAATAGAATTTCAACAATTTGGAGGAACAAGTTCAAATAAATTTCAGTACCAGGTCCTTCAATGATGGGTTACAGGTCCTTCAATGGCGGGTCACTGTTCAATTAAAGAGAGTCTGGCATACGCTGTTGAAATAGGTAAAAGGCAGGTCCTTCAATGCGAGAGAGGTCCGGCATACGCTGTTGAAGCGACCGTTGTTGAATCGGAGATAGAGGTTCGTGGTGGTTCACTGGACACTGCGAGAGAGTATTCCTTCAATGGTGGGTCACATGTCCTTCATTGGCGGGTAACTGTTCAATCAAAGAGAGTCCACGGTTCAATGCGTGAGATGTTCAAGTGTTCGCTGTTGAAGACAATAGTTCACGGTTCGCACTGGTCATGTTCGCTGTTGAAGCAGAGAGAGAGGAACGTGGTTTACGGGTCACGGAGGTGGTTGTGTTCGCTGTTAAACACAGCAACCTCTGTTGAAAGCGAAGAGAGAGGTTCAAGTGATTGCGGTGGTTCACGAGACACTGCAAGAGATGATTCATTTCTTCACGGCAGTGGTGGTTCACCGATTTGGGGATGAATCAGAGAGAGAAAGAGAAATTGAAATTGAGGTGAGGTGGGGTGGGGTGGGGTGGGGTGGGGTGGGGTGGGGTGATTAAAACACAAAAGTCCAGTGGCATATTTTTCAACTCATACAGCCACATAGGCTGTGGCCTTTATATCTACTCCCCATTGTGGGATGTAGATCAGGCCTGTAGTTGACGGTATAGTGAACACAAGGGTCTTGATCTCCTACTCACTTATCATATCCACTTATAATGCCCACGCTGAGGTGGCATCACATGATTCGTAAAAATAATGAGCATGGGACCATGAACTACTAAAAAATATTATCAACCTTTCACCTACGAAATATCCGTTGAGGAAGGGTGAATCATATTATCTACCGAAATTCTGTTGGTGATATTAATTAATTTTGAAAACCAAAAAATATTTCGACCTTTCACCTACGGAATATCCATTGGTGAAGAGTGATTCTTATTACCTACAAAAATTTTGTAGGTGATATAAATCAATTTTGAATACCAAAAAATACAATTCATCTATTCAAATAAAAGAAATTTATGTAAAGAGTAATTCATAAGTCAAAAAAATCTTTCAACCTATTACCCACAGATAATCCATATGTAATATTACTATTTCAACCATTGAGCTACAGAAAATGTTGGTGAAGAGTAAATCTTGTTACCCGCATATTTTTCATGAGTAATGTAAATCAAATTTTGAAAATGAAAAAAGATTCAATTATATGGAATTGAATGTTAATCACTTACGGATTAGTCGTAAATTAAGTTTCATATAGAGCATGTTCGGTAGGCATTTTCATCTCCAAAATCCATTTTTGAGCATGAGTTTTTTAACTTTTCAAACGAATTTGAGATGAAATGACAAATTGCCCTTTTAACTTTCAAATGACATTTAATTGATTGAGGGCAATTTTGTCAAATAGCAATGTAACTCAAAAAGTGTGTAAGAGGAATTCAGTCATGGTCCACCAAATTTAATGAAAAATAGATTTTATAGATGAAAAAAAGGGCAGTCGAACAAGCACTCATTTAACATTCGAATTTTCTACAACGAAGTTATATATTTATAAACTTTATATTTATTTAATTAAACAGTAATTAATTATTATATATCTCATATTATTTGTTTTAAAATAAATAATTTTTTTATATCCTATAATAACTATTAAAATTAATATATTAATTTTATTATAATAACACTATTATTTTATTATATTTAATTAAACAATAATTAATTATTGTATAACTCATATTTTTTTTAAAACAAATCATATATTATTTTCATATCCTATAATAACAATTAAATTTAATATATTAATTTAATTATAATAACATGATTATTTTAGTATATTTGATTAAATAGTAATTAATTATTTAAATCAAATATATTATGTATAATTTATATTATATTATTTAACATGCCTATTTTTTTATTTATTTTATTACTTTATATAAGTATATGAAGTGACAATTTGATATAGAGTAGTGATATAACACCCACAGTAGGTACCAATTATGGTGCCCACGATCTACGTGGTATTACCACATTGGGTGCTTTTTAAAAAGCACCCAATGTGGTAATGCCACGTGGACAGTGAGTGCTATATCACTAGTCATTTGATATAATTAATTAGTGTAATAAATAAATTAATATTTTTTTGATGTATTAATGGTAAATTTGTTAATTTTGAAGTTCATTAAATGTTAATTACAATTTCTCGTAAAAGCTCAATTAGAGCTTTTCAGACAAGCTCAAAATTTGGGTTCTCTCTAAAATAATTTTTAAGCTATTTTTTTTAGTCAAAAAGTGCTTATTGACTTTAACCAAACAACAATAAAAATATTCAAAAACACTTTTACTCTTTAAGAAGTACTTTTAGACTTCAAAAAAACTCTTCCAAACACACTATTATTCTGAAATGACGGATATGTTCGAAGACTATTGCATTATGGAGTCCTGTTCTCCTGCCCCTTGGGGGTAAGGGGCAGGAGAAAATTTACCCACCGCTGATGTGGCAAGCTCCACGTCAGCGGCTATTTTGAAACACAAAATGTACAGGCAAAGAACCCGAGGAACCCATTTTGCTACTCCCATCAGAGAGGAAGAAGATGGAACCAACGAAGAAGGAGAACCAACGAAGAAAGAAAAAAAAAGAAAAAAGAGTTGCCGGAATCCAAACTTTGAAGATGTTGTGAAGAAGAAGCTGTGAAGAAGGAGAACCGACGAAGAAGAAACCAAAAAAAAGGGGGTTGCTGGCAACACGCTGGATCTGCGCTGAGGCGGTAGATCCAGTCAGATCTGTGCAGTGACGCGCAGATCTCGCTGGATCTGTGCACCGGGTCACGTAGGTCCGGTGGGATCTCTGTGGCCGAGGTCTGCAGATCCAGCGAGATCTACGCTCGGTTGCGCAGATCCGGTGATCTGCACGTGGTCGTGCAGATCGGCGCGCGTGGATCCATCGGAATTGCGCTGCGAACGGTCGTGCAGATCCAGTGTTTTCTTCGGTAGATTTTTTTTTTTAGTTTTGTGCCATGGTAGATTCTGGTAGTTGATGATAGAATGGAGAAGGTTGGTGGTTGGCAGTGAATTTCCGGCGATGGTGGAGAAAGTTGGTGGTTGGCGATGAATTTTTGGTGAAGACGACGCCGGATGAAAATGTGTTTTAAAATGGCGGCTGACGTAGAATTTGTCACGTTAACGGTGGGTAAAGTTTCTCAGGGAACGGGATCTCTTGCATTATGTGGATGAAATTTCGTCATTTGATTTCCCAGATCGTCCAATATTATTATTAGCATTTTGATTGGTGTATTAACGCTCAAGTCCCATTGTTCACCAAAGTAGGGGCATTTTTGTCAAAAACCACACAAGAGAAACTAGTGCACCTTTTTCGCCTGAAGCAGTAAAGTTCAACAAACTGGGCCCCGCATTTTAGAAAAAGTTTGACAAAAATTTCTGTTCTAAGGGCCCTACCACCACTCAAGAAAAGCGCATTATTATTTGTGATTCTTTCAACCACATCATAACTGTATCTTCTGATACTTCAATCTCATACCTTATTCCTCGTGTAATATGCATATGGGAAAAAAGGTACCTAAATTCTTCGACATTGCAACACATATGCACTGATTCGTGGCGCATTCTGTGCTGCCAGAACCTACTCTAACCTTCAGCAGGTGTCCTTTCTACAGTAAAATCCATGAAACGAGGGTGAACAACATGATGAAAAAGAAATGCCCCCACTAACATAGGAGGAGAACAGGTAACCACACAATCTGGAGTCAGTAAAACTACTGATTTCCGGCTTCATTCTTCAGGAGGAACCATCACGCATGGAAGCTATCAATCTCTAGATAAGTTTTTGAACTACCAGACTGTCAAATGCATTTCTGTGCCTTTGCCTCATTATTACAAGCTTTTAACATACTAAGAAGCAAAGATGCCGGGACATCTGTTGCAATTAACTTCACCGTTGTCGGCTTAGTCTTCATGCCTTGATGTGAATTACACCTTTTTCGTTCTGAAACATTGAAACGGGCTTCCTTGTCAAAATGTCCCGTCATCAAGATCCACCCACATATAGTATGGTATTGCCTGCTTTCATCTTACGTGCGAGCTTGAGACTTGTGACCACTAGGTTTATCAAAGGTAATCTGTTCGGTCAGTCCAGGATTGGAGAACGAAACTATGAGCCAGTTGTTATGTTCCTTTTGTTAGGGATTCCGATGCAGATTGACGAATCCTCCTGCCTTTATGCTCCAAACATCTTTTATTTCCACGAACAGGCTCCCTTCTACATGGAGAGCCATTGCCCAAGATAACTCCACAAATAGGTGAAAATTTCTTGTTAGCTTGATGTTCAAAAGCATCTGGTTGATGTGTATAGGTGATAATGCCCGAACCAATGCTAGCAGGAATAGAAAGCGTATGTTCTTCTGTAGTCGACTTTGAATTAACGCCATTAACTTTCATCCCTTTGTGCTCTACACATCGTTTTCTTCCCTTTACAGGTGGCTTGGTACAAATGGATCCCCTACCCATGGCAACACCACAAATACGCGCACAATCATCACTAAAACCAGATTTCATCGGCACTAGTCTTGGTCGTGACCTCCCCAATTTGAAAATACGGGAGAAGATACTAGTGCCGTCCATATCTGATCCATTCTCCAGCAAATATGGCTCACAAGGTTTGATTTTGATACCCTCTTGCTTCTGGGGGAAATATTGAAGCTTCTTAGCTATTAGAGAAAATTGAGATTCTCTTGAACGCCGATCAAGTTTTTTACGGATATCCTTTGGTCGACGTGTACCATTGCTACCTTTATTCCATGCATAATCAAATTTGTCAAGCAGCTGAGCTTCGGTTCTCTCTGCATCCCTCTTAGTTTTCATCTATCGAACAATTCCAGGAAGGAAATGAGTATAGTGATTGTTGGTGTGCAAAAATATACAAAATTTTGATGCAGCAAATATACATCTAAAAGTATGAGATGCAATTATAAAAGGACACTGACGAGGAAAGTTCAAACAATAACACGTCTAAAAGAGAGGTAGTGCTTACAGGAGCCCATCTATAAACAATGGAAAAGCCTTTTGAGAATATTTGCATAAATAATCCTGGTCCCTTACGGGCAGAAATAATTTCACAGTTGGTCGACTCGTCAGTTGAGCATCCATTCTCCAAATGTGCACCTCCACGGCCGTATTGTTGTAGTCTAGTCCTAACATTATCGGCTTGTCCAAGATAAACAGGAATTATACGGCTTGGGTCAAGTTTGCGAGCATCTTGCCCAGATTGGTGGCCTGATATAGCTATTCCAAGCTCATAAACTCCAGGACTAGATGTGCAATTTGGAAGGTTGTTAGTCCTGTACTTCTCTACTCCTTCTTTCCCCAATAAATAGTCTTCCCAGTCGGAGGGCCCAATTAGAATCTGGAGAATACCACATGGAATGCATCACAACTAAAACAAGAGCCAAAATAAAGTAAATATTGTTGAAATTTCGTTTGTGGAACTATGTTAACATTATCTCATTAGCTTTTTGCTTTTGTTGTGTCTCTCATATCAATTACGCAAGCCCGGAAGATGGTCTCGTTTTACCGATACCAGTTGGAGGGTAAGTAGTCCTTATTCCCAGTTTTTTCAACTTCTAAGAAATGATCTACAAACTTGAAACGAGGACGTTTTATATCTCCAAGTTTTCCCTACAAAAGAGCAGCAATTGTTCCACTGCAGGCTAAAATCCAACCAAACTAATTATTTTTGGACCAAGCCTTGTTTGTTCAATTGAAAACAAACAAAAGATCAGAGAGTTCATTCTATCAAACAGTATCTGCGCAATTACAACAAAAACACTTCAAAAATATAATTGAAATACTACCCAGGGCGGCCGTTATCTCTCCCTGCTTTCAAATTTATATACCAAAACCAAAATGAGCGGTTCCAAACTATGAGAAAACTCTAAGTGCCCGCCAGAGTAGTCTATATTTAAAATACCCTTTCCCCTTCCCCAAAAAAATCCCTTCCAGGAAAAAATATATTCAGTTAATTAGGGTTTACTATTTCACAAATCATAAACTTACAATGTTAAATCTGTTTTTTCAGTGAAAAAACATAATCTCTTGTTCAACAACAAACTAAATTTGGGATCGAATCCTCGAATCCGAAAGATCTAAATCACGCATAAAATATACACATAACAGTTAACACATACATGTAGTGAGAGAGAAAAGAGAGAATTTACAGACCTTCCAGTGGGAGAAAGCAGAATCATGTTTTGTGCGCTGGCAGTCTTCTCTCTTTAGCCGAGCTCCCATTGACAGATCCACACGCTCGACCGTTAGTTTCGTCCCTTTATATAGCGAGCGCATTCGTCTAATTTGACGTTTTTGACCGTTAGCAATGGAGTATAAAATCATACTAGTTATGGGAGTACATTGAATCCATAGACTTAAATAATTCATTGTGCTAATTAAAAAAAATAAAAATAAAAATAATAATAATAAAATCGATTAAGATACCTGACTCGACTACAATAAACTGAATTTTTTCAAGTATTCTCCATTTTAGTTTTAGTTCACTAATATTGTTTTCGCACAGTTCAACGAGTATCTATAATATATGAAATCTTAACTTATCTCAAGACAAGCCATCCGTTAAGAGAGCATTACTCGATTTGGGTGGGGGAGTTAGTCACTTGTTGACTGTTCTACCACAATTTAAGTGGTCCAACATGATATTTTCTATAATACCGATTTGTTTCATCGAACCGAATATTATATATTATTGAACAAACATATTCATCTGCAGAATCCAAGACTTACAAACAATAAACACAATAATACTTGTTTGAATGATAGAGTCACAGATACTGTATCGGGTAGCAAGGAAAAGGTCGAAGATCAAAATTATGAGCATTGTATGTGAAAAAGAACACGGTTGAAAGTATGAGAATAAGCAGTTATAAGAAGGAAGTTTGTAAAGCCACTTTGAGTGGAAAACCGTTCAAAAGAGGGAAGTTTGTAAAAAAGCCATGACTTTGAGTGGAAAAAGGAAAACCGTTCTTTAGAGAAGGATTATTTGGGTCTCTCTCTCTCTCTCTCTGATATTGAATTACCCCAACAAATTTGCTAATAACGTTAATCAAATTTTTCTTGAACTTTACCAAGTTTAAATAGTTAATAAAACACGAAATTCTTGTAAGATTCCTTCTCTTTTGGTCATACTGCTCCACATGAATGGATTAATTAAGAGAGGACATATTTGAACACAACACGAGAATAATTTTTATATCTTTCTTACGTTAAACTTTGAATATATCTTTTAATTTTGAGGAAATTTTTGCAAATAATCACTTTTATATGGAACTTACAAAAATAAGGAGAATTTTGAAAAGTGGTCAAAAGTAATCGGTAAATTGTGAATTAAATAACACGATTAACTTAATATATGCGTAATATTTTTAATTTTAATTGAACATTTGAATTGCTAAAACAGTACGTACTAGCCTTGAATTGCCAGTCACAGTTCAATAAGAGGAGATGTTTGAATTGTCGGTTCAACAATATGAAGGGTCGAATCGGCATTTCAATCTCGATTCAATAGTAAATCAAGTCCTGACTAGAATACTCATTTGTTATCTATTTTTTAGATATGACCAAAGGTTTAACATTAATTGTATTGCACGATAGATATTTTTTATATTTCTGGAATAATGATGACGAATGGAAATGGGGTGGCACCATAATGACGTCAATAGAAGTCCCAAGTGATATATCTTTTGACGAACTAGTCTGCAGATTGAAGGCTAAGCACAATATTGATGACATTAGGTTTACATTTCATTCGAAATTCAAAGTGTTATTAATGAATCTTTCGTCCAACTAATGGAAATGACGATGATGACTTATGATGGTACTTTTCAATTTAAAAAGTAACAACATTGTGCACTGTTCTTTATCCATAGGACATTCCAACAACATGTGTACGGGTTGATGTTGCAACACATATCCCGATTGAAACTCTAGTAAATCATCATATCAATACTAGACCATAGTATAATCACCATTACATGATCTGTTGAATGGTACACATATTGACAACAATAACGAGAATAAGGTTCTGGATAGGTTGAATATTGGTTCTTCATAGTCAAAAGAGATAATTCGCAGTTTTTGGATTTGTTAGACATTGTACTAAACCAACTATTTTTCAATAAGTCGGAGTTGATTAGGAAATGTCACATGCTTGCTCTGGCAAAAATATTCTAATTCAAGGTAAATAAATCAAACAAAAGTTTCTTAATGCTGTCATGCATTGATGCAAACTATAATTGGCTTTTGTGTGCTTCAAAAATCAAGTAATCCGATGTGTTTAAGGTTCAAAAGTTTAAACGTGGCCACACATATTCGTTAGATTTTCGACTAAACAATCATAGACAGGAAACTAGTTTTGTAATTGAGGAACATATTGTAGACATTATAATAAAATAAATAAAATAATAAGTTTTGGGCTATAAAAACATATAGTCCAAATAAATTTAACAAAGCTCGATTAATTGTAAGAAGCCCATCATATTTTTCAAATTTCAAAATTATATTTAATATTTATTTTGAATATAATAAAGTGAGGTGGTTACAAATTGAAAGTAGGTGGTTATAAATTTCTCTATAAATAGGATATTAAGTCCAGGGAAAAAGGGGGCTAAGTTTAAAAGAAAATTCAAAATTCAAAAAATCTCAAGAAGATCTAAATCTTATTCGAATCAAAGCAACTCCAAATCAAGTTCAAGAAGATAAAATCTTCTTCGCAAATCAAATCCAAGCCTCGGAGTTTCAAGCAAATCAAGTTTCCAGCAAATCTTGAAGTCCATGATTCAAGCCACATGACCCCTCGTCTTCAACACTAGGATCGTTAATCAGAGGATTCTACAATTACATAGCCACAAGAAGATCAATCTACTTTGTAATTTATCAAAATTCTAATTTGTAACATTTTCTGTATTTTAATACACAAAATTCGTTGTACAAATTTCTTAGCACATCCAGTGGGACCTTCTTATCCTGTCATCTTCTAATTCATTGAAGTCTTTAACAATCTCTACACCAACTATGCAGGCGAGAAAGCAAAGAAAATCATGACTTCTTTCAATGAAACACTTGCTCAACTTTTCCATGCAGCTAGAGACCAGACGAAGACCCAAAAACTCATTTTGTTTCACCACTAACGAAGTTTTCTAACGAGGACAATGTCAAAATCTTTAAGTTCAAGAAGTCCGGTTCCTGTTCCACAGAAAATTCTAGGAACTTGCCAAAAGGTTCTCGTTCCAGTTCCATGTTTAGCGACACACCTGTGTTCGGATCCACACATGCCATGTTTCCACGTAAATGGGCATCTGAATAATTTCTCGAGCTGGTGATGGTCAATGAAATTATACCTGGCATTGACGGTCGAATTCAAGAAATGAAACTGGCCATTGAATAATTAACAAAATTGCTAGAAGACAAAAATACACAAATTGTTGCGCTCATGCACCGATTGTAATTGCAAAATAAGTTGATGGAAGAAAATTCAAAACATACAGGTTCTTCCATAACTAAAGACCCGAAAGTCAAGAGTACCAGCATAAGAAAGATTTGCATGACTGGACTGTGGTGTAGAATGTGTTGCATGACACCACTCAATTGTATGTGGACTCTCTTTCTGTCCAACAACTTCAACACATGATTGTTGATACCATTCATGCCAGTATGGTGGCTCACCACAGTCTTTACTGGCTTATGCTAAACCTTCCACAGTCTTTACTAGTTTATGCTAAACCTTACATCCTTCAGAATGATGAAATGAGAATGCCACTTAGCTATCAACTCGAAGTTTTATTGTTTTGATGGAAAGGAAAAACAATATGTGGTTCATTTCATTGAAACATGTAACAATGATGGTACCTACAATGACACCATGGTGAGGTAGCTTGTACGCTCCCTCAAAGGCGCAACATTTGAATAGTATATAGACTTATCGGATGGGTCAATTGATAGTTTAGATCAACTTGAGCCAGAGTTCTTAACATGATTCTATAATACCAGGTAGACAATCAGCTTTCCAAAACTTGCCAGAATAAAGCAAAACAAGCAAAACATTGGAAAAATCTTGTTCTTAATGGCAAAAAATGCATCATGGAAGCATCCTCTATTGACATATGTGTCCAAGGAATGCATTGGGGACTACTTTATAATCTCTAGGCAAATATGCTTCACTCTTTTGAAGAGTTGGCCACATGCGCCCATGATCTTGAAAGCTAAATTGCAAGATATAGAAGTTACTAGCCGAGTAATTCACGTGATAAAAAAGATCCCAAGAAGAAAATCAAGAGAGATGGTAAGTCACATAAGCCCAAAGAGGCAATGACAATTTTCATTGCTCCCACAAAGATCATTTTCCAAAAATCAAGTTCAAATCTGAGTCCAAAGCCAAAACTGGAGTTCATGCTTAACAAGGCACAAGTCCAAGAGAAGAGTCTTCTGACTTTGAAGAAACTTGAAGAAAATGACTCTCCATTTTCAGATTCTGAAGTCTCCAAAATTTTAGATCAATTATTTGAATAGAAGATAATCGAACTTCCAGCACCAAAATGGTCGGAAGAGGCTGGTCAAGTTGGTCATCCTAAATATTGTAACTTTCATCAAATCATTAGTCATCCAGTGGAATGACGTTTTATGCTATAGGATCTTATTGTCTGTTTAGACAAAGAAAATAAGATCAAACTTGAAACTAGTGAAAATCCAGCTGTCAGTTGTTCAATAGTTTCGTTTGGATCATTTGATCCAATTTCTATTTCAAATGAAAGATAGACTTTTCATCTTGCATATGGTGTTGGAAAGTCTATGTTTGAGGCGATTGGATTTGGACCACAACTTCTGGAAGGAGCAATTCTAATAGAACTTAAAGTGGACGGAGAACTCACCATTATGTATGTCTATCCATAGATGGTCAAAATAGATAGTGGTAATCTACCAACCTTCTATGAAAGAAGGAGAAATAACAGAGGTCAAACGACATAGGTAAAACATCATCTTCTATACCTCTTGCAAGACCAACACTGGGGGCACAGAGTATAGAGGTCCAATCCATTTAAAAATTATCATTAGAAGAAAGTCAGAGAGTATGGACTCTCGTAAAAAGACGTCACCGGAAAGCTCCACAACTTCCGAGTCCTGGCACCCATGACGAAAAACCAAGATCAAGAAAAATGCTAAGAAACAATCAAAAGAGGAAATACAAAGTCAAGGCAAGAGCAACCATAAAATCAACAGAAGTTGAGGCTACACCACGTCCTTATCCTAGACCAATAACCTTGAGAGAATATTTTTCTAAGGATTTCTTTGACGATGAATACTTCACCTCCAATGTCATCAATGTATATGGTGAAAGTGGTCACAAAATGTACTGGAAGAGAGTTCAAAGAAGAGGAAGATTATGTCACAACTCAATAACATTCCTTCTGGAAAGAGCTTGGAAGAGGCTTTTAATAACCATTTTGACGATCGGATGGATCTCACATTGTTGATTGATCCAGAATCTTATCAAGGAAAAGTACTAAACCAATTAAATTTTCAACTTACCAAGATTGTCTGGCAACCATCACATTTAATGATGATGACTTGCAACTTGGTCTCATTTGCATAATAGACCACTAAACGTCAGTGGTTATATCCGAGAATATAAGATACATCGAATAATGATTGAATGTGGCTCTGCAGTGAATATTATGACAACCAAAACAATAAAGAAGATTGAAATAAATGTTGGTATCTGTCGAAGAGCAGTATCATGATTCAATGATTTAACCAAAAGGGCTAGTGAGCCATTGTCATGATTCTCCTAAGCTTAAACACGATAGTTAATTTTCTTAGCTATCTTTCATGTTATTGATGCCAAAGCATCATATGAGTTATTTCTTGAACATGTTTGGCTACGTAAAATTAGAGTGGTGCTTTCAACTTAGCATCAATGTTTCAAGTATAGTTGAGATTGAGAAGTCAAATGTGTGGTAGCTGAGTCAAAACCATTCCTCAAAGAAGATTCTTATTTTGCCAATGCCAAGTTCTACTTGAAAGGTGAAGAGTACCATTCAACGGGGTTGTTTGTAGCTGGATTTGAAATTAAAGAGAATGCAAACAATGATTGCCAACTTATTATAGTTCCACCTCATCAACTCATGGCAGATAGTGCAAAACATACTTGTGGAGGGTTCTCTAAAGGCAAACAACCTCAAACGACATCAGCACATGTTAAGGTATTAAGGAAAGAATCAACTTTTTTGATTCTTAACATTCCTAAATTGGCTTTGCCCCCATCAACTTATTATGGTTCCAGAGGCCAGTAAAGCTTTGACATTTGTTCTAAGTATTCAAAGTTGTATATCTCTAACCCATTTGAACAAAACATACCACATGCTAAAGTATTCGAAAAGCCGAAACAAACTTTCAGGTGATGTTAAAATCCACAAGTTAAGAAGTTATTCGAGAATGTTGGATTTAGAAAAGGAGAACCTCGTAAATTGGGTGATCTTGATGCTGTTCTTTCAGGTGGGCGTGTTTCTTCATATTCTGATGGATCATTTATATCACAACCAAATTACGGATTGGGACATAATCCAGATCTACCAAGAAGGATTAAAGTAAAAAAGGTTTACTTAAATTCAATCACGATTCAAATCGATGAGACTATTGAGCAAAAGCCAGAATAGTCAAGACCTTTAGTATTTGATTGAATTCAAAGTGAGACTCTTAGATTTTTAGTATTCAAAAGGCTAAAGGAAGAGTTTTCTATAGCAGTTGATCCAAGAGGTAAAGCGTCCGTCATTTAAAGGTTGAATGGTGATTTTTCTACGTCTGCTCAAGTTGATGAAAATGTATGGGCTCTTCCAAAATCATCTAAAAGACAATCTGAATTTTCTTGACTTGGATGAAAGCTTCGAATTCATGTTTAAATCCTCAACGGTCAAGAAGAAGACAAACAAATTGGAGAGCCGTCTCATCTCAAATGAATGACGAAGATAAAGAAGATGTATCAATCAATCACATTGCTTTCGAAGAAACTCCTTACTTGAAGTCTGAATTTGAAAATTTATCCACGATAAATGAACTTGAACCAGCTCTACCAACATTTGAAGAATGGGAAAAGTTACTGTGGATGATTTGAAGTAGTTGAATTTAGGAACAGAAAAAGATCTGAGGCCAATATTTGTGAGTGCTCTTCCCATTCAAAAAGAAGAATCTAAGTACTTCAACCCGCTCTAGGAAGACAAAAACGTGTTTGTATGGTCTTACAAGAAGATGTCAAGGTTGGATCCTAAAGTTGCAGTGCATCATCTTGCAGTAAGGCATGAAGTTTGCCCAACTAAACAACCGCAAAAAGATTCTGACCAGAATTGATTCCTCAAATTGAAGTGGAGGTCAACAAACTTATTGTAGCATAATTCATACGTGAAGTCAAGTACCCAACTTGGATGGCTAATATTGTGTTAGTCAGGAAAAAGAATAGACAATTACAGATCTATGTTGACTTTTGAGATTTGGATCAAGTTTGTCCGTAAGATGATTTTCTACTTCTAATAACATAGTTGATGGTGGATGCAACTACTGGATACAATCAAATTCTAATAAATCCAAAAGATAAAGAACTCACAACATTTTGTACTCCTAACGGTATTTATTGTTACAAGGTCATACCATTTATATTAAAAAATATTGAAGTAACTTATCGATGGGAGATGCAAAAGATCTTCGATGATATGATGTATAAGAACGTGGAATGCTATGTAATGACCTTGTTTTCAAAATAAAGAAACTTGTGGGATATTTTCAAAAGAATCCGACATTACTAGTTGAAGATGAATCCACGAAAGTGTGCATTTGGTGTCACTTCCAGAAAATTTCTTGGCTTCATTGTTCGACATTGAGCTATTGAAATAGATCATTCAAAAATTGATGCCATAATCAATATGCCTGAGCCAAGGAATTTACATGAGTTGAAAAGTTTCTAGGAAAAGTTGGCATACATTTGAAGATTTATCTCTAAACTCGTCGAACGTTGCCATCCATTCAACATAATGGTGAAGAAAGATGTGCCATTTGAGTAGGATGATACTTTTCAAAATGCTTTCCAAATTATTAAACAATATTTATCTCATCCGCCGATGCTCACAGTTCCAATCCCGGAGAAGCCATTGACTCTCTATGTCGTAACACAAGAATGTTCTCTAGGTGTACTCATTGTCCAAATCAATGACGAAGGGAAGGAAAATGTACTATATTACTTAAGACGAACATTGGTAGGTGCCGAAATGAAGTAATTCACCCATTGAGAAAATCTACTTTGTGTTGATTTATGCAACTAAGAAGTTGAGGCACTATATGTTGGCATACACCATCAATCTTGTCTCAAGGATTGATCCATTAAAATATATAATGTCCATATTGATTCTTTCTGTAAGGATAGGAAAATGAGCACTTCTCTTGTCTGAGTTTGACATCAAATTTATTCTATAGAAGGCCATTAAAGGACAAGCATATGCATATTTCATTGCTAATCATCCTATTCTGTTAGAATGGAAACTTCTTGAAGACCTTCCAGATGAAGAAATCCTTTACACTAAAGTCATACCTTCATGGAGGATATTCTTTGATGGTACAGCTCAAAGATATAGTGCTCGAGCAGAAGTTGTATTTGCTACTTCCCATGATCAAGTCACGCTCTATTTATTTTCCTTGACGAAAAGTGTTCCAATGATATGGAAGAGTATCAATCTCTTATTACTGGTTTATAAACTACACTGGATATGTAAATCAATCAACTAGAGGTCTTTAGAGATTCTATGTTGATAATCAACCAACTTATTTCCAAGTATAAAGTTCAATATTTATACTTGAAACCATATCATGAATATGCATTAACACTCTTAAAATGATTTGAATCAGTAAAAATCAAATTCGTTCCCAAAAATGAAAACAAAGAAGCTGATGCCTTGGCTAATTTGGCTACTGTTCTAGCAAGGTCAGATGATGACTTTTCCCACCCAGTATCAATTGTTCAAAGATGGGTGATTTCTCCATTGTTGCCCGAAAATCTTGAGGAGAATAGTAATGTTGAAGTTATTGGCGAGGAAAAGGATGATTGGTGACAACCGATAATTGATTATCTTCAACATCGTAAGTTAGTGGATAACCATAGTCGTAAGAATAAAGCCCTGAGACGTACTTCTCGCTTTATCTTCTACAAGGAAACACTACCCATGCTCGTTTGATGGAGTCTTCCTTCGATGCTTAAGTATTGAGGAAATGGCACATGCATTGGAGGAAGCTCATTCTGAAATGTGTGGTGCTCACTAGTCTGGACCTAAGCTCTATTTTTGGATAAAAAGAATGGAATACTATTGGTCAACTATGGTTCAAGATTTCATAGAGTTTACAAAAAAGATGTGAACTTACCAAGTCCATGCAAATTTTATTCACCAGCCTCTAGAACCATTGCACCCGACAATAACTTCTTGTCCATTGAATGCATGGAATCTGAATTTGATTGTACCTATAACTATAAAGTCTTCAGCCAGGCATTGTTACATCCTTGCTGGGACTGACTACTTTTCTAACTGGGCCGAAGCTATACCATTGAGGAAAGTAAAGAAAGAAAATGTTAGAAATTTTATTCGCGTTAAAATAATTTATTAGTATGGAGTTCCTCGGTACATCATCACGGATAACATAAAATCCTTCGGTGATAACCACATTAATAATATTTGCACCAAGTTTGGGTTCAAACAATACAACTAGTCATGTATAATGCAACAACTAATGGATTTGCAGACATTCAACATGACCCTGTACAATTTGCTGAAATGGTTGTATCCAAATCCAAAAGGGATTAGCATGAAATAATTGGAGAAGCTTTGTGGGCTTATCACACTACTTACCAGACTCCAACACAAGCCACTCTATATATCTTCGTGTATGGTGTGGAAGTTGTACTTCTATTGAAGTGTCAGATTCCATCATTGTGAATTTCCATCTAAGAAGGTTTGACGATGGAAGATAACGCCCATCTTTGACTTGAGAAGCTGAAAGCTTTGGATAAAAATAGATTAGAGTCTCAAATGCACCTGGATAGTTATCAAGCCCTGATGGCAAAGTCTTTTAATAAAAAAGTACGACCAAGGTCATTTCAATTTGGAGATTTAGTACTTCCAGTACACGGACCTATCATAATTATAGAAAAAGTAGGTGAAAAATCCCAACTTAAGTAGGATAGTCCATTTGTTATCACTTATGTATTCAACAATGGAGCATACAAGATCATAGAAAAAGATAGGATGCAGATTGGACCACTTAACGGAAATTTCTGAAGCATTTTTACGCTTAAAGTTTGTTAGATTTTCCCATGTAAGGAAGGCAAGAGGATAAAATGTGAACAATCCTACAAACTAAAAAAAATTCTTGTAATGAACTATGTTCGACTTGATCCCTTTTATCTCTCTTTATTTATCTTTGCATTAAAAAAATGATATAAAATAGATAAAAAAGGTTCATTAATCAAATACAATAATAAAAAAAAGAAATACAGAGTTTGAACTCAAAATTAATCACTTGCAACGAGTTGCAAGGAGTTGTCTTCAAGAGCCTTCATTTCTTGGTCGAGGGATTTCACTTCGGCGATATATCTAACTTGTGCTTCTTCCAGCATGACAATTGCCTTTTCAATTCTATCTATATTTTCCTTATGATTCTGAAGTTCATTATGGAGTTAGTCTAATTGGAAAGTCAATTCGCCAATCTTATTTTCCAAAGAAGAACGTATGACCTTCTCGATATCTTTTTGTCTCTTCATAGACTCCAATTGTTGGTCCTTTTTCTAAAGTTGGACGCTCTGTGTTTTGCATTATTTTGGAAACATAATCATCAACTCTATGGAGAAATGTTTCCATACGCCTCGTCAAAGGTATTGGATCCGTGCGAAATGATTCGGTTATCAAGTTTTGAAGTGACGGGTTGCTATTAGCCCACAAAGTCCTAAGGTGAAAAACCATATTTTAAAACATCCATGAACGACTTGTGAAGATAATTAGTCATGGCTTCTCGGAGAGCATCTTTTAGAAAAGGAGAATCTTCAGTGATTCCAGATGGAGGTCTAGACATGACAAATTGTCACAACACTCCTACTATAAGTCAATGGGGATTGGGCAACAAAAGATTCTTGTGCGGTCTCCGGGGTGTTAATTACTGAAGTTCCAGAATTCACTTCTTCTTCATCATTGACATCTGCCAGCTTGGATGTCAAAATTCCATTACTGATATGACTAGGATATTTACATGGAAGATCTTTCAAACCATTAATGCCATCAATCCCATCAAGTGCGTCAATCACCTCACGATTCTTAGTAGTCTGATCTAGTAAAAGTTTTGGACTTGTTAATAATTCAGCTCTTTGGGATCTTTTGGAAATCCTACGAAGCAAAAAAAAAAAAAAATTAAAGAAAGCTTGCATCGATGTAACAAACAGTTTGGTATAATATTAACAAATACATATATACTTGCATTCCGGGTCCGAGGTGTCATATCAAAATGTTCGTCGCTTGTAGATATATCTGGGATGCTCAAGTCAAGTTTAGAAGTTTCAAGAGAGGCTTCCATGGGATTGAACAACTTGAGGCTTTCTCGGTCATATCGATCTCTTTTGACATAATACTTGAGAACGTGGAACTTAGATTTAAGTTGGATACATCAACTAAGGTACAATAGTAAGCTAAAAAGAAATTTTTGAAAAAAAAACTATATAGGAAAAGATATATATAGTTCCATGCCTGATCTTCGGAACTTCTATCTTCTGGAGTTAGAGTTGATGCAAGTTTGGGATACCTGATCTCTAAAGCTGTTGTCATCGGGGACCGAAATTGCACAAGATGTCTTATGTACATGTTCTATAATGGAAGTGGGCTTTGTTGTAGAGATTGTGATTTTAATTTTCTTGATATCTCATTCATTTGAAGTTTGGTTTTGTAGCGACCGGAAAAATTTTGGCTTTTAAATTTCAAGAAAATAATTTTTAACTTTCGGCGTCGCTACAAACTTCTTAGTACGTTTTTAAAATATTTTAGTCGCGTTAATTTTTGTACGTGCTTGTCTTATATTTGATTTGACGATATGGAATATTATTTTATCAACAAGCCCCGTTAACATTTTTAGATCGAAAAGTTCTTATACTGGGTTAAATTTTTGGTCAACTTTCGGCCAACGTATTTAATCTAAAAACCAAGAAATTTACAACCTTTATTTCAACCCAAGCTAATCCTAATTTTTAATCCAAAAAATGACCCTTTAAAACCTAATACAAATTGGCCCAAAAGTCCATCTTTAGCTCGATTTGTTTCCTTTCAGTTGGCCCAAAAATCCAACATGTTTTTGGTTCAAAAAATGACCCGCAAGCAGCCCAAATACTGTCCATTTTGGCCCTTTTTTCAGCCATGAAGACCCGCCCATATTGCCCTAGAAAAATGCAGGATGATCAGTTTTCTTCACCAACTTGCTCAGTTCCCATTATGCCAAAAGCTGCCCCAGCTTTCCCCATTTCATCCTCACCTTTCAACCATCCTAAAAATTTCATTTCCCCCCTTTTCTCCACCCCAAATTTTGCCAGCTAAAATCCCCAACTCCCTTCATTTCAGTCACGAAAAAGATCCCAGCAGTTTCCTTTTTTCCTCAGCAAATTCGACCATCAGCAGTAGCAACTGGACTTCTTTTTTTTTGCTCCAGCATTCCCTCTCATTCTCTCACCAGTTTCGGCCCCCAATAATAGGCATTTAACCCTTTATTTTTCTTCATCTTTCTCATCTTTTCAGTCTCCAAAATTCCAGCAACAATACCCCTTACTCTTTCAGTCGTAAGTTACAATTCTCCAGCACAAAAGTCTCCATTTTGGCCAGCAAAAATTAGATTTTACCTCCTCATTCCTTCATCCTTTTTAATCACTCAAACCATATTACAGCACTTGGATTTTGAGAAACGAAAAGGCAAGAACGGGTTCATCATTTGAGGTAAACAAACAGCCTTTTTAAACCACCAATCAATTCTACGAGAATTTTATTTTCAAGGTAGTTTTATTACTACATATGCTGTGTTTTACAAATTATGTAATGGTTAAATTATTACGTGAATTGAATGCCATGATAAATAATTATGAAGGGACTTTAAGTTGTGATTGAAGGTAATCACTTATGAAAGTTGTAATTGAAGGTAATCATTTATGAATCTATATGGTGGCGGCCACCAAATTATGATGTTTCTTATCTATGTTTAAAGTAATGACATGTCGTATTTATATTCTGTATAATTTTTTTCGCATGTGAGTATATTCTTTACTAAGTGTTTCTTATGAAATACTCATCTCCAAATAAATAGATTTTCAGATTGAGATGGTTGGCATTGGTGCGATGACTTAGGCTAGTGATCTTGAAGTTGACTTTATGTTATGTTTATTTGAGTTGGCGTAGAGATGATCGAGTCATTTATCATGTAAAAACTTCAATTTAATGTTGGATTTACTTTATTAAATCATGTAAAGTACATGTAAAGTACACAGAAAAACCGAGTTGCTGTTTTTTGTTGTTGATCGAAAAAATTGAAGAAGTTGTTTAGTTCCATTCTGAAATTACAACTTTTTATTCTAACTTTGAAAAATCACAACTCTCTGTAAATTTCGAGTTTTTGAGAAAAATCAGTTGCTGTGGATAACCTTATAAGTTGTCTAATAGAAGCAATTGGAATCACTCAAAAATAACATTGTATAAATTTTTTATAAACGTTTTAGCTGGCTGCCTTAGTGCACCCAGGACAGTTTTTGAATGAACTTTGGTCATGCTTTGTCACATACCATTCAATTTTAGAAGTAAATTTCTTTTTCCCATGCGCACTTACTATTTTTCCGCAATAGTTAAAATTTTAAAACCATTCAAGGGCACGAGAAAGCTTACTTGGAGTCATCAAACACTATTTAAAGTTTATTTTAGTGACCTTTCATGTTGAGAAAATCTGAAGCGTTATAGGTTCTCTCTTTTGGGAAGTCTCTTTAAAAAAAACATTTAAAGGGTTGAGCTCTTTAGCTTTATCCTTACTTGTTTTCCTTGGAACAACTAAGTCAAGAGAAAAAGTAGAGCTCTCACTAGATGATAAAACCTGCACTTGAATCTTGATCAAGTTTGGCAATACTTTGTTGTTCCACCAGTCCTGGTGCTCTGTATCAACTTGATGTTGTACGTCCTTGGTATACTCTCGAACATGGAATGTAGATCTACTCCATCTCCGAGTTAGAGATAACCAAACACGGTAGATATTGATTGGATTACTAAAAATGTTCATCTTCTTTCGTGAGCCTGGAAGTCTTTGCATCAACCTTCTTGCCTTGCAAACCTATGAGGATTATATGCCTTAAGAAAGTTAGGAGAAGATCCTCGACGATAAGAAACAAATCCAGGTCGGATGCTCTTCATAAATTCTGTAGTGTCCTTTGGATATCAAGTCATCATTTATACGCATACCATGTAAAGGATATAGAGTGATCGGATTTTAGCAAAAATCATTAGAGTTCATTCGTCCACGGATAAGATTTCGACAGTCAATCGTGTCAATCTCCCAAGGTTGGAAAGCATTAAAGTTCTAGCATACTTTTGGATAGTTGGATGACCAATGTTCCTGTCAATACAACCATAAATACCTTGAACAAAATGAGTTGCAGTCCAAGCATAAAGGAAATGTCCAGGAAATGAATATGGAATCGAACTAAGGTTTGAGCCTGTTAGGTAATTTGTTGTTTGTGTAAGTCCTCTGTAAAGGCTGGCCAAGATAGGAGGAACTATATTGTAAGTAAATCCGACAACCATTTTGGAAGCCTATTTAAAAGTTCCAACTTTAATATATATTTGTCTTCGAAAGGAATGACGAAGCGACAAAGCCAAAGGGAAAGATATGCTGCTATTTCTAACTCTTATTTCATCCTTAATAGATAAAGAAATGGATAATTTGTTCCAATGACTTCGATCTCTGTGAAAAATATCATTTGGTCTGTCTACAACCATAAGTCTTTAGATATTCTTTGGTGGCTTTTGCTGATGTCTTTTGTATGGATTTAAATCTATGTCATGTTTATACATTTTTTATGCCAAGGATTTTTAACACAATATTTTTTTTGAAACCAGAAACCAATCCAATCAACATGACTAATGTGGTGAAATGTCTTCTCATCAGCAATCAGTGAGAAAACGTTAAACAAATATTAGCAAGACTTGGAAAGCACATCTGTCAACTCTGAAAGGCTTGGGACCACTTCTTCGTAATATTCACCTAAGATTGAAAATCCATTGAAATCCCATAGGTCCCAAAGAGAAATATCGATTTCATCTTCTGCGGTCATGAAAGTATAGGTCTCTGGACACCAAACCCAACAATGGACTCTATAGACAAAGTTTGGGTGATGGTAGTCTTTTGCAGCAGAAATGACGATAGACACTAATTCACGAAGATTCCTCATACTAGTTTGTGAATCCTAGTAGACCACTTTCAAAATTTTGGAAGATATGAAATTTCTCAACGGCTAACAAGTGTGCCTCTCCATCGTATTTCCTTCTTCTCGATTCGTTCAGAATTATTGCCCTTGGAATAAATTCCATGTTTTGAGAGTAATGCGGGCACAAGACATAAAAGAGGAAGATGATTGCTTGAATGACTAGACTTGCATCAGCACCTGACCGATACGAGAGATGGAGTTAAGCTAAAACATAGGACAAGCTGAGCAAATTGATGGCTCCTAGCCTATAGTGAGACTTCCAATTTTGCCATTTCACTACTTTTCCACTCAAGCCCTCTTATGCGCTACAATGCACACATACCATACACAGAAACTGGAGTCTCGTTTAGGTGAAACACCTGCCTCATGATATTCACTAAAGACGGGCATGTACATTGTCGAAATCAAGTCTCTTTGCTATACACATGCACACACTGACAAACCCAACAAAACACACATAAATATAACACACACCACAAAAATATATGCACATCATGCATGTACCAATATACACATCACACACACACACACATTTAAGTTGAACATATATATGTTGTATAATATAAAATATGTGTGATAAGTGTGTTTTGTGTACTTATTTGGGTCTTTAAACTAAGCTTTTATCTCGTCATATTATTGATTTTCTATTTAATTTAGTATGTTATTCTTTATATTTCAGTTTTAAACCCATCTATAAGAAATTGGAGAAGATTGGATGAAAAGAACAATAAGTTGACAAATATTTAGAGAATATGTGAACTCAATTTCACTCAATTAGAACTTGAAGGACCAAATTGGAGGTTATAGAAAGTTGGAGGAGTAAAGAAGAAAAAATGGAAAGTTGGAGGACTAAAACAGTAGAATTGGAAATTATAAGCTGGGCGAGCGCCCAACACTATTTAACACCAACAGAGACAAAACAACATCCCTGGGCAATCGCCCGGGAATGGCCTGCGTGATCGCCCAGGCTATTTTCTGGCCGCGGTAGTTTTTGTTTCGTTTTGGGGTTATAATCCAATTGGGAAGCTTTTGGTCCACAATTTTAATGATTTTGGGGGATATTCTGGGCACGAATTAAAGAAGTTTATATATGAATGATAAACTCATAATCCAGCGTCGAATTTTGGAAGAAAAACAAGAGACAAAACACCAAACAGAATATCAAGATTCATCCTTTCAAGAATAAAACGAAGATCAAGTTCAAGATTCTATCCTTTGCGTTTTCTTCTTATCCGGATGATGAATAATCTATTTTATTTTTCTCTTTATTTTTGTATTATTAGTATGCTAGACTAGATTATTTTGTGCTAGGATTACGATGAAGCTTGTAGTTTAAATTCTTCTATTTAGAGACTTGGTTTTTGACGATTTATTTCAATATAGTTTTGAATAATTAATTTTGATTTATTTTCATCTATAAATATATACGTAGCAATTGTATGAGTGTCGTGGTTTGTTTTACTATCGAGAGATTGAAAGCAGGCTAGACAATATTTTAATAATCTTAAAGTCCGATAGGGGATAGAAATATACTGCTATGCTTTATGTGATATTTAATTATCCATAGAAATTTAATGCATTCTTGTATATTCGAATTTGTTATAGAGATATAATCAGGTCATACATTTGAATAAGTTTAATTTTATTCGAGAGAAACTGTTAAATAATCTAGGGATATTGATCGTCATAACTGATGTACTTTTTCAAATCAAGAATCAAGATAGATGAATTAACAACTATAAGTGGATTTGGGATCCTAGTACTTTTCTTTTCCAAAGTAAAAGTAATTTTTATCAAATTTAATCTTTTACTTAATTGAATTATAATTAATTAAATTATTCGTAGTTCAGATTTTAGTTAGAATTTAAACTAAAATTTTCAAAGTTAACAAATTCGGTTAAGGTTAGTATAATTACAATTAAATTATCTAAATCCATATAGGTACGATATTTGGACTCACAATCCACTTTATTACTTGTACGATCCGTACACTTGCAGAATATTAAAGATATAAAATCGCTGATAAGTTTTTGACACCGTTGCCGGGGATTTAGTTTTAGTTCTTTTCAGTTATATTAGTACTAGTTCAACTTTATTTTATTTTTGTTTAATTATCTATTATTTTTTTAGTTTATTTCAGTATTTGATTTGTCTCTTTTCAGACCTTCGCATGCGAAGAGTCTCTAATTTCAGTTGATCGAGAGATCGAACGTACTTTTCAACGTAGGCAGAAAGAGGCAAGAAAAACACAACAAAAAAACCAAAAACAGCAAGACAAAATGAATAACAACGATATCACTCGGGCAATACTGGAGAATGATGAAGACAATATACTAGTTGGAGACTTTTTTACTCCACAGATCATCCAGAGTCAATCTAGCATTGTCTACTCACCTTTTAGGCAGCTGAACTTTCAGTTGGAGACTAATGTAATTAATCTATTTCACAATGGACATCAATTCTTTGGCAGGACCGATGAGAATCCACATATACATGTTTCATGATTCTTAGAAATGTGCCAACATTTCAAATATCAAAGAATCTCAGACGACACCATCCAGCTACGTTTGGTCCTACATACTCTCAGTGACAAAGCTCTTGAGTGACTGGACTCACCGCTAATTGATAGCATAACCACCTGGAATGATCTAGCCCAAAATTTCTGCACAAAATTCTTTCCACCAGCTAAGGTTTCGAAGTTGAAGCATGATGTATCCATATTTCAACAGTCAAATATAATCTTTTGATGAAGCGTGGAACATATTCAAAAATATGCTAAAGAAGTGTCCTCATCACGGCGTTGGCAAGGGCCAACAAATTCAGTTATCTAATGGCTCTTTGTCTACCAAAACCATTGTTGAAGCTATAGAGTTGTTTGAAAGAGTAACTACTACCAATGCCATGTGGGCATCAGACATCATACACAAGAGAACTGCTGAAGTACATGAAATATATACTTTCACAGCGTTATCTGCATAGATAGATTTATCAGTACACAAAGTAGAAAGTATGTCACATTCAGCCAATGTCGTGCAAATAAAGAAATCAACATTTTAAGAATGCGGTGCTAGTCATAGTATATCAAAATGTCCTATTCTATCACTACAGCCTGAGCCAGTCGATTGTATTTAACGTGGTCAGTTCCAACAAAATAACCCATACTCTAACACGTTTAATCTAGGATGGCGAAACTATCCAAATTTCTTTTGGAGGGATAATCATAATAATATCAGACCAAAGTTTCTACTGCTAGAAAAGAGTACATCATTAGAAGACATACTCGATAAATTCATCGAGAAAACTAAGCAGTACATGGAATCTAATAATCAGTTTACGAGAAAGGCGGTGACCTCTTTTCAAAATCAAGGTGCTTCAATAAAGAATCTCAAGACACAAGTGGGTCAGATAGCAGTTGCTATATCAAGAAGAGTACCAGGTACTTTGCCAAGCAATACAGAGGTGAATCCTAAGGAACCTGTTAAAGCGATAACTACCAGAAGTGGAGTTCAATTACCAGAAATCCATGTAAGGAGACCAATTGCAAATAAAGAAAAGGTACTGTCCACTGATAAGGGGCACATGGAACAGACTGAGCGAACATTAGATATTAGAGAAAGTTTAGGTACACTACATGCAACCATTCATATCAAACCATATGAGCCTTCGATCTCATTTTCACATAGATTACAAAAGCACAAGTTAGACAAGCAATTTAGAAAATTTCTTGAGATCTTTAAGAAATTACATATCAACATCCCTTTTGCTGATGCACTTGCTTAGATGCCCAGTTACGCAATGTTTTTGAAAGACATTCTTTCAAATAAATGCAAGATAGAGGACCATGAGACGATGATAACGACAGAAGAGTGTAGTGCTATTTTGCAGAATAAACTATCTCCTAAACTAAAAGATCCAGGGAGTTTTACAATATCTTGTACAATTGGAGATTTTTGTTTTGATAAAGCTTTGTATGATTTAGATGCTAGTATTAACTTGATGCCACTTTCTATTTCCATGAAATTAGGTTTGGGGGAGGCTAAAGCAACTACTGTAACTCTACAGCTAGCTGATCGGTCTATTAAATATCCAAGAGGAGTTGTTGAAGATCTTTTGGTAAAGATGGACAAATTTATCTTCCCAACTGATTTCATCATTCTTGACATGGAAGAAGATAGAGATGTGCCACTTCTTCTTGGCTGACCATTTTTAGCTATCGGTAGAGCTCTAATTGATATACAAAAAGGCCAACTGATTTTGAGGCTTAGTGAGGAGCAAGTCACGTTTGATGTCTTCAAGACAATTAAATATCCAACCAAGTTAGATAGCTGCTTCAAAGTTGATGTGGTTGATAATCCATCAGATCCATTGGAGGCCTGTATTGTGCATTCTCAATCCACTCACACCAATTCTGGTAAGGTTGAGATGTGCGCAAGATATCTTGAAGCTAATCCTCTATATATACGCCAACCACGCTTTGAGGAGTTGGGCACGGGTTTTACAAAACATTTACCTTCCATTCAACAACCTCCAAAAATAGAGCTCAATGGATAATTCGTTGATTCCTGGAGGAGCCCACCCACCAGATATTGTCAAAAATTTTATCTTGGAATCTTTGATGAGAAATTAAATTTTATGCCTACTTTGGAGAATCATCTACTCTGCCTGTGATAATCGTTAATTCTATTAGTGAGCTTGAAGAGGAAAAGTTACTCAGAGTGCTCTAAGAACACAAGACAGCTATTGGGTGGTCTATTGCTGACATCAAGGGCATCAGCCCTATACTTTACATGCATAAAATCCTCATGGAGGATGATTTTAAACCAAGTGTTGACAGTCAGAGGAGTTTGAATCCTAACATGAAAGAAGTGGTCCGAGCAGAGTTCATGAAGTTAATGGATGCATGGATTATCTATCCAATCTCAGACAGTGCTTGGAGCCCAGTTCAAGTAGTGCTAAAGAAGGGATGTATCACTGTGGTTTAGAATGAAAAGAATGAATTGATTCCAACCAAAACAATCATGGGATGGAGAGTTTGCATTGACTACTGCAAACTCAACACAGCTACTAGGAAGGATCACTTTTGCCTTCCATTTATTGATTAGATGTTGGAGAGACTGGCTGGATATTTCCATTACTGCTTTTTAGATGGATACTTCAGCTATAATCAGATCTCAATATTACCTGAAGATCAAGAGACCACCTTCACGTGTCTCTATGGTACTTATGCTTACCGTAGGATGCCTTTTGGTCTACATAATGCTCCTGCCACTTTTCAGTATTGTATGTTGGCCATCTTCTCTGATATGGTGGAGAAATTCATTAAAATATTCATGGATGATTTCTTAGTGTTTGTCTCATCTTTTGATGAGTTCTTGGAGCACTTACACCTAGTTTTGCAGCAGTGTGAAGATACAAATTGAGCTCTTAACTGGAAAAAGTGTCACTTCATAGTTCAAGAGGGTATTGTGTTGGGACATCGAATTTCAGCTAAGAGAATTAAAGTGGATAAAACAAAAATTCAGGTTATTAAAAAATTACCACAACCAACTTCTGTCAAAAGTATTTGAAGTTTTCTTGGGCATCCCGGGTTCTATCGTCGTTTCATCAAAGACTTCTCTAAAATTACAAAACCGTTGTGCACTTTGCTGGTCAAAGATGTGCCCTATGTCTTCTCTGAAGAGTGTTTATTGGCATTCAACACTCCAAAAGAGAAGCTAATTTCAACACATGTGATAATTGCACTAGATTGAAGTCTACCATTTGAATTAATGTGTGATGCAAGCGATTATGCAGTTGTAGTGTTGGGACAGTGAAAAGATAAAAATTTTCATGTGATACACTATGCTAGCAAGACTTTGACTGATGCACAGCTCAACTATGCCACTACTGAGAAGGAGCTTCTGGCAGTAGTCTATGCCTTTGATAAATTCCTATAGTATCTTGTTGTATCAAAGGTGATAGTCTACACTGATCATGCAGCCTTGAAATATTTGTTGGCAATGAAAGATGCATAACCGAGGCTGATCAGATGGATTTTACTTCTGCAAGAGTTTGATTTGGAGATAAGAGACAAGAAGGGAAGCGACAATGTAATAGATGATCATCTTTCCAGACTTGAGCAGGTAGAGTAGACCATGACCATGGATATTAATGATGTATTTTCAGATGAACAAATTTTTAACTTGAAGAAAGCACCATGGTATGTAAACATAGTGAATTTCCTACCCTAGTCCATCATCCCGCCAGATTATTCAAGTCATCAAAAGAAAAAATTCTTCTCTGACTTGAAGTACTATTTTTAGGAGGATCCCATTCTCTACAGACGGGGTCTAGATCAAATAATTAGGTGGTGTATTCCTGAAGAAGAAGTTTCTCAGATACTTGAGCATTGCCACTCAGTATACGCCAGTCACTTTGGCGCATCTAAAATAGCTGCTAAAATTCTACAATCTGGGTTCTATTGGCCTTCTTTCTTCAAAGATGCATACCCTTTGTGAAGGGGTGTGATCGATGGAAGCACACGGGAAATATCTCAAAAAGGAATGAGATGCCTCTAAACAACATACTTCAGGTCGAGCTTTTTGATGCTCTTTCTCGGGCTTGTCGATTATAATGCTCTTTCTCGGGCTTGTCGATTTCTTGGTTAAAATTGGCATAGAACTTGTGGACTAATTGAGGATAAATCTTATTTGTGTGCCACACACAAGCATAAATTAAGTTGTAGATTTCATAGTGCTGAAATTTCTCCAACACAACTGTACCTTCGACCCAAAGACTCCAAGCACTTATGATAGTGATGAATTGTTTCTAGTGATGCTCAGAGTAGTAGCGGAGGAAGTCAACATCATTAATCTAAGCTCTTTTAGATGTGTCACCCTTGACTTTCTTCTTACCTTTCTCTTTAGCAGCTAGAACACTTCGTTTTGGTTCCATTATATGTAATACAAAAATAAAATATAAGTTGAGGTAAGATGATGCAAATGGAAATAAGATTGGCAAAAATACCCATAAACTTAAATGAAAATATCGAAAGCACAAGTTCAAGTGTGATCAACTTAGCTAGTTGGGGGTTGGGAAAAATGATGCAATAATACTCGGAATGCAATCAGAAAGCCAACATATTAAATTTCATGCTTAGGTCTATTATATATTCAAAATTCATGGCATTCAGATGTCATTTGGACCTAACGGATGGAGGGGACAAAAATGAGGTTGGATCTGGGAATGAGGCAAGCCCACAACGGGTCGTAGCATGCTTGGTGCCAACCTCTTTGTTTCTCAATGCAATATAATGTACAACCCTAGGTGAATGATCATATATGATGAGGGATATATATGAATGCAAACTATAATCCCAGAATGCCATAATTGTGCTACTAATTTGGTTGGTGCATTTTATCAAACACCTAGCATATTTTGCCTTCATATTTGAGAGAAATTGGGCAATCACAATGTGCCCATATACACAACCACAACAATTACACACAACCCATGCCTATCTAGTCCATTCTCTTCAAAAAAATTGTAAATTAAACCAAAATCAACAATGGTCATTCATGAAAAAGAATAAGGAGAATGGGATGGGAAAAACCAACACACTTACATAGAAGTTATAAGATATTATGAATGCGATTAAGTTGATTGAATGTGGATTCTCCTATGAGGGCTTGAAGATTTCTCCTTGTGCTTGATGATATTTCATGGTGTGTGTGTTTTGGAGTGTATGTGTTCGAGTATGGAGGGGAGTTTTATTACTGTTAAACGGAGGAGAGGGTGTGTGTGCGTGTTGTTAAGGGTTAACCCTTAACCTGCAACACTGTGCAATCGCATAGTTTTGTAGCCTGATTGCACAATAGACTGCTGAGGCAACCTTATTGGGAGTCCTGTGATTGCAAAAATTTTTGGGCTTTAGGATCACATAGAACCCAGTTTGCCCTTTTTTATGATAAAACATGGCTTGGTGTTGACAAATGAAACGACAATGATAAGCTTAAAAATAAAATCTACATAATTTTTAAAATTGGGAAACATGCCTAAGTTACTAATGTAAATTTCAAATACTACGTGTAATGCAATAATTATGTAAGAGATAGAAAATTGGTTGCCTCCCATTAAGCGCTCGATTATAGTCTAGAGCTCGACTTTTGCAACAATCACCATGGGTTGTCATCGAGTTTTTTCTTTCAAACAGTCTTCCTCCAAGTAGTGTTTTGCTCTCTAGCCATTCACTTTGAAATTCTCTTTATTCGGATGGTGAATTTCGAGTATACCTTACAAAAAAAACCTGTATAATGTGAATTGACCCGACCACCTTGAGCGTAGCGTTCCAGGAAAGAGTTAAGGTCTTGAATTATAAAACAAAACTTGCTCTCCAACATTGAATTTTCTTTTCTGAACGCGCTTGCCATGCCATCTCTTTGTTCACTCCTTGTACAACTTTGCATTCTCATATGATTCCAAATGGAATTCATCCATCTCATTGAGTTGCATAAGCCTTTTTTTCCCAACTGCAACCATAACAAAATTCATTGCCTTGATTGCTCAATATGCTTTGTGATCCACTTGTACAGGTAAATGACAAGCTTTTCCAAATACCAATCAGTATGGAGACATCCCGATGGGTGTTTTAAAAGCTGTTCGGTACGCCCACTGTGCTTCATCTAACTTTTTAGCCCAATCTTTGCGTGATAAGTTTGGTGTAGCTTCCAATATTCTCTTCAACTGCATATTTGTCTACTTTTCTGAGGATGATAAGCTATTGCAATCTTGTGATAGACATCGTATTTAGACAAAAGTGCCCTGAATAGCCTGTTACAGAAGTGAGTTCGAGCATCACTTATAATTGTTCTAAGCATACCATTCCGGTTAAATATATTCTTTTTCACAAATTGAACCACCACTTTGGCATCATTAGTCTACAATGCTTTAGCTTCTACCCATTTAGATACATAATCCACAACCACCAAGATCTACCGATTAGAGTATGAGGGTGGAAAATGTCCTATTAAGTCAATTTCCCATACATAATTCCACCTCATGGATGTTACTCAAAAGAGTTTATTACCGTGATGAGATAGAACGTCTTCGTTGACATTGGTCACAACCCTGCACAAAGATAGAGACATCACGAGAAAAAGAAGGGCAATAGAACACACTCTGCAAGACCGTTGCAATTGTCTTCTGTGCTTCAAATGGCAAAGGTCCTAAATGGACCCACTGAATTATCGATCTACTTTCTTCTTTTGTCATACATCGTTAAATAATTTGATTAGGTCATCTTCGATACAAGAATTCTAGAATCTCACGTCATATAGAAATTTTTTACGCTGTTGACAAGTAAAATTCAGTGGAATGACTTGACTAACCAAATAATTAACAAAGTCAGCATACCAAGGGACTTTAACCAGTTGCAACAACTGTTCATCTGGAAAAACTTTCTCGAATCTTTGCATCAGCTGCTTGCCCATACTACTAAAGTTGGGACATGTGATCCACTACCTAATTTCCCTTTTTTTTAATCTCGAATCTCCAAGTCAAACTCTTACAACAAGAGTACCCAACAAATTAACCTTGGTTTTGCATCCTTATTTGCAAGTAGATGTTTAAGTATAGAATGGTCAGAGTAGACTATTATCTTTGATGTAATGAGATATGATCTGTATTTATTAAGGTAGAGAATAAAACCTAAAATTCTTTTTACATAGTGGCATAATTGATCTGAGCATCTGTCAAAATTTTGCTAGCGTTGTAAATCACATAAAGGACATTATCTCTATGTTGATCCAATACTGCCCCACTACATAATCACTGGCTCCACATATCAATTCAAAGCGCAAGCTACATTTGAGTGCACCGGGTGCACCAATAGTAGGTGCCGAAATAAACTTTTCCTTCAGAGTGTTAAAAGATGTCAAACACATTTTAGAGAAATTAAAAAGCACATCCTTCTCCAATAGGTTGCATAAAGGCTTCGTGATTTTAAAGAAGTCTTTAATGCATCTCTGATACAAGCCTGCATGTCCCAAAAAACTCTGAATGCCTTTTATTGATGTATGTAGAAGTAATTTCTCAATTACTTGAGTTTTTTCTTTGTCAACCTCTATTCCTTGAGCTAAGATCCAACGCCCCAAAACAATAATTTCTTTTAACATAAAGTGACATTTCTTCTAGCTGAGCATGAGATTAGTTTTTTCACACCATTTCAACATCAAATCCAAAAACGTCAAACAGTCATCCAAAGACTTCAATAAACTTTTCCACCATATCTTAGAATATCGACATCATGCAATGCTGAAAGGTAGCTGGTGCATTACACAATCCAAAAAATAATTCTTCTAAATACAAAAATATCATACAAGCAAGTGAAGGTAGTCTACTATTGATCCTCTGGCACAATGGCTATTTGATTATAACCAAAATACCAATCAAGAAAGAAATAATAAGCATGTCCAGCCAGTTTCTCAATCATGTGATCAAAATGGAAGAGAAAATTGATATATCCTTGTTGCATTGTTGAGCTTGCAATAGTTAATACACACTTTCCATCCTAAGACATTGGTTGTTGAAATTCGCTTATTGTTATCATTTTTCTCCACAATGGTTCATTCTTTTTTCGGTACTACATGCACTAGACAAACCTATAGGCTATCTGGGACAGGATAAATGATGTCCACATCTAAAAGCTTCAAAACATCTACTTGTATCATAATTTTCAAGTTCGGATTCAACCTGTGATGGTTTTCAATAGACGACTTGTAGTCATCTTCCAGAGTATTTTATGCATGCACATTGATGGATCAATGCCTTTAATGTCAGTAATAGATCATCCCAATGCAGATTTCTACTCCTGAAACACCTTAAGTAACTTCGTCTTCTCTAGCTCAAATAAATTACTAGAAATAATCACAGATAGTATAGAAGCCTCACCTAATTAAGCCTATCACAAATGAGACGGTAATTGCTTGAGCTCTAGTGTTGGGAGATGCTGAATTGACGGTAATGGTTTCGATGGGAGTTTACCAATTTACTCAAAATATGTCCTCATCTTTCGAATCAATAGATGATTTAGAAGTAGAGTGAAACAAACAAGCCTCAAGAGGCTCAAATGGATGCCGAGGTGTAAATGTTTAGACCACCACGTATCTATTTAGAAGAAAGTGTTTGATTCTGCTGGATACTTGAGCGACCTGAATAGATCAAATTTGAAATGTTCATCTTCAACCATAAAATCAATTGTCCCTGATGGACAGCAATAAACTGTAGCTAGGAATTTTCATCCCAATGTCAATTGTATGTTGCGTTCCTCTACCATGTCAGCACAATAAAGTCGGTTGGAAAAATGAATTTCTCTACCTTCACCAATACATCTTCAATGATTCCTTCGTGTACTTAGTGGACCTATCAACAAGTTGCAAAGATATGGTAGTCATTTGCTTATGCCAATCCAAGCTTCTTGGAAACGGACTAATTTATCAAATTAATACTTGCACCGAGATCGCATAATACTTTATTAAAAGTAAAATCACCAATTGTGCAAGGTATAGTGAAACTCATTGGATTCTTTAGTTAATGTGGAATCTTATTTTGTAGAATTGTACTGCACTCCTCTGTAAGCATGACAATCTCATTCTCCTCTATTTTTCATTTGTTAGAAAGAATATTCTTCATATATTTGGCGTAGCTGGGGATTTAAGTTAGGGTATCTATGAAGGGTATATTGATGTATAGCTATTTTAATAAGTCCAAAAACTTCCCAAATTATTTATCCAGTCTGTGGGAATGGAATGAGAGGCACATAAGCCTTCACAAGAGTTGGTGCTTTTATTTTTGGAACTGCAATCCTTTCAGTTTCTTCTTGTGCTCCAAGTGTAGATTGTTATTCTTATCTTTCAGATGAGCTCATTACCTGCTTTTCCTTTGCACCCAGTCTTTTGACATGTATCTCTAGAAGATTCAATCGACTTCTAATTGCTATGGCCTTTACTTGCTATTTTGGATTAGTTTCAGTATCGCTTGGCAATGTTCCCTACGGTCTTTCTTGCTATGACGTTACTTATCACATTATCTGAATCAGATTCTTCAACCTCAGAACTTGAACTAACATCTTCATCGCCTCAAGTTGCTTTCATGGTCTTCTATTTACCCTTATTCTTCTCGCTCTTTTTGATGCTTGGACACTTATAGCTAATATGCCCAAATCCTTCACAAGTTCGACATTGAATTCATCTACTATTTTCTTTCTTTTTGTCACTTTTCTTCTTAACCTTCTTAGACACTAAAAATGTATCATCTTTGTCTTCTGGAATTATTGCATCTTTCTTCTTCCTTTAATTAAGAAACTTTCTGAATCTTTTTGCAAAGTGCGCAATTTATTCATCAACAAGTTCAACAACTTCTTTAGATTCAAATTCATCTTCCTTGATGGCCTTTAATGTCGTGCTTTTATTTTTCTTGGGATGTCTAAAATTAAGTTCATAAGTTTGCAACTATCCAATAAGTCCCTCCAGATTCATATTATTAGTATTTTTACTTCTTCTATAGCCATAACTTTTGGATTGAATCTCTCTTGAAGAGATCTTAACACTTCACTCACAAGCTTGGAATATGGAATCTTTTCACCAAGATTAGACGAAGAGTTAGCAATATCAAATATTTTAGCATAAAAATCAGCAATAGTTTCATTTTCTTCCATTTTAAGACTCTCAAACTTAGACACGAGCGTTTGCAATTTTGACCTCTTAAATGCACAATTTCTAATGTCCAAAGCCTCTTTAGATGTTTCACAAGTAGAGATGTGACAAAATTCATTAGCAGTGACTTTACTAAATAAAGCATTCAACCCTTTAGTATTCCAATTAGAGATATTGTAGTCTTCGTTAGTCCATTCACTTTTGCTTCTGCTTTGGTGGTGGGTGACCAACCTAGTTCAATGGAACGATTTCCAGTTAGATATTTGATATATGATATTTAATTGACTTTGGTACACTAAGTATGGTTCCTATTGATTCAGTACAGATTAATTGGTTTGGAAAATGCAGTGGATTGGATGAAAGTTAATGAGGTACAAGAGAAGAAGTTGAAGTCCATTGACAAATAAATTTCAAGATTCTAATGCTTGTTTGATTATTAAAGTAATGTAAAAAGACCATGTGTCTGAAGATTTTTAGATTTATGATTCCGCCATGTTTAATTGAAGTTTTGATGTTTTAAGTTCATGTAAAGGTTTTTGTGGTGATGGAATTATATTATGATTTTAGTTGACATGATTCCATATTCTGAAGTTATGAAATTTTCTTATAAATATTGCCCATAAGCTATTGTTAATGGTAGGATTCGTTAGCTTTAAAACAATTTATTATCTTGATTCCATGGAGGTTGATGGTTGGTGTCAAGAAGAAATTGCATGGGATATATGGTTTTAATTCATGTTATGATATGTTTTCCAAAAATATAAGTTAATCAGGGAGGAAAAAAGGCACGAGAGGGTGGACAAAAATTCTACACAGGCGAGGTAATGTATCACATGGCGCCTTTCCTTCTAGTAGAGAAAGGGGCACCATTCAGTAGTAGTATGCTTTGCTAGGCTACCTTCTGTTATTCTCGGTCAATTCAGAACAAAAGACAATTTAAAGAAAGTTTTAAAATAGAAGATATGAATGCATTGAAAATAACTTATTCATTGATTAATGAAAGCAGTAAATTACAATTGCTGGTGTATGGAGCAAACACTAGTGAGCTTGAAAGACTTTGAATACCAACTACCCTTTATAATAGCTTAAGTAAGAAAAACCTAAGTGATGGAAATAGGCATTTAAAAGAACCCCGCTTTTGCAACTTAAATGAATTTTTAGAATTGAATTGAGATTACAACTTAAACTAATACTTACGAAATACGGCCGATGTTGGGCAAACTACAGTTGCGAGTGGTCAAGGAGCTAAGTATAGCTGTGGTCCTTGGCATTAAGCTCATTATGCTCCTTACGCTGTACATCCAAGGGGAACTAAAATGTATAAAGATTTGCGTAATACATTTTGGTGGAGAAACATGAAAGGAGTTGTAGCTCATTTCATGTCAAAATATTTAGTGTGTCAACAAGTGAAAGTAGAGCAATAGAGGCTATCAGACCCATTAAATCCAATGGATATATCGGAGTGGAAATGGAAGAAAATCGCAATGGATTTTGTTGTGGGTTTTCCTAGGTCAGCAAAAGTCATGTTGCCATCTGGGTTGTGGTAGACCATTTGACAAAATCTGCGTATTTTCTTCTCATTCTAATGAATTTTAGTTTGGAACAATTAGCACATTTGTGAAGAAATTATAACTTCATGGGATGCCAGTAATCATCGTATCAGATAAAGACCCAAGGTTTACCTCAAACTTTTGGAAAAGTCTTCAAGGAGCTTTGGGTACTAAATTGAAATTTAGCACAGCCTATCATCCTCAGACCAACAGACAAATAGAACAAACTATTCAAATCATTGAGGATATGTTGAGAGCATGCATCTTAGATTTGGGCGGTAAATGGGAAGGTCACCTACCATTGGTGAAATTCGTGTACAATAATAACTTCCAAGCTATGATAGGCATGGCACCATATAAAGCACTGTATGGTCGTCGATGTCGTTCGCCAATTTATTGGGACGAAGTTGACGAAAGAAGAATTTTAGGACCAGAGTTGGTTGAGAAAACAGTAGAGGCAATAGACAAGATCAAGTCCAGAATTAAAACAGCGCAAGACCGTCAGAAAAGTTATGCCGATCAAAGAAAAAAGGAATTAGAGTTCGAGGTCAGCGAAAAAGTTTTTCTAAAGGTGGCTCCTACGAAAGGGATACTACATTTTGGTAAGAAAGGAAAACTAAGAACGCATTTCATCGGCCCATTTGAGATTGCTGAAAAAATTGAAAATGTAGCGTATCGTTTGGCATTGCCACCCGAGCTCTCGGCAATACACGATGTTTTCCACGTTTTGATGTTAAGGAAGTACGTACATGATCCTACGCATGTGATAAAATACGAGACGTTGGATTTAAGTAATGATATGACTTACAAGAAAGCGCATGTGACGATCCTAGAAAGAAAAGCCCATGTTCTGAGAAACCGGGAGATTTATTTGGTTAAAGTTCAGTGGGGTACACACGAAGAAGATGGGGTCACTTGGAAAGTAGAAGAAGATGTTTTAGCTAAGTACATGAACCTTTTTTTTATTCAACACACTACCACATCTCCAGTGTGGTTGTCAGGCCTCCACCAGGAAAGGATGGGAGGGTTCGGATACCCTAACCATTAATAAATAACTCATAAAAAATACATGAGAGGGGGGCATAAAACCTGACCTCCAATCAGAAGATCTAAAACAAACAAATAAATGAATAAATAATAAAGCAATAAATAAGGATGTACCACCTCCCAAATAATAAGTCCTAAAAAATCTATAGTCCTCTAACTGTAGGAAGCCCATGTCTATCAATCTAAACTAAGCTGCAGTATCTCTGCGGTAAGTCCTGAGCGCTGTACTCGAAATAGAATCGACGATCCCAACCCTCTGAAGCAAGTAAATCGACCACCTGGTTGCCCTCGCGATAAATATGAGAAATAGTATCAAGGTCGAAAATAAGGAGATATCTGATGCGGTGAAGAGTAGCTTGAATAGACCAAGGTCCTCCACCTCTGGTGATGCAGTGAATGGCCAAAGTAGAGTCGGCCTCAATCCATAAATCTGATAGTACAATCTTCCGAGCAAGAATGATACCGTCAAGAATAGCTCTGAGGTCGACCTCTAAAATAGGGCACTCGCCATATGAAGAGAAAAATGTGCGAACACATTGACCTGTTGAATCCCTAATAATCTCTTTGACGCATCCATCAATGTTGACCTTGTAAGATCCCACTGGTAGAGTACGCCAATACACCAAACTAGGGAGAAGAAGGGATGTAGTAGTAAGAAAGATACCAAAAATAGGAGCAGTATCCATATCTCATCGCCAATGAATAACCCGAAATAAACGACCTGTAAGCAGTAGGGAGATAGTTTGGTACACTCTCTAGATGATCCGTCTCGGTTCCATAGAGATATTCCGGTACTTCGTATCATTCCTTGCATTCTAAATAAACTAGAGAATCAAAAGAAGAATGGTCGTGCGAATATGACCCCGCCTGACAAACTGACCCAAAAAATGCCAAGACTGGAAGCAATACTGAAAGCCCTCCATCGTTCGAAGGGTTATATGAAAAATATCAGAAAAGTGGAGACAAACCTGGTCAGCAATACAACTGTCAATAAATAAATGCTGAATAGTCTCAATAGCCGAGCAACACTGACAACGAGAAGCCATATGACTCCCAATCCACCTCTGAATCACAACATCAACTGGGATGAGACCTTGCCATAGTCTCCAGTAGAAGAAAGAGACAGTCGTCGGGATAATAGAACTTCAAATCATACTGTATACAGCCTGAATAGTATGCCCCGTGCGAACTAGATGCCATGCAGACTTGGTAGCAATTCTACCATCCTAAGTGTCCTTCCACATAATCTGATCGTGCACCTCAGTAGTGATAGGGATGCTCCCTATCTGCTCAGCAATAATATATGGTACTAGCTGAAGAAGTCTATCAATGTTCCATCCTGTATCATCAAATAATTCTCTAAGTCTGTCAAAGAATATTTGTCCACACCCCAACTGCCAAACAATGTGTGTCTCCGCCTGTGGACTTATGTGCTTCAGCATTTTCCATACAGCTGAAGCATAGTAAAGAATAGTAGCCATCAACGGATGGGTACCCTGACTATACTTACTCAGTAAAAACTGAGCCCATAGTGATCGCTGAGATCTAAATAAGCACCAGAGCTTTAGGGAGAATGTATCAACAAGATCTTGCAGTCTCCTAAAGCCCAGTCCACCCTCCTCAGTAAGAATACAAAGGTCCTTCCATCTCCTCCAATGTAATCTGTGTGCATCGTCTCTAGAGTCCCAAAGGAACCTAGTAAATATGCCCCCTAACTTCTTCAAGATAGCCTTTGGAGGCTTCATAATCTGAAGGAGATAGATAAGAATAGAGGATAGCACTAATCGAATCAAAGTAATCCGTCCCCCAAATGATAGGAGCCTCGAGGTCCAGCCAGAAATCCTATTCCAGACTTATGGGACTAAGTCATCATACAAGAAGATCTTTCTGGCTCCTTTAAATAAAGGAACACCAAGATAAGTGAAGGGCTGCTGCTGATAACGGAATCTTGTCAGATTCTCCAGTCTGTGTATCTGACTAATAGAAAATCTCTTAGGTAAGATAATCCCTCTCTTGTCTCTATTCACCAATTGTCCAGAAGCTCCCTCATAGTGCTCAATATACTGTAATACTCGTCTGATAGACTACTTCTGGCCATTGGCAAAAATAATCATATCATCTACAAAGGACAAATGAGAGATAAGGGCATCACCCTTGTGTCTGTATGCCACCGAAGGAATTTGTTGATACAGCTAAGCAAGTAGTCGTGAAAAATAATCTGCAGTAATAATAAACAGCGATGGCGATATGGGATCACCATGTCTGAGCCCCCGAGATGATGAGAAAAAACCACATGGTCTACCATTAAGCAGGACCGAGAATCGACACTCTGAAATACATCTCCGTATCTGATCAATCTAAAGAGCATCGAACCCAAAACCCTCCATAATGGATATCAAGAAGCTCCAATCCATGCGGTCATAGGCTTTAGTCATATCAAGCTTGAGGATAACATTATCCCCCCGCACTTTCATATCAAGTGTATGTAGTAACTCCTCTGCAAGGAGGACATTATCCCCAATGAGTCGTCCTGAGATGAATTTTCTTTAGGAGCTGAGATGATCTGAGATAGTAAAGTACTCAGTCGCGAGTTCATCAGCTTCGTAATCAACCTATTAAACAATGTACATAAGCTGATAGGACGAAACTCTGACCACCTATAAGAATTTTTCCGCTTTGGAAGCAAGACAATAGAAGTAGCTGCAAAGCCCCTAGGTAGGTGCCCTCCAGCAAAGAAATCTAAGACTGGCTGAAACACATCATTTGATACTATGTCCCAACAGACCTGAAAAAAATGAGATGAAAACCCATCTGGTCTAGCGACACTGTCTGGATCAATACTGAAAATAGCCTCTCGTACTTCAGTCAATGTAGGAGTTCGATTAAGCTAAGTACCCGAACCTTGTAAACCAAGTTAGTTAAATTTCGAGGACAAAATTATTTTAAGTTGGGAGGGTTGTAACGACCAAAATTTTTTCGACTTTTAATTTCATACAAATAAAATTTTACTTTCGGCGTCGATAAGATCCTCTTAGTAATTTTAAAATTTTTGTCACGTTAAATATTGCATACGTTTGTTTTAAATTTTTAAGTTTGACAAATATGGAATTTTAATATGAAAATGAACTTTGTTCATTTTTTTGAGTTTTGGTAAGTTTTAAATTGTAAGTGGTATAAAATTAATTCCAACTAGCATAAATTATTAATTTCGTTCTCTATGTCTAATTAAAAATCTCGGCCATTTATTTTGGATTTTCTTAGCCAAAACTCGATTCAATTTTCAACTCCAAAATTCAACAAAAAACCCGACCCAAACAACACTTTAAAACCACTGAAAAAGTTAGCCAAACAACCCCTTAACTTCTGCCATTTTTCCCCAACCAAACAGCCCCTCCATTAACAAAGAAACCGCCCCCCCATGCACACCAAAACTACCTCCCCATGATCTGAAAAACGTCCCCCTAGCAGCCCCATGTTCATCTATAATTCTTCACCATTTATCCTCACATTTCAACCCATATTCTCCCCCCCCAAGAAGGTCCTAGAAACCGTCCCCCAACGCTCCATCTTCAACCATTCAAACTACCCACCCACCAGCTGAAAAACCGTCCCCCAGCCCCCATGATCAGCCATGTTCTTTCCACTTTCTTTCCCTTACTTTTCCTCACTTTTTTAGCCCTCAATACAACTGATTCTCCCACCAAATCCACCCCAAATTCGGCCCCTACAGCATAAGGTTTCTGGAGCAAAAAATCATCCATTTAACTTAAGCAAAAACCTCTCTTTTTTCTCTTCAAAAATCGACCCCAAGTCCCATAAATCCTACCTCTTTTCTACCCACTTATTCTAGCAACATCCTCCCTTGTTAGTATCCCAGTTTCAGTACAACAAATTCAGAATAAAAAACCTCTCCCTTTCTTGTCTAAGAATTTGGCAAAATAGCTCCAGTACTTCTGAAAATTCCAGCAATTTTCCCTCACCTTTCTCTCCAGATTTCGCCCTCTAAAACTCAATAGTAAGTTCCATTTTCTTTCTTCTTTTTGACCAACACACTCTCTCCATTTCTTGCAATTCAAGTCACAAAGATTTCAGCATTTACTGTCCAGATTTTTGGCCCATATACACTCTCGAATTTATGCAATTTCAGTCCCAAATTTCCAGCATTTTTTCCTCACTTTCAGTCTAGTTTTTGGCAAAGAGTGAAAGTTGTTAACCTTTATTTTTAATTCACAAAAGTCCCCATATATACATCTATATATGTAGTGTGCGGGTTTTGATTTTTGGAAGCTGTAGAAACGATTTATTCTCCTCCATAATTTCAACTGAAAACTATTGTAAGAGGTAGTTTTACTTACTACTCTTGAAATGATTTTCTTAATGATGTTTGGAAAATTATATTGTTATATCAATGCCATGAAAATAATTTATAAAGGAACATTATGATTATGATTGAAAGTAATTACATATGCATGACGGTGATTAAGGGAAACCACACTTAAATTAATGGTGTCGGTTACCTATTTATGTGTTCCTATGTACGTTTAGCATTGATGGCATGTCGTATTTATGTTTCTGTATGATTTTCTCACATGTTGTATGTATTGCTACTGTGTGTTTTCTATGAAATACTCACCCTAAAACGAATAAATTTTCAGATTGAATTGGTTGATGTTAATGCAATGGCGTGACTAGCAAGCATGATGTGAAATTTCCTTATTTAGTTTTAGTTTTGACGTCAAGATGATCGAGTCAATTATGATGTAAATACAATATTTTTAAGTAATTGATTTCAATATTTAATTATGTAATATTTATGAAAAACGAGATGTACTCCTTTGATGTTAAAAATTTACAGTTAGAAATGCCTAGTTCCATTTTAAGAATTTTATTGCTTACTGCCCATACTTTCAAAAATTATAAATCTTTGTACGTTTAAATTTTTTGAGTGAAATCAAGGGCTATGGAAAGCCTTGTATGTGGTCTAATGACAGCATTTGAAATCACTCAAAAATGCAATCGTATTAATTTATTATGAACATTTTAGCCGGCTGCCTTAAGACACCTGTGACAGTTTTCAAGCAACTTCGGCTAACATTTTCACCCACCAAACGATATAGCTAAGGTTTGAAATTTTAACATGTTGTCGTCTGTAGTCCCAAGTATCTACAGTTCAATTGTGGCGATACATGCAAAACATTGGAAATTTGAAGAAAAATCATTTTTCCCTTATGCGCTTGTTATTTTCTTCAAAAGTTGTATTTTTAAAACCATTCAAGGGCACGGAAAATATTATTTGGATTCTTGAAATATTTTTAGAGATTATTTTAGTGATCCTCCAGGTTAAGAAAATCTGGGGCGTTACAAAAAAGTTAGGGTTTTAAAATAAAGATCAAGAGCTCAACATTTGAGGATAAGAGAAAAGATAAAATCGAGAAGAAACAAGGTGTTTTGAAGTGAAGTGAAAGTGAAGAATTAAACACCCGGAGGTCAAAGATGAAAGAAGAAGGTCATACGCGCAGACTAGGTGGGGAACGTAGAGCATCAAGTTTCATACAAAGATCTCTACAAAACAAATAGTATACCATTGGAAATATCATTGAACTTTTTTACGCATTGCAATTCGGAGTTTTCTATAGAAATTATGTAGGTTTTACGCCGGGTTGTCAGAAAATACACCTCAGAGTGCTCTACTCAATAGCACTAGTTTTAATTTCATGTCTACGAGAGGAAAACCAGAACCACAATCCTCATTGTCAGTAGCAGAAGCTCACATGGATGAGAGATGAGAACTAAAACGTGTTGAATGTAGTGCTAGCCACGAACCAAGCTTTGCGGGCACAAGATGCGACAAATCTGTATGTGTATTTTTTATTTTTTGCAATATTTTGAGAGTTGTTTTGGAAGTTTTGTTATTTCGGAGTGGCAATTGTGACTTATATGTACCAGAACCCTAGTCATTGAAAATTGAGGAGAGTATACAGAACTTTAGAGTTAAGAAGGCAATTATTCTCTCAATAAAGAAGACATTCGACCAAGTTTTCTTCAGTTTCAAGGAAGAAGACAGAAGAAAATCAATCAAAATCGAGATACCAATATTATTCTTATACTTTTTCCATTCTTCACATTTCGGTGATGTCGTTCTATCTATATATGCATTTTTGTAATGCAAGAATGCTTAGCTAATTTTCCTTAAAACTAGAATGCCGATGAAACCTCGTTTTTTAAGCTTTGAACATAAATTATAGTTTTTGACTTTGAATACTTATTTTGTTTGAATGATTGCTATGTTTTTAATTGTTTTCAATTGCTTGATCACCAATTGAATTGAACTTTTGGCTTATTTTGTTTTCGAGAAGTCAAAAATAGGTTTTGCACAACATAGCAATCGTCATAAAGTTCGATAGTGGATAGAGATATACCCATATACTTTGTGCGATCTTTATTTAACTATTCTAGCTTTTCACGCATTTTTGAATATTTGCATCCTGCATAAAGATATCTTAGGGTCCTATTTGAAAATTAGTTTAAATCTATTCGAGAGAGATTATTAAACGCATTAGGAATATTGATAATCAAAATTCAGTCACGAATTGTCAATTACAAGAATTGAGGTTAAAATAAAAAAAGGAGGTAGATTCCCAATCATATTGTGTCATTAACTTGAGTTTTTTCAAGAGCTTATCAAATCACTTTTACTTGTTTTCGTGGAATTGTTAGAATAATTTAGTTTTGTACACCAAAATCTTAACCATATAAACATGTGTGTGTTCAATAAGGGTTATGTTTAATTAATCAACACTAGATTCTCAATATTCGTGGGAAGATAATATACTTTCTATTTATATTACTTGTCTAAAATACCGTATACTTGTATAATTTTAGCTAATACCCATATTATCTATATTTGGAAAATTTTCATTGTCACTTTGTGATAATTTGATCACATTACTATTTAGACTAGTGTGGTAAATTCACATTGTAGCTCGCTTTCTTTATCAAATTCCATCTTGTACTCTGTTGAAACCAAAATGAGAAAGAAAAAGAAAACTAAATTCACATGAAAACATCCTTCAATTGTTTTTAATACACATTATTATTTTTAAATTTAGATTATTTTTTTAGTCAACTTAGAAATATTTTGTATTTTCTATTCACATTGTCAGATCTTGTATTTTTACTTTTTTTTATAAGTATAATCTTACTTATTATTGGTGACTTTAATATCCTTTTGGATTGAGAAACATGAAGCAGTCAGACATGTACAACTATGTCAACAATGCTCATCCGAGGTTTCCTTTGTGTATTATACATAGATACTAGTTCTGACTATAAGAATTAATATCCAAGGACTAAATAGTTGGATCAGACTTAATTACTTATTAGACCAAATTAATTAATTAAATTAATTAATTGGACCCGTTTGTTGATGGCTTCTAGTTGGACTAGAACTAGGACTAAGGTTAGCGCTGCTTATAAATACATAGATTAAATTAAATTGGTCTTCATTACTTGCTAGCACAAGCAAAAGACAATCCAATACAATTACTCTCAAAAGTTTCGCTTTCATTTGTTCTTGATTGTGGAATCTGTTCTTGCTGTATAGATTACCATTGGAGGCTGGACAGTTGGACATCTGTGGTATTGAAGATCACATTCCCAGCTAATAAGATAATTAGATTTCACAGTGTTCATTAAGTTAAACTTCTATCACGAATTCTATCCAAGTACAAGGATGATCCGGCTTATAGGAATTGCAGATTTAATTTTTGCTATGCATATATACATCAATTCGTTACAGTGGTATCAGAGCCTACCTTGTTACTTGTTAGAGTTCGTTAGACTACTTTGGTGAGTAGAACAATAATTGTTATTGGTGTATTAATTTAATTTGAGATTTGACAGCGAAAAAAAAATTTGTGAATTTTTTAAAATACAAAATCTGAAATTGGTTTTTGGTTTTGTTTGGACGAGACGATTTGGCTGGAAATTGAGTCGCCAGAGACTGTTGGATGAGGTAGCGGTTACCACCACGAAATCAGCTGATCGCCGCCACTGATTTCGAGACGGCAAATTCCAGAGTCCCGCTCTTTATAGCAACGGCATGCCTAAAATCGTACAGCATCACCGATGTTGGACACTGGCGCGGCCACCGCCAGTGAAAAAAGCGGCACCGGCTAAAGATGGTTTTAGCAGTGTTTTTGTTATTGGGGAAGAGTGCTTTCCGTGCAATTTTAGAAATTGCATGAGAAGCTCTCCTAATTTCAAAATGAGTTGAAGGGACCTCTTATACAATTTCTGAAATTCATAAGAAGGACCACTGTTTTAAAATTGAGAAATGGACCTTATTAAAATGGATGTTTAGTGGATGATTATGGACTTGACCCATGTGATTGGTTGTATGGTTAATTATTCATGTTGATTATTGGTTAGGCATGCGAGCCAATTATTTAATTAAAAGGGCCTGCGAGCCTTTACTTATTTAATTGAGTTTTCGAACTCTTTATTTAATATGGACCTGTGTGCCAACTATAAGTATATGATATAGGTTGTAGTTGGACCACAAGAAAGCAACTAGTATAGGATATAGGTTGCAACAAGAGATTGAGATGATTGTATTTAGTATTCGATGAATGAATGCAACGTCCCTTAGAAATTGACCGACTAATCTTCCTTTTGGCTCAGGAAGATTAGATAGATAAAGTCCATAATCATCCACAATTATTATTATGTATGATTGATTGCATGTTATATGTTAGTTAATATACATAATTGTGATGAGACAAACCCCTCTTTATAAAAATATTAAATTCATATTAAATAGTTCATACAACGTGTCTTCCATTGTTATAGTGAAAATCAGAGTCTATTAAAAACTGTTGAGCTCAATATAAACAAAGGAAATGGACAAATTTTGTCCATTGAAACCTCTAAGGGCACTAAGATGAAATCTAAAGGGACCTTTCAGAAAGGATCCAATGCCAAATATAGTGAAAAACAATTAAAGTAGACAAAGGCAAATCCAAGTCTAATGATCCATGTTTTCAATGTGGAAACAAATGGCATTAGAAGAGGAACTACAATGAATAAAAGAGACAAAACTAATAACACATATCTTTAGTAATGCATACTCGGTCATATAAACGAAAGCGCATCACCAAGTTACATAAAGATGAATACTTGGATTCGAATGATTATGAATCATTTGATAAGTGTGAATCATGCCCGTTGGGCAAAATAACGTAGACCCCATTTTCTGGAAAGAGAGTTAGAGTTGTAGACATTTTAGGTCTTGTACATACTGATGTATATGGACAAATGTCTACAGATACTAGAGGTAGCTTTTCATACTTAATCACATTTACAGATGACCATTCTAGATATGGTTTCATCTACTTGATGAAATTCAAGCGTGAAGCCCTTGAAAAGTTCAAGAAATTCAAGTAAGAAGTAGAAATACACAAAATATTCTGACACTTAAATCTGATTGAGGTGACGAATATTTAAAGGGGTGAGTTTTTAGACTATCTAAGAGTGAATGAAATTCTCTCACAGTGGACTCCACCGTATACACCACAACAAAATGATGTATCTAAAAGGAGAAACCGCACCTTACTTGATACGGTGTGATAAATGCTAAGTCGCGCAATTCTTCCAAAATCGTTTTGGAGATATGCACTTAACACTGCATGTTACACACTAAACTGTGTCATATCTAAATCGGTCAATAAAACTCCATAAGAGTTATGAAAAAGGAAAAAGACCCAATCTTTCATATATAAAAGTTTGGGTCGACACTTATGTGAAACGCGTAGAACCGAACAAGATGTGATCTAAATTTGATAAATGTATATTTGTGGGGTATCCAAATGAAACTTTTGGATACTATTTTTACAATCCCATTGAGATGAAGGTCATCGTATCGAAACTTGAGTATTCTTAGAAAAGATAGTATAAGCAAAGTTGATCTTGAAGAAGTTCAAGAAACCACAAATAACATTGACTAATTAGATGATCCAATGGCTAAGCTTACATCTAATGAGGCACAGATTGTGAAAGGGAGAACCACTAGTTCCCAAGGAAGCAGGGTCATTCGTTCTCTTCAGAGATACGATCACCTGATTACTAGTAATGTATTACTAATCGAGAAAGATGAACCTACTACTTATGCAGAATTGATGTCAAGTGTTAACTCAAAGAAATGACAGGAATCCATGGAATCCAAGATGAACTCCATATACGAAAACAACATTTGGACCTTGGTTGACCCGCTTGAAGAAGTAAAGCCTATAGGCTGTCAATTGGTTTACAAGCAAAAGGTCGACTTGGATGGTAATCTTCATACTTACAAGACAATATTGGTTGTGAAGGGTTATAAGCAAAGACAAGGAATTGACTTTGACGAAACTTTCTCACCAGTAGCCATGTCTAAATCAATTCAGATTCTGTTTGTGATAGCAGCATACCATGACTATGAGTTTTGGCAAATGGATGTCAAAATCACATTCCTTAGCGGGAATCTTAGTGAGGATCTGTACATGACAGAACCAGAAGGTTTTGAATCCATAGAGTCAAATAAGGTATGCAAACTATTGAAATCCATGTATGGATTAAAGCAAGCATCTCAGAGTTGGAGACTTCTTTTTTATGAGACAATCAAAATGTTTGATTTTATCAAGAATGAAGATAAATCGTGTGTGTATAAAAAGGTTAGTGGGAGCAAAGTCATGTTTTCAATTTTGTTTGTGGATGACATACTATTATTAGGATACGATATCCCGATGCTAAAATCAATAAAATTGTGGTTATCCAAAAAAATTTCTACGAAAGATATGGGAGAGGTAGCGTACATTCTTGGTATAAGATCTATAGAGATAGATCTAATAGAATGCTTGGTCTATCTCAATCTACATACATAGATAAAATCTTGAGAAGATTTAGCATAGAAGAGTCCAAAAGTGGACTCTGTCCTATCGGGCATGGGATCTATCTCTCAAAAGAGATGTCTCCAAAGAATCAAATTGAAAGAGATCGCGTGGATAGAATTCCTTATGCACCAGCAATATGATGTTTCATGTATGCCATGCTATGTACTCGACCGGATGTTTCATATGCTTTGAGTGTCACAAGCAGGTTCCAAGCGAACCCTGGCAAGAAACATTAGATTGTAGTCAAGAACATCTTTAAGTACTTAAGAATTACCAAAGACATGTTCTTGGTGTATGGAGAAAATGAACTTAGAGTTCAAGGTTATGTCGATGCCAACTTTTAGTCTGATAAAGACGATAGCAAATCCCAGTCCAGATATGTATATATATTATGTTCTAAAATTCTAGAATATATGTCTTCTGCATGTTATTCTAATTTAAATTATGAATATTTAATTATATTGTCAGTATAAGTGCATATTTAATATTCTATGTATTGAAAAGTTTTATTGAGCAAGAATGGGATCAGAATAGTTTTGAGACTGGGAAAAAAAAAGATGTACTTATCAAAAAGATGTACATGAACAAAGGGGTACTTAGCAAATGGATTGTTTAATATGAATGGAATGCTTTTGCTTCGTCATATTGATGAAATTATGTTGCTAAACACAATTCTACTCAGAATTGTGGGGGTATGATTGTTGTTTGTATTATATCCTCAACTTGAGTTCAGATTTAACTCAAGATTTGTGGAAGATAGTGTTGTTGTCTTCAAATTAGAGTATTGAAGTTTTTAAACAAAATTAAAATATTGAATTGCACTGTGATGAATCCTTTGTTAAATTTAAAAATCATACGATGTTGTAAATTGGATATCCAATGCAAAATAATCAAAATCTACTAATAAATACATTTTACTATTGAAAAGTGCATTTGTTTCTTGAAAATCATCCAAATAACATGAGTATTGGAAGATCATGATAGAATCTGAATTTTTAAGCTTTAAACAAAGCAAGAATGAAGTATGATCTATTCAAAATTTATAAAAGTCCTCAAAGCAACTTATATAGCTTGATTCACGATGGAATCTGAGTTCTTGGCTTTAAATAAAACTAGAAATGAAGCAGAATGGCTTCTTAATTCTTATAGGACATTCCGTGTTGGCCTAAGCCAGTACTTACAGTTTAGTATGCATTATGATAGTCAGTTGGCTATCGAAAGAGCACAAATAGTATGTATAATGGTAAGTCTCAGCATATACGTCGAAGACATAATACCATAAAGCATTTGATCTCAAAATTGTGTAATCTCCATCGATTATATAAAGTCAAAGGAGAATATTGCAGATCCGCTTACTAAAAGTTTACCAAGAGATCAAGTATACTACGTATCGAGTGAAATGGGATTAAAAACCTACTACCCATGAGTCTTTATAATGGTAACCCAACCTTATTGACTGGAGATCTCGAGATCTTGGTTCAATGGGACAACTAAGTTATGAAGATTCAGTTAAACACTTGGGAGTTATCTTCTACCCATTTCTATTGTAAGAAAAAATGATATATGCAAAGTGTATGAGGTTAAGTAATAATTTTTAATGATTCTTATAGCTTAGATAAACCAAGTGGTGTATGACATAATGCTCTTAATAAGAGATCACCAATGTAAGTGTGAAGTGGGGCCACTTCTAAGAGAATGTTTCGAGGTTTGATTTCTCTAAAGCACTTATGAAACCCAAGAGTTGTTCAGGGCCAAAAATGAACACAACCGTGAGAACCGAAGGTGTTCGGGAGGTTATTATGTGAGTACTATTGTCTTGGTTTACACCAACGGCTGAGCAGTTCAAGACATCGCGTTCACTTATTAGCTAAGTAAATTCGATAGTATTCTACTAAGGAAGGTTCACAGCCAGAAGCTACCTATCCTGATGAAATAGCTTTCCGCTTGTACTTTCTTTTAGTGTCTACATAGTCGTTTGAATTAATTTTCATTTATGTGGGGGATTGTTAGAAATTTGTTTAATAATGTTAGTTTTGACCAACTTTGACTAATTATTTAAGCGAAGCCCGTTAGTTGAGTATGTAAATTGTAAGGTCAAACGTGTTCTACTACGCAAGTAAATTAACAAAGCATATTTAGTTTCTCGAACCAATTTTGGGTGAATGAAAAATTAAGGCCCAAAGTGAATCACTTAAATACACGAATATTGTTGAAAAATAGGATTAGAATATTGCGGAATATTCTAGAATTCGTTCTGATGAAAAGTTGTGTCTTTTTGGACATGTCATTTCTTAACAGTCACATCTTTTCAACTTAGAAACATGTCTTTTGGACGTGTGTCTTTTCAACAAGACATGTCTTTTGGACGTGCCTTTTTATGAAATTGTATTTTTTGATAGAAAACTTTTCAAATTTTATAAATAGGCCCCTTATGATTGGAAATTACCTAACTTCACTTTAGACAAAATATCGCTGCACTTTTTGCATAAATCATTTTAGTATAGAAATAATTTCTGCATAAAGTTCAAGTCTAGTTTTCATTTAAAGAGAGAACAAAATACTGTTCGGTTCGTTGTTCTCGTAATTTGGAGTGCTTCTATTACGAGAAGTGGTCGTTGTATATTGGGAGATGTGTGCCAAGAAACCGTAAGCACATGTGCGAGGCAATTTTGTCGTAAGGAAAAAGAGTCGAACTCTTGCATCGACCGAATTTAATTCTTCATTTCTCGATATCTATGTAAGTCGTCATTTTGCTCGTTTGTATGCACGTGATTAAATTATCAGAATATAAATATTGCACTAATTTTACCAACACTTTGTAAATCAAAGGTCTTGGATATTTTTGTCTGGGATAAGTGTTTGTTGAAAAAAAAGTGGGAACAAATCTGTTGATTCAAGAGTTTCTTGCAACTGGAGAGCAAACCCAAGCTTATTTTCCATGTCTGATTTTTTATTTCTCATCCTGAGAAAGAGAACATTAATTTTCTTTTTCTTGAAGTAGATTTCATGATATTAAAGCTTTCTGATCTCCAATAATTTTGTCCACAAAATCACAATGTAGAGTTGCTTCATTATGTTTTTTCCACTAGTGGTTTGCAACTCCGGAGCCATTATTACAAAAGACGGAACCTCTTGCTGCAACAGATCTAGACTTTATCTTTACAGTAGTGAATAAAGAAAAAAGATTCTCTTTTGCATTTGCAAATTGTTTTGACTATAGGGTGTGTAAGATCAAGATTTCGAGAAAGAGGTACAACATGATCATGTATGATGTATCCTTCCTCCCTTGGGATGAGAAGAAAATGATGATTGTAGTCCGAAATAAGTACTTTCATAATTATGCAACCAAACATTCAATTTAATATTCACAGCACTTTTTGAATTCATATCCAAACAGTCAACATCTTTTTAACAAAAGCTCTACTCACAACAGCTGTACCAAACGGACTCTAAAAATATTATATCTTGTTTAAACAGGGGAGGAAAAAGTTAGCTTAGATACTTCAATTAAACAGAGCTTATATAGTTCGTTTAAAAATAAACTTTCGTCCACAAGTAGGCGAAGATAAAGAGTTTATGAACTGGTCATCTAACTATTCAAGTCTAACTCTGATATATGCTATTTTAACCTTCGCCATTTTAAGAACTCGTGTTCGGCGAAGGATACAAACCCAAGTCCTTGCACCACTTACTGATTCTAAATGAAAAAAATTCCTGGGACCACTGGATGAATCTCCACGTGGCCAATCAGTTACAACTAAAGTATATGTAAGCATAACAACCAAATCTATAGAAAAAGACAGCTGAATCAATGACCTGCCATGTGTCGTAGAATTCTCTAGAATTAAGAGTCTTCCAATAAAATGGCGACACATGACAGAAAGGGAAAAAGAAAAAAGATTCCTAAGTCTTACAACACCTATAAAAAGTCTGAATTAAATCAAAGAAATAGAGAACAATTAAAAGCCGTAGCCAAATTCTTACTCTGTGAATTCTTGATCTTTATACGGTAATTTATAAGAGGATTAATTTATTCATTTAAGCAAGGAGATGGTCGAGAATTTGTTGGCTTCGATTTTAACAGTCAACAAATTGGCGCCGTCTATAGAAAATTTGCACAATTTTACACAAAATTCAAACCGCGGGTGAAAGTTTTTGCGTACTTGAAGAAAGTCTAGAAGTCTCATTATGAAAAATAGCTGGAAAAAATGAGTGAATTAGAAGAAAAAACAGGTGAGAATGAATTGGAGAGACAAAGCGAGTTCCTTGAGGATAGTGACTTCAATCCTAAAAGACAGAAATATGAGATCCTAGAGATAGTTGTTAGTAAAGGAGGAGAAATCCCTAGGAAAAAGTGAAATAGGTAACATGAGAAGATGTCCATAGCACAAATAGTATTTAATCTGGCTAAACAAGTTCAAATGTTGGTGCAAGAAAACAGAACGAGTGGAGCAATGACTGGCGGACGAGTCACGGTTGAAAAAAAAAAGGGTGGAGTTGAAGCTAGAGCACCAACAGTGAGCCATTCCCACCCTTACAGCGATCCTCGGGACTCCAGGAGTTATCAGCCCGTTGACCCGCTGCAAGAGCGAGAGCGTAGACCCGCAAGGTCTGCCAGAGTCTTCGATCGGCTCGGTGACGAGGCTGACTCCCATCAAATGAGGGCCTAGTTCCATGATGGGCGAAGGGTAGGATCACTCCCAAGGGATCCTCTACATGAACTAGGTTATTCATATGATGATGAATGAGATGGGCCCACCAGGTCCTTCGAAAAAGATGAAGATGATGAAGATCTCTCATTTTCCCATGAGATACGAAGCACTCTTGTCCTCAGAGGTTTCATAAGACCAAATTAGATAAGTACACGGAGCGAGGCGATCCCATGTATAACTCAGTAGATTACAAAACAGAAATGAAACTAAAAAATGCTTCTCCATCGTTGAAATGCATGGCCTTCCATATGACTTTTAATGGGGCGGCTAAGAGATGGTGCCTAAAGTTGAAACCCGGATCCATTCGGAGTTGGCCACAACTGAAGAAAGCCTTTATGAGTACTTTCGTGGGCCATACCTTGGGCGAAGCTCCTACCACTAGATTGAATGACAACAGACAATGTGTGAATGAGTTTGTCAAAAACTACTTCAACAGTTCCAGAACGAGTTAATTGATGTGGAATCTATTTTGGATGAGAAGGCCTTAGATGCCTTATGGAACAGGCTGAGGATGGAAACAATTTTCTAGCGAGATGTCCAAAACAAGAATCCCTAGACATACAACCATTTGGTATACCTTATCAAGGAAGAAATTCAAACAGAGGAAACGATCGAGAGCAGAAAAAAGCACGAGAAAGAAAGAAGTATGATGGCACAAGGTGGTGCGAAGGGTGTATATCCTAGACAGAACAACCAGGGTCGACAAACAGGGCCACAGAATCAAGGCTACAAGGTGGAGGTTAACGAAGTCACCCCTATGAAGAATAAAACTCAGAGCAATGTCTCCGCATCCCGACCCCGGTCTAAATTTTACAGAATACACCGATCTGATAACCATGACACGAATGAATGCCCTGATGTAAGGGCCACGGTTGACAAGATAGTGGAAAAAGATATAGGCTACATCCTTCGTAACCACGACCTATAAGCTATACCTATAACAAGGGGTGAGGTAGAGGAACAAGAGACAAAGGTTACCATCTAGCACCCCGCACACCACAGCAAGCTAACCAAGGAAGACCTAGTGCATAGCCACCGACAATCCAACTCTCCGTTCGAGAAATCAATACAATCATAGGTGGACCCTACATTGGTGGAGAGAGTAATAATGTGAAGATAAATTACATAAGGGCAGCGAAGAGACCCATGCACAAGAACTATTGCATTCGAAGGAAGGCAAAGCCCTTAACTTCGACTATAACTTTCGAAGATGAGGACGAAGCCAATATTCACTACCCCCATTGTAACGCTCTGGTGGCCAAGGTCGTGATTGCCCGAAGTACCATCAAGCACAAGTTGGTCGACAATGGAAGTTCGGTGAATATTTTATTTAGAAGTGCCTTCAACCAGATAGAGGTCGGCCACCTGTGGATGCTAATGTCTGAATCATTGTATAGGTTCATCGGAGACAGCATCATCCCTTGGAAAAAGATCACCCTCACAGTGGAAGTCGGGGAAAGCCTTTAATGGCAAGAAACTTTATAGAATTCTTAATCATTGATCGAAGGTCTGCCTACAATGGGATCTTAGGCCGCCCGCATTGAACAGCTGATGGTCATCACATCAATCTATCACCTAACCATGAAATTTTCAACTCCGGCATGGGTCACTACTGTAAAGGGCAACCAGGAGTCAGCACGTGAATGTTATCTAAACATGCTGAGGAAAGAGGCTTCGCGAGCCCTCGTTACTTATACAGTCATGATGGTTGATATGAAAATGTCTAAGGTGGCAGTGGAAGGACACATTGACATGGATAATACTCTCGATCCCCAGATCCTAGAGTCAAATTCTGAAGCTACCAAGGCAGAAGGGCTCGATGAAATCCTAGTAAGTGAAGAAGATCCGTCGAAGCTTCTGCGTATAGGGTCTGGGTCAGAGCTAGAGATGAAAATTAGTCTAAAGAAGTTCCTGGAGACTAAACGTTGATGTTTTTGCATGGAAACACTCTGATATGGTTGGGATAGATCCCCAAGTGGCATGTCATGCTTTGAAAATTGACTCACAAATCAAGTCAATGGTTCAAAAATGAAGGCAGATGAGTAAAGAGAAATATGAGGTGATGATGGGAGAGGTTAATAAGCTACTAGCCAACATATTCATCCGTGAGACCCATTATCCAGTTTGGGTATGCAACCCCGTCCTCGTGCCAAAGAAGGGCAGACTTTGGGAAACTTGTCAAGGCTTCACGGATTTAAACAAGTTCTGCCCAAATGACAGTTTTTCTCTACCCAGGATTGACCAGCTGGTAGACTCCACAACAGGACATGAATTACTGAGTTTCATGGATGCCTACTCAGGATACAACCAAATACCTGTGTTCGACCCTGACGAGGAGCACACTTCGTTCGTCACTGATCGAGGCCTTTACTGTTATAAGGTAATGCCTTTTGATTTAAAAAAATGCTGGTGCCACTTATCTAAGACTTGTTAATAAAATGTTTTTTGACCAAATTGGAAAAGCCATGGAAGTATATGTCAATGACATGTTAGTCAAAAGCCTCAAAGTTGTGGATCACCTTAAACAGCTAGATGAAATGTTTTCAATCCTCCGAACAGAATGAAGTTGAACCCTTAAAAGTGTGCTTACGGGATCGTATCGTGCAAATTCTTGGGTTACATGGTGAATTAGCGAGGTATAGAGGCTAATCCAGAAACAATTCAAGCTCTCCTTGACATGTGACCCCCTACTAAACCAAATGAAGTTCAAAGCTTCACCGGTAGAGTCGCCGCCTTAAGTCGATTTATCTCAAGAGCTATGATAAATGTTTTCCTTTTTTCCAAGTTATAAAAGCTGGGAAGAGGTTTGAATGGATGAAGAAATGTGACGCTACCTTGGATGAGTTGAAAAACCATCTTGGGAAAGCTCCCATACTCTCCAAACCGAACCCTAGAGAAAATTTGATTTTGTACCTTACAATTTCCAGCTGTGAGCTCGGTACTAGTAAGGGAAGAAGATTAGCTACAGTTACATGTATATTATGTGAGCAAGGTTTTTCAAGATGCAGAAACTAGGTACCCAGAAATGGAGAAACTAACTCTAGCCCTGATAGTAGCTTCTCGAAAGCTTTGCCCTTATTTCCAATCACATAAAATAATTGTACTAACGAACCATCCATTGAAATAGGTGATGTAGAAACCTAAAGCTTCAATCATTTATCGAAGTGGGCTATTGAGCTAGATCAGTTCGATATAACATTTAAACCCACGATAGCCATTAAAGGGCAAGCATTGGCAGACTTTGTTGCCAAATCATCCAAAGGAGATATGCTTAAGCTGATCTCAGGCACACCAAAATTACCAGCGTGGAAATTGTACATAGATGGGTCATCTGGCAAAGCTGGTTCCAGGGCAAAAATTCTACTAATAAATCCAGAAGGGCACAAGCACAACTGCACTCTTCGTTTTGGCTTTAAAGCGACGAACAACGTAGTTAAGTACGAAGCCCTACTGGCAAGACTTCGCCTAGACAAAGAAATAAACGCCAATGAAATTGAGATCCATAGTGATTCCCAGCAAGTGGTAAGTCAAGTAACTGATAAATTCATAGGTAGAGATAAAAATATGGATGCTTAACTCATGAAAGCCAATGATCAATTACTAAGCTTTGAAAAATAAGAACTTACGCAGATACCCAGGGTTGAAAATTCTTTTGCTGATGCCTTGTCAAAGCTTGCTAGTTCTCAAGATGCCAAGCTTTTCAAAACTGTCCCGGTCTAGTTACTCTCTAGCCCTCCACTTCTGAGAAGGTTTGCGAGACCCTTAGGGTCCAAGGAGAGACTCTTTGGATACAAGAAATAGAGAACGAGCAGAAGCTCTCCAATGACAATAGCGAAGCCAGGAAGATCCGTTTGAAATCTGGTAGGTACGTTCTCATTGAAAAAATTCTATACAAGCGAGGATATACCTTACCCCTATTAAGATGTGTTGGAATAAACGAAAATAATTATGTAATTCAAGAAATTCATGAAGGCATATGTGATAATCATCCTGGGGGTCACTCCCTCGCCCAAAAAGTACTAAAACAAGGTACTATTGGCCTATTATGCGCAAAGATTCTTTCGAATTCAGTCGAAAGTGTGATAAATGCCAAAAGTTCGTCAATGTACCAAGGCAACACACGCAAGAAATCATTACTGTTTCTAGCCCTTGGCCTTTCGCCAAGTGGGAGATCGATTTTATTGGCCCATTGCCTTGAAGCAAGGCGAACCCAAATTTGTCATAGTGGCCATTGACTATTACACCAAATGGTTTAAGGTAGAACAATTGTCAAAGATCATCGAAGCTAACACCTGCAAATTTGTGTAGAAAAATATTATACGTATGTTCAGATTACCACAGTCGCTTGTGTCAGACAATGGCACACAATTCAAGAGAAGGAAGTTGCAAAAAATGTGTGATGAGCTTGGCATGCAGAAGCATTCATCCACTCTCTATTACCCACAGGCCAATGGCCAAGTGGAAGTTGTAAGCAAAACCTCAAAAACATTCTGAGGAGAAAGCTTGATAATGCGAAGGGCACATGGCCAGACGACTTGCCTCAAATTTTATGGGCCTATCACACCAATGTCCGAATACCGACTGGCGAAACACCTTTCTCGATGGCCTATGGTGTCGAAGCTATGATCCTAGTCGAAGTCGGTCTGCCTTCTTCTCGAAGTTTATACTTCAATGAAAATCGAAATGACAAGGCCATGGGAGTCGAAAATGACCTACTAGATGAAAAGTGAGAGTCTTCCCAATTGAAACTGGCATCTTACCAATAGAAGATAGCCAAGTACTATAACTCAAAGTTTCACCTCAAATCTTTCAGGTTTAGAGATCTTTTCCTAAAAAAGAATTTTCAATCTAACAAAGAATATGGGGCTGGAACTTTAGGAGCCAATTTGGAAAGACCTTACATGGTAGACAAAGCCATTGCTCCTAGAACTTACAGGCTTGTCAACAGTAAAGGCGAACCACTAAAGAATTTGTGGAATGTTCAACATTTGCAGAAGTATTATCAATGATGTAAAAGAACGTTATTTTTATTTTTCTTTGTATTGACGACGGTTGTAAAGCCAAAAGCTATTTTTCAATTATTAATGAAAAAGTTGTTTCCTGGTAATCATCTTGATAAGTATTCGAAGTAACGTGGTTGGGACCTTGATCAGACCAATCACCTTCTCTAGGAACTACCTACACCGAACCATCATTGCGAATAAAAGTATTGAGGTTGGGACTTTGATCAGGCCAATTCTCACTTAAAACCCATCTGATTGCGTCATGATGTCGACAGACTAATCAAAGGCAATGAAATGCAAAAAAAAAAATTTGGTTGAAGTTGGACCATTATAATATCCTTTTGTTTCATCTAAGCGAACCATTATACTTTAATGTTGTACAGTTGATTTTAAATTCAAACAAGCAATCTGTTGAAAAGATCGTTCGAATATCAAATGTGGTGAGCAAGTCATGAATATTTTGTTTGCCTCACCAGCAAACTATTTTGTTCGGCATTATGTATACTAATGACGTTATAGAATTGCCAAACAAAGAAATGAAAAGTTTCATAGAACTAAAGGCAAAAGCCATTACCATATTATTGCACATGTATTTTAGATGAACCAATACACTTGAAAGAGGGTTGCATATTTATTATTTTAGTCGAACTGCTATTTGTCAAAGTCAATACGTTTTAACAGTTCCAACCTTCGTTAGTTTCCCCAAGCTCTAAAGGGCGTTTAGCAAAGTACAAACATTCGAAGGATGTTTTGCTTATTTAAGAGCATGTTTTCTCTGCTCTAGGCGAACCATTAAAGACACTTCATTTTTTCCAATTTTAGGGGACATATTTTACAAACGAGCTATTTGTGAAAGAAATATTGCGAACCACTAACAGTTGAAAGGTATAATGCAAGAAAAGATACTTGGAAAGAAATTTTCATTGAACTAGAAACTATTACAAAAACAACGTATACAAATAGAAGGATTTTTCTACAAGTCCTGCAAATTATCAAAAACAAAAGGATGTATTCTCTGAGCAGGTGGATCCGAGGTCTTGGCTTCAGAAGCAGCATGTGGGTCCAAAGTATTAGTCTCAGAAAGAACTGATGGTTCAAGAACTTCGGCCTCAGCATCAGCAATAGGAAGAGCGAGTGTAGCAGTCTCTCTTTCCTCAAAAAGGAAGTCAAAGTTGAAGTTAGGATGTTCGTCCCTGATTAAATCTATGAGCTCCGTCTTACCTGCTGCTGGCCGTCTTCAAAAATTTGCTTCCCTTCGTTTGAATCCCTGAAGTTCAGCAACTCCTTTTGAAGGGTCTCCAACTTCGCTGCCATCTCAGCCAAGGCAAGATCCTGGGATTTCACTTTTTGGTTGAGAACGCCATGCTCTTTGTCTTTTCGAGCCAGAACTTCTTCCCAGCATTGTTGCTAGACATAGAACATGTTGATCTCGTCTCTCTTCTTCTCAACTTCCTGTTGAAGCTTCTTCTTCCTCTCCACCGACCTCTGGCCAGAGGTTCAAGGTCCTCATCAAGTGATGGACATCGACCCTCAGCCTTGGGACTTTCTGGTAGTCCTCAATTTCCTTCTTACACCTCTCAACCTCGACTTCAAGGTGGTCAGCAATAGAGGTTAATTCATCAACTTTCTTCTTGTACTCATTCACCTCATCTCTGTACCTCTCCGTTGTCGTCGAGAGGTCTTCGTACAGCCGGTTTTGATCTTACGTAAGAACAAAGTCCTGTACGAAATGACTTTCTACGAGGTGCGACCTTTGGTGAGCTGTCATTGTCTTTGAAAATTTTTCCCAAGTCTAATTAAAGGCTCGAAAGAGTGAAATGCATGCTCAGGACACAAAGCCTAGGAGAGAGTTAACAAGAGAAGTCTGCAAACCCTCTGGTCAACTTCAGAACAGTTCGGCTATTGGGAGACTAGAGAAGAAGGATGTCCTTTGTTTCTTGGATGGGCTACCCCAACTATCTAAAGATAGCATTTTCTCTCCAGAAGAAGACCCAGGTTGGGTTGTTCTAGAGGAAGAGTGAAGAGGGCTTTGACTTAGGATGAGGGTCCACAACTTTCTCTTTACCCTTGCCCTCGACATTTTCAGCATCGGGCCTGCTTGTGTTGGGCGAGGGTTCCTTAATAACCACTCCCTCAGTCGGAGGCAAGCTCTTCACCTTGAGTGGAAGTTTTGTTTGAATAACCCTGTGTTCAGAAGTAATGTTCTTCTTAGGTTGGGAGAAGTTAATTTTAGCTGCAAAAGGTTAGTGAAACGTTAGAATGTTAAAGTAGAAAAAATATTAAACAATTGGATGGATGAAACCTCAGAAGTTACAAGAAAGACTTACGTGGAGCCATCTCTAAATCGGCGTTGTAAAAATTAGTATTGCCTCGTTGCAATAGCACATTCGTCTCTTTGGAGAGATGTGGATTGTCAATTATCGGGCTTCGAATCGGATAGACAAAGTTCGTTATCTGATCGTCAAAGAATCGAGGTCTCCTGTTTTTGCTTGACAAAAGTAAAAAGATAAGATGAGGAATAATAGAAAAATAGGTGTAGCAGAACATTAAAAAGAAATAGAAGAAATCACGAGGCTCGCCATAGAAGCGAGGCATAGGGGTTCTGGGGTTTGTGTTCGTTGATTGAAACTCCCAGTTTCCACTCACAGAAAAGAATGACTCTTTACAGTCCTTCACCTTGTTCAGAGTTTCAACTAATTTTGGATTTGATTTCGAGCGAGGGATAAGGTAATAATATTCGGGTTGGGAGTTTCTTTTGTTCCTGGCATGTACTGGGTGATAGAAAAAACAAAAAACTTCGGGTGATAGCTCGTCATCAAAACATGCCTTCTTCCATAAGAGGAAGGAGGCTTCTAAAGTAGCTATATATTAGACTTTTGTAGTTGAATCAACAATCGTATCTTGTTTGGAACTTTTTCAACTGAACGTACAACTATTTAGAGTAAATACATATCCTAGTTGGGATTTGTTATCGTCTTTATCAGACTGAAAGCTGGCATCGGTATAACCTTGAACTCTAAGTTCATTTCCTCCATACACTAAGAACATGTCTTTAGTCCTTCTTAAGTACTTAAGGATGTTTTTGACTACGATCCAATATTTCTCGTCAGGATTATCTTGGAACTTGCTTGTGACACTCAAAGCATATGAAACATTCGGTCGAGTACATAGCATGTCATACATGATAGATCCTATTGATGATGCATAAGGAATTCTATCCATGCGATCTCTTTCAATTTGTATCTTTGGACATATCTCTTTTGAGAGATAGGTTACATGCCCGATGGGACAGAGTCCTCTTTTGGACTCTTCCATGCAAAATCTTCTTAAGATTTTATCTATGTACATAGATTGAGATAGGTCAAGCATTCTATTAGATCTATCTCTGTAGATCTTTATACCGAGAATGTATGCTGCCTCTCCCTTATCCCTCATGGAGAAAATTTTAGATAACTATAATTTTACTGATTTTAGCATCGGAACATCGTTTTCTAATAATGTATGTCATCCACATACAAAATTAGAAACACGACTTTGCTCATTCTAACCTTTTTATACACACATGGTTCATCTTCATTCTTGATAAAATCAAACATTTTGATTGTCTCATCAAAATAAAGATTCCAGCTCCGAGAGGCTTGCTTTAATTCATATATAGATTTCAGTAGTTTACATACCTTGTTTGGCTCTGTGGATTCAAAACCTTCGAGTTGTCGAATGTACACATCCTCACTAAGATTTCTGTAAAGGAATACGATTTTGACATCCATTTTCAATATCTCATAGTCATGGTATGATGCTATCGCAAGCAGAATCTGAATTGATTTAGACATGGCTACTGGTGAGAAAGTTTTGTCAAAGTCAATTCCTTGTCTCTGCCTGTAACCCTTCGCAACCAATCTTGCATTGTAAGTATGAACATTACCATCCATGTCGACCTTTTTTCTTGTAAACCAATTTACAGTCTGTAGGTTTTACTCCTTCAGGCGGGTCAACCAAGGTCCAAACCTTGTTTTTGTACATGGATTTCATCTCAGATTCCATGGCTTCCTGCCATCTTTTTGAGTCAACACTTGAATTCAATTCAGCATAAGTAGTAGGTTCATCTTCCTTGATTAGTAATACATTACTAAAAATTAGGAAATCGTATCTTTGAGGAGAACGAATGACCCTGCTCAACTTACACAGAGCTGTAGTTTCTTTGGAAACTGGTGGTTATCCCTTTTCCAATATGTCCCTCATCAGATGTAAGCTCATCCATTGGATTATCTAATTGGTCAATTTTTATTTGTGGTTTCTTGAACTTCTTTAAGATCTACTTGTTCCCACTGTCTTATCTAAGAATACAGCAAGTTTCGATGCGATGATCTTCATCTTGATGGAATTGTAGAAATAGTATCCTGCAATTTCCTTTGGATACTCCACAAATAAACATTTATCAGATTTAGCTCCTAGCTTGTCTAATTCAACGTGCTTCACATAAGCGTCGCATCCCCAAACCTTCATGTATGAAAGATTGAGTCTTTTTTCCTTTCCATAACTCGTATGGAGTTCTATTGACTGATTTAGTTAGGACATGGTTTAGTGTGTAACATGCAATGTTAAGTGTATATCTCCAAAACGATTTTGGAAGAACTGTGAGACTCACCATTGATCGCACTATATCAAATAAGGTGTAGTTCCTCCTTTTAGATACACCATTTAGTTGTAGTGTATACGGTGGAGGCCACTGTGAGAGAATATCATTCTCTCTTAGATAGTCTAAAAACTCACCCCTTAAAATATTCATCACCTCGATCAGATCTAAGTGTCAAAATATTTTTCTTAGTTTGCATTTCTACTTCTCGCTTGAATTCTTTGAACTTTTCAAGGGCTTCTCTCTTGAATTCTATCAAGCATATGAAACCATGTCTAGAATGGTCATCTATAAATGTGGACATTTGTCCATATACATCAATATGTACAAGACCCAAAATATCTGTAACTCTGACTCCCTTTCCAAAAAGAGGTTATTTTGCCCAACGAGCATGATCCACACTTATCAAATGATTCGTGATCATTTGAATCCAAGTATCCATCTTTATCTAACTTGGTGATGCGTTTTCATTTATATGACTGAGTATACAATGCCAATGATATGAGTTGTAAGTTTTATCTCTATTATGGCTTGTAGTTCCTCTTATAATGCCATTTGTTTCCACATTGAAAACATGGATCATCAAACTTGGATTTATCTTTGTCTGCTTTAACTGTTTTCCAAAATGGCCTTCTTCGATCTTTTCTGAAATGTCCTTTTAGATTTCCTCTTAGTGCCCATAGAGGTGTCAATGGCCAAAATTTACCCATTCCCTTGGGCTCAACAGTTTTTAGCATGTTTAGCAGCTCGAGTAGGGTACACTGAATTTTATTCATGTTGATGTTCATAATGAACTGTAAAAAGTTATTAGGTGGAGATTGTATAACTAAGTCAACACTTAGTTCGTGGTCCATGGTAAAACTCAACTGGTTTAATTTTTCAATATAACCAATTATCTTCAATACATGTGCACTAACTAAAGATCCTTTCACCATCATACCTTTGTATAACCCTTTTGGATGTCTCATATCATTCAGTCTATGACTGTTTATCATTCAACTACTTGAAATGATATGTATTTTGGTATAGGCATCCATACCCTCGTACAAATTTTCTAACTCAGGCGACATACTGCAAGTATCACGTGTTGCAATGTTAATGTCATCACTGTGTTCATTGAAAGCCTCCTCAGTAAGAGCTTTCGGTATTAGTTGCTCAATGACATATCCAAATTTTCTTTTTCATGCTTGAGAACAATTCTCATATTGTGGTGCCAGTCCAGAAAATTTGATCCAGTATGTTTGTTGGCATCCAATGTGCATCTCAAACTCATATGGTTACTCATGATTCAACAATTAAATAACAAGATAGAATAATTAATTAAATACAGAAAATTAATTTAACATAGACTTATATTAAATTAATTATACTCCCACTGTTCAAATTGAATTAATGACCATCAAACATTAATCAATAGAACCGGTTAGATTTCTAGTGGGCTAGGATTTTTTTTGTTTTATTAGAACCTTGAGTAACTCAACAAATCCTAATAAAACATCTAAGTAGATACTTCTATCAATCACATCTCTATGTACAATAATAAAAAAGATTCAAACTATAATCTCATACGAAGAAAATATAGGTAGAATAGTTTACCTATTGTACGACATCACTTTAGTTGGGCATTTCGTGTTTAAATGTGAAAGCAAATAATGTTTATCATCATTTCATACAGTTTGTACAGCTATAAAATTTTTTTCGAGCAATGTGATATTTTATGTTTAAGTGTTAACACAATGTGGAATTTGATTTTTAACTAATATTTATTTTTTACTTTATAAGAAATTATAGAAAATGTTGCTCATTGAACTAATATATATTATAAAAACAAAAACAATTACAAGAATTCATTTGTCTCCAATGATTTGACTCTAACTTCACAACTCTTAGGTCAAAGGTTCAAATCACATTACATAGATTCTAAATTAATAAAATAATATAAAAATCCTTGACAAAGCTTAGCAGATTGAGTCGGGCCTTTGGTGAGTCGAGTTTCAAGCCCATAATTGGCAAGTCGGGTCAGGAGTCCACCAAGTATATGAAATTATTATTTTTAAATTATTAAAAATTTGTACTATTACCTACGGAATTTCCGTAGGTAAAGACTTGGGACATTATCTACCAAAATTTCGTTGGTAATAGTGTTTGTCATTTCTGTTGCTATTTTGAGGGTCGCTGAAAGTTACCAACGAAATTTTCATTGGTAAAAGCGCGTGTCATTACCAACGAAAATTTCGTTGGTAATAGTCTGTGTCATTACCAACGGATATTATGTAGATAAAGGGTTGGGACATTACCAACGAAAATTCCGTTAGTAACTTTCAGCGACCCTCAAAATAGCAATGAAAATTCCGTTGCAAATAGCCCGTTGGTAGCGACTATTAGGCACGTATATCGTGGCTTCAGCAACGAAAAATTCGTTTCTGAAGCCACGGTTTTTTGTAGTGACAATAATTAAGATTAAGAATTTTTGTTTTAGTTAAGTGTAAGTAGAACACATTAATTTTTCTTGTATTATCGATATTGAACTATGTTTAATTTTTCTTGTATTATTGGTATTGAACTATGTAATTTTATTTAAGTGAATTTAATTTTGATTTAGTGGAAGTGATGTGATGGTGGTGATGGAAGGGGTGTCAATGGTGAGAAACAATGCCAGACTAGATATTGTTGTGATGATGGTAGTAACATAATATGCTATTGTTAGAATTAATTGAATTTTATTGGATTGAATCATTAAATATGGTATATATGATGATATGTGCCATTACATTTAATTTGAGGTGAATTAGAAAAATCTTCAATAAAAAGCACATAATTAGTGATTCAGTGTGATGAATAGAGACATTCATTCATAATTGGTGAATATGTATGATGAATGGACACATTCATTCAAGATATCACATAAAATTATAAAATGGTGCAATATAAAGATGTATTATCGATATTGAACTATGTCTTAAGAAAATTTGCTACGTCATACCTCGCTCCATCTTGTTTTTACATTTCTATTTTCTGTTTTTCTTGATTGTTCCCGTCAATTTTTACAACAATCTTAAGACAAATTTAGTTTATATTTGTAACGTAATTCATTTACGTGTTTTCAATATTAAAATATTGATGTTATTTTGTGTAATTGTGTTTTTATAGAAAGATGGATAGTAGAACTGAGCATGCTAGTGGATATATTGGATAGAGTTCTAGGTCCAGTCAATTTGTCATGCCTCTAGCAACTGAACATAAAAAGTTGAAAAAATTCGACGGCATAAATTTAAACATTGGCAACAAAATATGTTGTTCTATCTGACGACGTTGAACTTGGTTTAGTTTCAGCGTGAAGAATGTCCTGCATAAACAAATGAGAATGCTGCCGACAAAAATACACAGTTGGCCATATAAGCATGGAAACTTGTTGACTTCCTATGCGACAACTACATTTTCAATAGACTGGACAACAGATTGTATAATGCGTAATGTTCCTACAAGACGACTAAGACAATGTGGTATTCTCTTGACAAAAAGTATAAAACAAAATATGCCAGGATTAAAAATTTTATCGTCAGCAAATTTTTGAATTTCAAGATGATCGATTGAAAGACGGTCATGAGTCAGGTTCAAAAGATGTAGATTCTCCTCCATGACAGTGAAGCAGAAGGCATGATATTGAGTGAGTCTTTCCAGATTGCTGCTATGATCGAGAAGCTACCTCTACTTTGGAAAGATTTCAAAAACTGTCTCAAGCACAAGTGCAATGAGATGACGATAGACGATCTGTTTGTTTGATTTCGAATAGATGAAGACAATAGGGTTGTAGAAAAGAAAAATTATGTGCGAAACATGGAAGCAAAAGCTAACATGGTGGAAGATTCTAGGGTCTAAGAACAAGAAAATGAAGCGTCCAAACTCATCTAAGGACAAAGGGAAAAGTAATTATGCAAAGCGGTTCAAAGGAGACTATTGTAATTGTGGAAAATTAGGGTATCGTGCAAAGGACTATCGAAAAAAGAAAGATACACAGAAGAAGAAACCCTTCCAAGTCAACTTAACAGAAGTGGATAACATTTCTATAGATGTTTCTGACTTGCCTATCTGCAGTTATTTCTAAAGTTAATTTGGTATCAAATGCCGATGATTGGTGGGTGGACACTAGAGCTACTAGACACATTTGTGCAGACGAGAGACTATTCGCAGAATACAAGAAATTGAATCATGACTAGCATCACTACCCAGGCAATTCAGCAGCATCTAAAATTGAAGGAATTAGGAAAGTTATTATGAATTTCACATCCGAGAAAGAGTTAACGCTGAACGAAGTGGTGCATGTCCTAGACATTAGGAATAACTTGATTACTAGCTCTATTCTTAGTAAGAAGGGCTTTAAAATAGTGTTTGAGTTCGATAAATTTGTACTTACTAAATGGGGCATGTATGTTGGGAAGGGTTATTTACTAGATGGTCTGTTTAAGGCCAATGTTGTTCTTATGGAAAAGAAGTCCAAGTATTTGTATCCACAAGTTATTAATAAAGTTGATTATTTTGTTTACTTACTTTAGTCTTTCATTTTATGGCATAGTAGACTAGGACACATTAATCGTGTTTATTTAAAAAAAATAGTAGGTTTAGGACTTATACCCAAACATAAATGTAAGATTTGTGTTGAAGCAAAATTTGCTAAAAAATATTTTAATTTAATTGAAAGGAATAGTGAACCATTAAGTTTGGTACATAGTGATATTTGTGATTTAAAATTTATTCAATCTCGAGGTGGTAAAAAATATTTTATCACGTTTATTGATAATAACAGTAGATATTGCTATATATACTCATTATGTAGTAAAAATAAGGCATAAGATACTTTTGTCACTTACAAAAATGAAGTTGAAAATCAACTTGGTAAGACGATCAAGGTATTGAGATCCGATAGAGGCGGTGAATGTGATTCATCATTGTTTGATCAATTGTGTGCTAGGTTTGGGATTATTTCACCAAACAACTACTCTGTACACTCCTCAGTAAAATGGAGTTGCTGAGAGGAAAAACAGAACTTTAAAAGATATGGTTAATGCTATGCTTATTAGTCCTGGATTACCACAAAATTTGTATTTGGGGGGGGGGGGGGAGGGGAACAATTCTAAATGCTAACTTTATTCTAAATAGGGTTCCTCACAAGAAAATTGGTTCAATACCTTATGAACTATGGAAATGGAAAATGCTTTCCTACAAATATTTGAAAGTGTGGGGGTGTTTAGCAAAAGTGGTTGTTCCATCTCCTAAAAAGATTAAATTAGGTCCTAAAACTATTAATTGTATTTTTATCAGATATGCAATTAATAGTAGTACTTACAAATTTCTTGTGCATAAATCTGACATAAGTGAAATTCATGTCAATATTATTATTGAATCGAGAGATGCTGAATTTTTTGAAAATGTGTTCCATAATAAAAGAGATATTCTAGAAAATACTCAAAAGAGAACATGTGATACCACTTTTGAAAGCAATAAATAGTTAAACCAATGAGTAAAAGAGCAAAAAATTTCTAAGTCATTTGGTCAAGACTTTATATCATTCATGATTGAGAACGAGCCTCAAATGTTTCACGGGGCCATGTCTATCCCAGAATCCTTATTATGGAAGGAAGCTAGAAATAGCAAGATTGAATCCATTATGAGTAATAATACCTAGCAATTGGTTGATCTTCCCAATGGAACCAAACCTATATGATGCAAATTGATTTTCAAGAGTAAATTAAAACCCGGTGGTTCATTAGATAAATACAAAGCTCGACTTGTTGCCAAATGGTATCGTTAAAAGGAAAGGATTGACTTCTTTGACACTTATTCGTCGGTAATAAGGATTACTTCTATCTGGATTTTAATTGCAATAGTTGCCTTGTATAACATGTAGATACATCAAATGGATGTTAAGAATGAATTCTTAAATGGTGAATTGAATGAGAAAGTTTATATGGAACAACCAGAAAGTTTCAAAGCGAAAGGACAATAACATAAAGTTTGTAAACTTATCAAGTCATTATACGAATTGAAACAAGTTCCTAAACAATGGCACGCTAAGTTTGACAGTGTCATAATTAGGAATGGGTTTATCATTTATGGATTCACCATAAATGAATGCGATAAATATGTATACACAAAAAAAATTGGAAAAGCATACGTACTGGTTTGTCTTTATGTAGATGACGTGCTCATATTACGAACTAATATGGAAGTCATTAACAAAAAAAGAAAATACTCACCAATAATTTTGATATGAAAGATACGGGTGAAACAAACGTGATTCTAGGATTGAAAATCTCTAGAACAAATTGTCACAAACTTACTATGTAGACAAAGTGATTGAGAGATTTAAAACATATGGCATAAAACAAACTGGTAATCCATTTTTTGTTCATGTAGTTCTTCACAAGAATACTGGAAATGGAAAAAATCAATTAGAATATTCCCAGATAATTGGAAGCTTAATGTACTTAATGAATTGTACAAGGCCAGACATAACTTACTCAATAAGTAAGCTAAGCCGATATACAAGTAACCCTATTAATGAACATTGTGATGCATTACTTAGAGTGTTGGGCTACTTGAAATGTACTAAAGAATATTCATTACATTATTGAAAAATATACTCCAATAGTTGAAGAATATAGTGACGCCAACTGGATATGAGATACATATGAATCTAAATTCACTAGCGGCTATGTATTTACTCTTGGTGGTGGTGTTATATCTTAGAAATCTTCTAAACAAACATGTATAACTCGTTTAACTATGGAATATGTGTTTATTGCTTTATATAAAGCAGAAGAAGTGGAATGGCTTAGAAACTTCTTAAAAGATATTCCTATATGGCAGAAGCCCATGTTTTCTATATGTATTCATTGCGATAACCAAGCAACTATAGCCTGAGCAAACAAATTTGTGTATAACAGGAAGTCAAGAAATATATGTCGTAGACATAATACCGTTCGACAATTGCTCTCAAATGGAACAATATCAATTAACTTTGTTAAGTCGAAGGATAACCTAGCTGTTCCATTTACTAAAGGGTTATTTAGAGAGAGAATAGACTACGCATAGATGGAAATTGGTTTAAAGCCTAAATTCTAATGAGGCAATTTAATGAAAACCTAATGAGATCCTACAAACTAGGTTTAATAGGAAAACTAGGTATGAATAACTCGATGAGAAGCACTTCAAAGTTTTAACTCCTTCACATTTCTATGATGCAAAAGTGCTGCCTATAAAGATTGTTAAGGATAAGCTTTGCTTTTAATGATGACTATATCTTGTAAAGGTACAAGTGAAATATTGTAGGGTACTCTTTATAAAACATATGTTAGTGCGAACGTGGTCGGTTCTTTGAAAATTTTAATTAGGCGAGTTCTCTAAAGCACTCACAGAGCCCAAGTAGTTCATGGTCGAAATATTGAACACAATAGAGAACCAAGTTTGATATGAGAGATGATATGTTTGATCTATTGTATGGGCTTGAAATAACGGCTGATAATTTAAAACGTTGTGTTCATTGATTAGCCAAGTGAGTTCGATAGATTTTTACTAAAGAAGGTTCAAAGCGAAAACTACCTATTTTGATGCATTATCTTTCAGCTAGTACTCTTCTTTTGTCTTCTTTGATTTGAGTTGACTTCTTCTATTTATGTGGATGATTGTTGGAATTAATTAGATTTTATCAGATTGAATCATTAAATGTGATATATCTGATGCCAATGCATTTAATTTGAGGTGAATTAGAAAAGTCTTCAATAAAAAGCATGTAATTGGTGAGTGAATATGATGAATGGACACATTCTTTCAAAATTTAATCTGAACCATCAAATCACATTAAAATATGAAATTGTGCGATCTAATTGCTCAGATTAATTAGACCAAATGGTGCACCTATTTATGAAGAGGCACACACCTATTCAAAGAACACTTCAAACTATATAAATAGGGAACCCTAAATTCAAAATTTTCACAACAAATCAATTCAGAATTAATTGATTTTAAATCTCTCTTTCTACCAAAAAATTCTGCTTAAATATTTTTCAGCAAAATTCTAAGAAACTAAGTTCTGAAGCTTTTTCAAAAGTTAGTTTTTTCCTTCCTTTAGAGGAAGAGTGTAGTCATTCTTTGGTTCGACCGATAAGGTTGGTATAGTGCAATAGCGATTTTGGAAGAAGTGTTGTATATTGAGAGACAAATGTCTATTGATCTTGTTAGCACATTTGCATGAGACGAAATCTGTTTTAAAAAGATTTGCTACAACATACCCTACTTCATCTAGTTTCTACATTTCTGTTTTCCGTCTTTCTCGATTGTTCCCATCAATTTTGACAACAATTACTCGAAAGTAACATACTATGTTTTACTAGGTGAATATGGATTATAAATGAAGATAGTAGACCATTGACTTGAGAAGATGATGGTGATCGGGAAAAGAAGTGAATGATTGTTGGGATTATAGAAATCCAACTAATTTGTTGCATTGGGAGGTGATGGTGGTGGAGGAAGGCGGCGACAATGGTGAGATACAGTAGCGAACATAATAGTGTTAGGATTTGAGATGGATTAACACAATAACACATGTATTATCCTACAAGTAACACAGTAATATATATGTTACCATATAAATAATAAAATAAGTATTATAGTAACATATAGGTACTTCTACAAATAAAATAAAAAATAACGCAGTAACACATATATCACTCTACAAGTAACTTAGTGTTACCCTATAATTTTGTTTTCTAAAATATTTTAATGTTACTCTACAAGTAAAACAAATGTTGCCCGAACATAAAACCACAAAAATGTTGTTTTTGAAAAATTGAAATTTTATTTTAAATGAAAAATGAGGTATATTTAAAAAATTATAAAAAGAGGTAAATTGTAAAATATTGATTTTTTAATGAAAATGTAATATTTTTCAAAAAATTAAAAAAAGAGGGTATCTTTCAATTTGGGTAGTTATATTACACCACATTTTTTTATTTGTTGCACTACATTTTAATTGCATTGAAGATTTTCAACTTTTGCTCATTATTGAAATAATTTATTTGAATGAAATTTGGAACGTTTCCTTATTTCATACGAGTCATCTAACTGTTAGATGAGTTCAATTACCACACCAGATATTTGCTACATTTGTTTTATCAACCCTTCAAAGCTATGACTTAATTAATTTTAGTAAATATCTGTCATAATATTTTTGAACGGAGCACGGTCAGTCTTATGGTGCTGGACTATTTTGTTTGAAAGTTTAAACAATAAAATATAGATAACATTTATTTATTTATTTATGTTTATACATTTTTTATTTGGAGGTGGCAAAAACGAGCCGACCTAGATAACTCGGACTTTGGGCCTGATCGATCTAATAAAAAGTTAGTCAAGTAAAAATCAGGCCTATTTGGCTCGATACAACCCACCGGGCCAATCGGGCTGAAGCCGAGCTGGCCCAATTATTTTAGACTGGCCCAGTATAATTTCTTGGCCCAAGTCCCCATCCCCATCGCCATCCCCATCCCCATCCCCATCCCCATCCCCATCCCCATTCCCATTCCCATTCCCATTCCCATTCATCCACCCAACCCCCACCACCACCACCACTCTCTCTCCTCGGCGCAATATCATTCGTAACATCTGTATCAAATAGTGATACAAAGGACTAAATTGATATAAAAGTATAAATACGGAGACCAACTTGTACAAATTTAAAAGTTGAAGGACCTGGGTTGCAAATAAAAAAGGACGAAATTGAAATGAAAGATGAAGTATAGGGACTAAAGTGAAAATTTTATAAAGATGAAGGCTTATTGTGCAAATAATCAAGGACTCAAAAACAAATTTGAGTGAATTCACGTGGAAATAGTTATTTAATTTTAATTCATTATTTTATTATTTAATATAATATTAATTATGTAGTATTTTTGGAATAAATAAGTTAAGTTGTTAGATTTAGAATTATTTTAATATTTGTAAGTAGTGGGTGTAATATCCACTTAGACATACCACATAAAAAATTGGGTTGGGCTAACCATGGCCCGATTGTACATGGGCCCATATTTACTGGGCCAACCCAACACGATTTTGGGCCACAGAGATACTGGCAAGCCTAACTTAAAATTTTAATTTATTTTTTCAAAAAATTATATATATAAAATAGTAAAAAAAGAATTTCACCATCTTTCCCTCCAACCTTAACCCTAACCCTCCGCAAGTCACCATCAGATCGAGACGAGACGGGACGGGACGGGGGCTTTTCTCCCCCTGATCGTTGGAGCTCGACAATCAAGGGGGAGAAAAGCGATCAAGGAGGAGAAAACCCCCCTCGTTTGGTCGCAAAACCAAGTTTTCGCGAAACTAATGAGATTTTTTCTCTAGTTTTGCAGCAAACAAGGGGGGAGATTGTTTGCTGCAGATTATTGCACCGAGGAGAGGGGGTGGTGGGGGGTTGGGTGGATGAATTGGGAGGAGGGGGCACTTGGGCTAAGAAATTTTATTGGGCAGTCCGACTTTAGTTCAATTGGCCTGGTAGGTTAGTTGTACTGAGCCAAATATGTCATGTTTTTACTTGACCAACTTTTTATTGGGCCGGCCAGGCCCAGAGCCTGAGTCATCTGGACTAGCCCACTAAACCGATCCAAAAATCTTGGGAAGCATCTGTTTCAATTATCATTTTATCATCTGGTAAAGGATGATAAAGAGAAGGAAGATTTTTAATTTTTGATTTAATCTTGATTTCTGGAGGATTTTCAAAAGATTTTGCTGTGAGAATGAGTTCTTGATTATTTATGTTGACTTTTTTGAAGATAGAAGCTATCTTTTCAAGCTCGTTGTCTTCAAAGGCCAATAGAACATTAAGATGTCCTAAATCATTGGATGAGTCCTAAACCCTTGAAGACATTTATGAATCATCCAATAATTTAGGACATCTTAATGTTCTATTGGCCTTTGAAGACAACGAGCTTGAAGATAGAAGCTATCTTTTCAAGCTCGTTGTCTTCAAAGACTTTTCAAATTAACACAAAAAGGCAAGAAATTGCTAAACTTTTTGAACTTTGCTGTTCTGAAAACCCTCTTGATCCCAGTATCAACAAAGGAACTCTCACAGCAAAAATCGAAATTCTTGATGAATTCAAAGAAATTTATCTACTTTCATTTTTGTCACCTCTAGAAATTTATCTACTTTCATGTTTCTCAAGATTTCCTTAGTGTTTGAAGTCAATTATTTAAGTGTAAATTTCACACTCGATCTCCAGTCTCTAATGTTTGAGGTTTGTGTAAATTGATCTTAACTTTTATTTTTTTTTTTATTTTGGAATTTAGCTTTTAAATCTTTCATTTTTGGTGCACTTCATCCTTATTCATGGTTCCTGTGACGCCCCAATCTCACGTGGCACTCCACAAGGGTAGGTCAAAGTCAAACTTGCACCTAGACTGTCACCTTCTATTTCGAGAAGGTTGGAAGATGAGGTTAAGAAAAAGACGATGTTTCCTTTACGCCGAAGAGATTAAGAGACGAGGCTGTTTCTTTTACGCCGAGGAGGTTAAGAAGAAGAGGCAGTTTCCTTTACGTTGAGGAGGTTGAAAATAAGAGGCTGTCCCTTATGCCGAGGAGGTTGGGAAGACAAAGCGGTGAAAGACTGACCCTGATTGAGTGTTGAGAAAGCCTCCCCTGACAATCTGTGAGTCAGACCTGAAAAGACTGATGAGACATGCTGGCAATGCGACTTGTCACAGTCATAGCCTTTTTAGCTTGCGGCTGAAAAGGACATCTTCATTAAACCACTGACATGACGCCCGAGATGTGAGACTAAGGGCCTTAAAATTAAGCCACATGTCGTATATCTAAGTGTGGTCGACCAAGTGAAATTCACCTATAAATACCAAGCCTATTTCCCCAAGAAAGAGATGTTGAAATATAAACTCTCACACACAGAAAACACAAATCCTCTACACTAATTAAATTTAAGTGTTCATAACCACTTGGGAAATTATTAGTTAGGGGCCCTCAAACCACCACATCTACCACAATGTGTTCTTCCCACACACTAACATCACTTCTACCCAGTTCCAGGCACATATACGTGACTGACTAAACCACGTGGCGATCCAAATGCATAGGGAGATTACATGTAGCTAGGAAGAGAAGGCGTGAGATTCATGTTGACAGCCATTTTTAGAGGTCAACAGTTTCTATACATCAAGTATTAAACTTGACAAAAAGACATTTTTACCCTCCATTCAACTAAGCAAAAAATTTGAAGCCTCAAGATAATTAACTTCTCAACTTTCAATTTTTGTTACACTTGGTCATTTTTCGAGTTTTCCGTTCAAATCTATTGTGAAATTCGATGAAAAGACAAATTTAAAAAAACTTGAACTCTAAATAATTAACTTTTCAACCTTCAATTTTCAGTACACTTGGTCATTTTTTCAGGGCTTCTGTCCAAATCTAATTTGAAATTCGATGAAAAAGACACTTTTACCCTCAATCCAATTAAGCAAAAAATTTGAAAAGCCTCAAGATCTGTCTGTTTCACGAGCCATAACACGAGCCCCCTCAATTTTCTCATGGTAGTTGGATTCCTGGTCTAAAAGTCAACAAAGACAACTTCAACTTGCAATTATTTTCAATTATTGGCCAAACAAACAATCACAAAAAACAAGTACAGTTGATGTTGCAACATCAAAATTCACAAAGTAACACAGTTTGGAGCCAAAAAATAATTTATAGAATAAATAATAAACCAACAATTCATAAAATTTGAATGTGATGTGCCCATTATATATGTTAACAAGAAACCATTTTATCATCTCCACCAACCCTTTTTTTTTTTTAACAAGAACAATGTTTAGAGCATTGAGTACAAGGAGAAGCCATAGGGGCTATGATAAGTTGACTGCAGATGAAGCCTCTAATTCTACTTTGCTACCTAAGTTGAGTAGGGCCAAAAGCTTGCCTGCTAAAATCCTCAGTTCATCCAAGAAACTTGTCCCTAGCCGAGCCGAGCCGACTACTCCGACCGAGCAGGTTAAGAAGGCCAGTAAGGTTCATCCATTTTTTAGTCTTTTTGAAAGAAGGAAAAGGAAGAAGGCAACAGCAAAACCTGAATTCTCAAGGTACATGGAGTATGTCAAGGAGGGTGGTATGTGGGATGTGAAAGCAAATATGCCTGTAATATACTATAAATGAAACCTTATTTCTCAAGGTACAACAGGGAATTTAATTCTGCAGTAATGTATTTTGATGAGATGGAATCAAATTATTCATGTGGCCAAGAAAAACTATATGCTGGCTTTTTTTATACTTTATATATATGCATCTATTATAATTTCTTGATAAAAAATGAGGGAATTCCTGAATGAATCTTGTGGCAGAGAAGGGAAAGTAAAAGTATAAATAATGTTAAGATATATATATTAAATAAAAAATTATTTTACTCTAGCATCTTAAATTTTGGATGAGCAAATATAAGTCGTAATTCAAGTCTAATTGTTATTCATTTTAATGTTATGGACGTGTGGAAAATTTAATAGCAGATTATTTAAAATAGCATTTTTATGAGTTTAATTGTAAGAATTAATGTCCAAGGTCCAATTAGTTGGGTCGGACTTAATTACTCATTGGGCCAAATTAATTAATAAGATTATTTAATCGGGTCTGATTGTTGATGGGTTCTAGTTGGACTAGAACTAGGGCTAGGGTTAGCCCCGCCTATAAAAACACAGGCGCAACATATTAGGGAAAAGAGAGTTGTTTTCATTACTTGCTAGCACAAGGAAAAAGACAACACAATCAACTTCTCCCAAAAGTTCCGCTTTCATTTGTTCTTGATCGTGGAAGTCCAGATCTGTTCTTGCTGTGTGGATCACCATTGGAGGCTGTACATTTGGACAGCTGTGGTATAGAAGATCTCACCTCCAACAAATCAAAGAATCAGATTCCACGGTGTTCATCAAGGTAAAATTCTATCACGAATTCTCTCTAAGTACAAGGTTGATCCAGGCTTATAGGAATTGAGCATTTAATTTCCGCTGTACATGTATACCTCAATTTCTTACATTAATTCGGTATAAATGTATTTATGAGCTGACAATTTTACAATTTGTAATCGTTGAACGTTTTGTGCATCCGTTGGCATAATTTGTTTAGTACGTACAATTGTGAAAGAATGAACAAACTTTTTTTTTTTTATAATTTTATTCACAGCGTCAAGTTTAATATACAAATTAAACATGTCATAAAAGTATGTGTGTGTATGTATATATACACACACTAGTTTTTTATGACGTGCGTTGCACGTGTGGCAATTGTAATAGTGTAAAATTTTTGACAGACAAATGAGGTTTGATTTTCAAAAAATTGTTTAATGTCAATTTCTTTGAGATGATTGTAATATTGTAGAATTAACACATAAATGAGCATTGTATTTTCGAATTTTTTTTTTTACATGAAATTTCTTTGAGATATGTGGGCATTTTGCTATTTTCTTGAAGTAGCATGAGTGGATTTGATAAACAATTTGTATAAATAATAACATATTTTTATGCTATACAATATATAATTTAGGATTGAATTGATCTGTGTCGTTTTTTCTGTCTTTATTTCTAGCCTTGTCAAATTTTTCTTGTTTGCAACAGGCGGTCGATATCAATTGTATGTTCATCATTCTTCTGCCTTAAGATCAATGGCGTGATGTAATTTGGTCTACTAATTTTTTCTGGAGCATCATCTGGTGCACTGTAAAATATTCTCGACCCTAAGTGGAATGACAAAACGACATTCAGTTAATGGAATGATTTGAATGTTTTATATAAGCAAAATAGCAGTCTTCTAAAAAGCATAAAGCGTGACTGAGCGTGAGATCAAGTTTCAAGTTTTTTGCACTTAGACGAAGACGAAGTGTAAGAATTAATGTCCAAGGTCCAATTAATTAGGTCGGACTTAATTATTTATTGGATCAAATTAATTAATTTGGGCCCATTTGTTGATAGGTTCTAGTTTGACTAGAACTAGGGTTAGGGTTAGCCCTACCTTTAAATACAAAGGCCACGACAGATTAAATCATAAGTTGGTTTTCATTACTTGCTAGCACAAGAAAAAGACAGTTAAATATAATTACTCCCAAAATGTTCCACTTTTATCTGTTCTTGATCGTGGAAGTGCAGATCTGTTCTTGCTGTGTGGATTACCATTTGAGGCTGGACAATTGGACAGTTGTGGTATTGAAGATCGCACCTCCAGTTAATCAGAAATCAGATTTCACGATATTCATCAAAGGTAAACTCATATCACGAATTCTCTCTAAATACAAGGTTGATCCGGTTTAAAGGAATTGAATATTTATTTTCTGCTGTACATGTATACCTCAATTCCTTACAGTGATATCAGAGCTACCTTGTTACTTGTTAGAGTTCGTTAGAATGCCTTAAAGAATTGAACAATAATTGTTATTGGCATATTAATTTGATTTGAGTTTTGACAGTAAATAAAATTATGAATTTTTAGAAATCTGAATATGATTCAGATTTTATTTTGGAATAAAAAATAAAAATAAAAAGTGAAATTGGACTAGCGGCGGCAGCGTTTTGGAAACAACTGCCGTCGGCGACAGAGGATGGACAGCGATGTGTCCGCGGTAGTCGAAGTGCAAAACGCACTCCGACGTAGTGGTCCGCTGCTTTTGAAGCAGCGGACGCCGCGCGAGCGACCCGCAGCGCCGCTGCTAGAAATAGCAGCGGCACTGCCTTTATGCCGTATGAAGAAAGAGGCGGGTGGTGGCGTTTTGATTTCAATCACTAGTGGTGGTGACGGATTGGAGCCTTTAGAAGGCAATATGAAGCCTTTCGATGGCCACCGCCGCTGAGGTTAGTGGCGGTCTTCACTTGGTACCGCTGCTACGCGAACAACAGCTTTCTTTCGCAGCTGTTTGTTAACCAGCGACGGTGGTTGTCGGTGTTTGACACCGACGCGACCACCGTCGCCCACTCAACCAGCGGCGCTGGCGGTTTAGGTGCCGCCAAAGGTCGAAACCCTCTTTAGGGTTTCAATTGCTTCCATTATTGGGGATGGGGGCCTTCCATGCAATTTTAGAAATTGTGTGGAAAGCCCCCCAATTTTTGAAAGAAGTTGAAAGGACATCTTATGCAATTTCTGAATTGCATAAGATGGACTTACTGTTTTAAAATAAGAAAGGGTTCTCTATGCAATTTTGAAAATTGCATTAAAGCACCCGCTGTTTTAAAATTTTAAGGGCTGACTGTGCAATTTCAGAAATTGCACAGTAAGTCTTCAATTTCAAAAGGAAAAATAGGTGTCAAATGCAATTTTATTTATTTTTTTTTTGAAAAAATTGTAATTATTAATTTATTTAATGTTGGTCAAATATTCAAAATTAAATTAAAATTATTTTTAAACCATATTTTGAATTTCTGACCAGATTAAACTTTTACATATTACTTTATAAAATTGTAATTTTGACCCTATACAAATTTTATCTTCAATTAGAGTGTGACTTTAAATTGAAAGATAAAATAAATTTTGAAAATCTCATTTATGAATAAAATTAATTGATTAATTTGATTAATTGATTAATTTTATTGTTAAAAAATTAATTAATTAATTGAATTAATTATTTAATTCTGTTTAGTCTGTTCCAAAATGTCTAAAATTTTTAGACTTATACTGTCAAATCTGCAAATTTAGAAATTAATATATTTTTAATATTAGATATTAAAATAGATATTTAGTGGATGATTATGAACTCGACCCATATGATTGGTTGTATGGTTAATTATTCATGTTAATTGTTGGTGAGCCTGCGAGCCTATTATTTAATTAATTGAGTTTTCGAGCTATTTATTTATTATAGGCCTGCGTGTCCATTTATCAGGGCCTGCGTGCCAACTAGTATAGGATACATGTTGCAGTTGGGCCACAAGGAAGCAACTAGTATATGATACAAGTTGCAGCAGGAGATGGAGATATTTGCATCTAGCATTCGATAAACGAATGCAACGTCCCTTAGATTAATTTCTGCTTATCTGGTTCTCCTAAGATTTTTGTAATATTCCATGTCTATATACCCAAATTCTTTATCATTGTCTTTACTTTCGTAAATCAATTAATTAAAGATGAATTTGTTATAGGAATAAAATTCTTATTAAGTAGAAATGGAAGTTTAACTATTACAAATGATGCAATAATTCTTGGGAAAGATACATCTATTATACAGACTATAGAAACATCAGAGTTGCGAGTTAAGCGTGGTGGACCTTTACCATCAAAAACACAAAATGATGAAGAAAACTTAGAAAATTTAGAATTTTTAGATTATTTATCTTCACAAACTTTAAAAACAGATTTTGTACCAAGAGCAAAAGACTTAATTGTTTTTAATAAAAAGATAGACCATGTAGAAAGTATAGATAAGATTTTACAACTAGCTGAACAAACCCAAATAATAGGAGAAGACCCTCTAAAACATTGGGATAGAAATAAAATAGAAGCTAAAATAGAAATCATAAATGAAAATATAAAGATTAGGACCGCAGAGATAAAACATACTAATCAAAATATAGAAGACTTTAAAATTCAGATTAAAGAATTGTTATAGTTAAAAGTAATAAGACCTTCTACTAGTCAGTATAGATCAGCAGCTTTTATGGTTAGAAATCATAGTGAAATCAAACGAGGAAAAGCTAGAATAGTTATAAATTATAAAAAAACTAAATGATAACACTGTAGAAGACGGATATAAAATACCAGATAAAGACATGATTTTAAATAAAATACAAAATAGCAAGATCTTTTCAAAATTTGACTGTAAATTAGGATTTTGGCAAATTAAAATGCATAAAGATTCTATTCCATGGACAACTTTTACAACACCGCAAGGTCATTTTGAGTAGATTGTTATGCCATTTGGTTTAAAGAATGCTCCATCTATATTTCAAAGAAAAATGGATTCTATTTTTAATTCTTTACTATTTGTTTGTATATATATTGATGATATTTTGGTACATAGCAAAAATCATAAAGAGCATATAAAGCATTTAGAAATTGTTTTAAATAAATTTATAGAAAATGGTTTAATTATTAGTAAAAAGAAAATAGAAATAAATAAACAAAAAATAGAATTTCTAGGAATAATTATAGGAGAAGGAAAAATTCAACTTCAACCCCATATAGTAAAGACTATTTTACAATTTCCAGATAAAATAGAAGAAAGGTGCCTACTAGATAATCTCTGGATGGCAAGAGACTCTAGACAGAAATTAGACAGTATTAATGCTTTAGCTAATTATTTTAGACAGACCCATAATCAAATACAAAGTAAAAATTTTAGTTTCTTCGTAGTAATCAAAGGAAGACAACCAGGAGTTTATAACTACTGGCCAGAAGTAATTGAACAGATAGACAGATTTCCAGAACCTCTTTTTGAAGGATTTTACTCTCTTGAAGAAGTTTTAAATCATTGTAGACAGACCATCGGATTTAATTTTTACATATCTAAAAAAGTTAGACAGACAATTCATGCATCTACTTTTCAACCATCACCTTCCTCTTCTCAAACATCATCTTCATCTTTGCAACTGTGTAATAGCTGTGAAACTATGACTAGAGTGGTTAGAGATCTTAATTATAAAAAGCATACTTTAGAAGTAAAACTAGAAATTTTAGAAGACCAAATATCATCTCATCAACAGGAAATAACTAAATACCAAGATGAAATATTTAAATTACATGAGACCCTAGAAAGATTTAATACTGATGAAGAAAATTATTCAAAAAACATCATTACTTTTTCTAGTAGAAAATATCCGCCCAGAATAGAAAGACTTATTGAACTAATAGATTCTACAGCTGCGGGGTAAGAAAAAACACTTTTTGATCTACAACAAAGTATTGGAGATTGTGTCAACATTGTTCGAAATTCTATAAAAAATTTACTTATCCAAGAAATTATTTATTTCTCCCAAACTCTACAATATTATCATAATGAGAATCAATATTTCCTTCAATATGGCCCTCTCTATAAAACAGCTATCCACGACTTTGCCTTTCTTAGACACAATTACCCTACAATTTCATTTGACTATACAGTTTCTCAAGAAGAAGACGATATATTTTATTCAGCTTTACAATACGGCATGATTGACACGGTATATATCTTAAACAGACCTTTTAACTTTTTTTCACCTTCTCTTAAAAAGATTCTTGATCAGCTTAAACAACACCCTTTAATGATTCAATTTATTTCCAGACCGCCACTTGTAAAATAATGGTATTATTATCCCAGCATACCATTTTATTAAAATTTTTGAAGGTTCTAGAAAATTCAGACCTTCTTCAAAGACTAATATCAAGGTTAAAGTTAGACAAATTGATTATGAAAAAAGAATTTCAGAAACAGCAGCTCTCATAGAAATGCAAACGACCCACTACAAACTTGTGGCTCAATGGAATAACGGAATAATATTTTGTGAAGAATTTCTAGCAAGAAATATCAAAGTAGAAAGATTATGTGTTCCAAATACTCATCAAAAAGATTTATATCTGATGACTTTTCAAGAAAATTATTGTATTGAAATCTATTGTAATTACTTTAAGAGTGCCAAGAATGGTAACGGAATAATATATACATGGGAAAACATAATAAATTTAACAATTGCTTCACAATCTGTTCTAATGCGCAGCCAATACTGGAAGCTCCTATTGAGGAGGCTACACCGGGGAACGAGCAGGCTTACAAAAACACAGTGATAATAGTAACACTGCAACATGTGATGCTTGCAGTATGTCACTTGAGTTAGAAAAGCAGCACGAGGGTATGGATGCCTATACCAAAATATATCATTTCAAAGAGTTGAATGATGTACAGTCACGAACTAAAAGATATGAGACATCCAAAGGGTTATTCAGAGGTATGATGGTAAAAACAAATCTTCAGTTAGTGTTCATATATTGAAGATGATTGGTTGTATTGAAAAATTAAACCAATTGAGTTTTACCATGGACCACGAGCTGAGTGTTGACTTGGTTCCACAGTCCTACCTAATAGCTTTTCACAATTCATTATGAACTTCAACACGAATAAGATTCAGGGTACCTTAATCGAGTTGTAAAACATGCTAAAAACTATTAAGCCCAAGGAGATGGGTAAACTTTGGCCATTGATACCTCTAAGAGCATTAAGAGGAAATCTAAATGGACCTTTTAGAAAGGATCCAAGAAGGCCAAATCTGTTGAAAAACAGTTAAGCAAAGACAAATTCAAATATGATGATCCGTGTTTTAACTGTGAAAATAAAAAGACATTAGAAGAGGAATTGCAAGGCATAAATGAGATAAAACTAACAACTCAAATCTTAGGCATTGCAGACTCGGTCATATAAATGAAAACGCATCACCAAGTTACATAAAGATGAATACTTGGATTCAAATGATTATGAATCATTTGATAAGTGTGAATCATGCCCGTTGGGCAAAATGATCTAGACCCTCTTTACTGGAAAGAGAGACACAGTTGCAGATATTTTGAGTCTTGTACATACTGATGTATATGGACAGATGTCTAAAGATGCTAAATGTGGTTTTTCTTACTTCATCATATTTACAGATGACTATCCTAGATATGGTTTTATATGCTTGATGTAATTCAAGAGTGAAGCCCTTGAAAAGTTCAAGGAATTCAAGCAAGAAGTAGAAAGGCAAACCGGGAAATATATTCTAATACTTAGATCTGATCGAGTTGGAGAATATTTGAAGGGTGAGTTTTTAGACTATCTAAAAGAGAATGAGATTATCTCGCAGTGGACTCTACCTTATACATCAATACAAAATGGTGTATCTGAAAGACGAAACCGCACCTTATTTGATATGGTGTGATCAATGGTGAGTCGCGCAGTTCTTCCAAAAGTGGTTAGGAGATATGCATTTAACACTGCATGTTATACACTAAACCGTGTCCTATCTAAATCGGTCAATAAAACTCTATACGAGTTATGGAAATGGAAAAAGACCCGATCTTTCATACAAAAAGGTTTAGGGATGTGACGCTTATGTGAAGCCCGTTGAATCGGATAAGCTAGGAGCTAAATATGATAAATGTTTATTTGTGGAGTATCCAGAGTAAACTGCAGGATACTATTTCTACAATCCTATCGAGATGAAGGTCATCATATCGAAACTTGCTCTATTCTTAGAGAAGACAGTGGGAGCAATGTAGATCTTGAAGAGGTTCAAGAAACCACAAATAAAATTGACCAATTAGATGTTCCAATGGCTGAGCTTGCATCTGATGAAGCACAAATTGAGAAAGTGGGAACCACCAATTTTTAAGAACACACCAGCTCCGCGTAAGTCGATCCGAGTCATTCATTTTTCTCTAAGATACGATCTCTTGATTACTAGTAATGTATTACTAATCGATGAAGATGAACCTACTACTTACACAAAATCGAAGTCAAGTGTTGACTCAAAGAGATGGCAGGAAGCCATAGAATCCGAGATGAACTCCATGTACGAAAAATAAGGTTTGGACCTTGCTTGACCTGCCTGAAGGGGTAAAACCCATAGGCTGTAAATTGGTTTACATTAAAAAGGTCGACATGGATGGTAATGTTCATACTTACAAGGCAAGATTGGTTGCGAAGGGTTACAAGTAAAGACAAGGGATTAACTTTGACGAAACCTTCTTACTAGTAGCTATGTCTAAGTCAATTCAGATTCTGCTTGCGATAGTAGCATACCATGACTATGAGATCTGGAAAATAGATGTCAAGATCGCATTCCTTAACGGGAATCTTAGCAAGGATGTGTAGGTGACACAGCTTGAAGGTTTTGAATCAATAGAGCCAAACAAGGTATGCAAACTACAGAAATCCATATATGGATTAATTTCGAAGTTGGATTCTTCATTTTGATAAGACAATCAAAATGTTTGATTTTATCAAGAATGAAGATGAACTATGTGTATAAAAAGTTAGTGAGAGCAAAGTTGTGTTTCTAATTTTGTATGTCGATGACATACTTTAGGAAATGATGTCTCCGATGCCAAAAATCAGTAAAATTGTGGTTATCCAAAATTTCTCCATGAAGGATATGGGAGAGGCAACGTACATTCTCGGTATAAAGATCTATAGAGATAGATCTAAGAGAATGCTTGGCCTATCTCAAGATATGTACATAAATAAAATCTTGAGAAGATTTAGTATGGAAGAGTCCAAGAGAGGACTCTGACCCATCGGGTATGAGATCTATCTCTCAAAAGAGTGTTCAAAACACAGATTGTGAGAGATAGCATGTATATGATTCATTATGTATCAGCAATATGATATATCAAATATGCGATGTTATGTACTCGATCAGATGTTTTATACGCTTTGAGTGTCACAAGCAGGTTCCAAGCGAACCCTGGTGAGAAACATTGAATCGCAGTAAAAAAAACATCCTTAAGTACTTAAGAAGGACTAAAGACATGTTCTTGGTTTATGGAGGAAATAAACTTAGAGTTCAAGGTTATGTCGATGCCAGCTTTCGGTCTGATAAAGACGGTAACCGCACATATATTGGTTCTGTCATACCTCATGACATTTTTCTTCACATGGATTGCCTTGACACATTGCTAGATGTCAATCTTGGACGGCGACGTGAATTGATCGATCTCGGTGAATCGATGAGAATATCACTGCGTTTGCCATCGTGAATGGGAACCTAATGGGTCACACACATAAAGCGAGAATTGACCATCTGGAGTTGGACCTTGTCCAAGTGGGAGATTGTAAAAAGGGATAATTAGCTCCAATACCCTTTTTTTTTTTAAAAAGTTGAAATATACCCCAAATTTTTATGTTTTAATTTTTACCCCACTTTAATATTTCTGTTAACAAATTTACCTGTAAATTTGTAGGACTAATTTGTAAATACCCACACTAAAACCCGCGCTCCAAGGCAACTGTACACCCCACTTCCACAACCCACACGCCACACCCCTTTCAATTTTCCAGAAATCTCCATCTCCATTACGTTCCAAATCAAATTCGGTTAAAATTTCTACATCAAAATTTCTTCATACTCAGTTCGAAATCGAAATTTCTTCATCTCAGTTCGAAATTTCTTCATCTTCATTTCGAAATTTCTTCATCCCTAGTAATACAAACAAAATTTCTTCATCTGAGTTCAAAAATGGTAAAATCAAAAAGACAATCCATTAATATTGAGCTTGAAATAGGCATTAATTCGAAAAAGTCGAAGAGGAAGGCTTCTTCATCTGGAAATAGAACGAAGAGGAGCAAAAATTCCGTCGAAGAACACTTCGAAGAACTGAAAAATGTCCGATATGTATGTCCTGCTTCTCTATTTATCTATTTTGTTTTTAGATTTTCCTATATTGTTCTACATGTTTGAATGAGAGTATGTTCGAAATTTGTGTCCGATTTCTCCATTTATTTATTTTATATTTTATTTCTCGAATTTGTTGTAGTGTTCTAAATGTTGGAGCGAGAATATGTTCGAAATGCATGTCCTATTTAGCACTTATTTATTTATTTTATAGTTCAAATTTCTTTAGTGTTATATATCGTGAAGATACCTTCAGTTTTTATTTGCTACAATTCTCTGTTTGCTATAAATTATGTATTTATGTTTGCTATAATTTGTCTATTTATGTTTGCTATATTGTTGTATATATGTTCTATAATTTATTGTGCATGTAGTGTAGCAAAAGAAACATAGAAGTTCAGATATCTATCTTTACATTCTATTGCTTGTTATTTTTATGTACTGACTGAATCGAAATCGTGAAGGGATACTGCAATTCAGCAGTGGATGAATGATTGGAATTGAATTATCTGTCTCATTTGTCCCTTTCTCAGTTCTTTGTTATTTTTTATTTTTTCGTATGATTGAAATTAGCCTTGCATTGTATATAAGCTATTATTTATCAGCTGTTATTATTGATTTTCTCAATATAGTTGTTATGTTACACAAATGCAAATAGTAATTTATTGTTTTGTTTTCATTTTACAGGATGGAGAATTCATCACCAATCCCGATAAAAGGATTCCTGGTAAAGTATTGGTGTCATACAGTTATGACGTCATTTACGACATTAGGGGAAAACTGAATGATGTTCAAAAAGAAATTTTCAAACAATCTCCTTTCTCAGCCTATTTGGACATGAAAAGTATATCTCTACAACCCCAGCTCATCCACTCATTACTTCTGAGGCAGATTCAACATCCCAACAACAACGAAATTTGGTTGAAATTGTCGGGAAAATCCTTGAAGTTCTCAATTGAAGAATTCTACCTAGTGTCTGGACTTCAATGCTCAGGTGGTGATCATATTTCAAAATATGATAGGGGGCCATATAGATTGAAGGACATGTATTTTAGAGGCCTTCGAAGTGTGTCGAAGGTAGAACTTCGAAAGGTTTTCCTAAACCTAAATGATGAAGTTACTGATGTGGATGTTGTAAAGTTGGCAATTCTTCATCTTATATCTTCTTTCTTGTATACAACTTCGTACAAGAAATGTGTAGATAACGTTCACATGAGATTGGTTGATTCCGATGACATGGCCAATTTTGCATGGGGTTATGATCTTTTCCAGATTACAATCAGGCACTTTAAGTTGGCATTGAATCCTGAAAATAAAAATTTGGATGGTGGTAAAAAGGCTTGGTCCTACAGACTGAATGGGTTTCCAATTTTGCTCTAGATTTGGGCATATGAGATTATACCTTGCCTTAATGGTATCATTTGTACGAGAGTTGGAGAGAGAAGTGCCCGACCTCGTATTTTGAACTGGGAAGCCGACGCGACTGTTTCGGGGTCACAATTGGAGAAGGATCTATTTGATCTTTTGATTGTAAGTAATTTTTTTTTTGTATACATGTATATTTTATTTCTTTTTCGATACATTATATGTTACATTTTTGACAATTATATGAATTATTTTGTTTTGTAGTTTGAAGTTAATAATTTCAAGGCAACTGACGAAGACAAGCTTGAAGTATATGGTTCTAGGTTGTTTGAAAAGAACCAGGCAAGCATTGAATTCAATGCTCATTCTGCTGATCCTCTTCAATCAAATCCAACTCGTGCGTTTGATGGTGCTAGTACTTCAAGGGGTTTTACTGGGGATGGGGAAAATAAACAGGTGACAGATTTTTACATATTTTTTTTTCTTTTTAAGTTCAATTGATGCTAATTTTGTTTAGTAAGGATTTGAATTAAGCGTCTGATCTTCTTTTTATAAATATAATTTAATATGAGCTTTGTGTTTGTTTGTTTGTGTTTCTAGGGTTGCTGCAACTTAAATGAAGTTGTTATGGATCGAATTGCTAAAATAGAATCGAAGCAATCAGAAATTGAAGCGAAGCAGGCTGAAATTTTGTCATTTCAGCGGGATTTGAAAAGCCAGCTAAATGACCTCACTGGGAATGTGCAAAACATGATTGCTGATTTTTTAAATCAGATGGACAAAAAATTCCAATCTAACACAGAAGAGGTTGTTTTGAATCCACAAATTGTCTTATATTCTCCAAATTTGGAGACAAAGGTATTTTTTCTCATGTGTTTTTAATTCTTTTTAGTATGTAAAGAAAGCACTACCTTTCATATAGTATAACATATTTTACTATTTTTATGTGGAGTCATGATATTTTTATCTTGTTATAATTTGTGTAGGATGAAGTTGAGAAAAATGATTTCAAATTTGAGACAAGGGTACGATTTCTAATATTACTTTATCTTTTTAGTATCATGTATTTCATGCTTGTTAGTGCATGTTGAACATATATTAGAATCATGAATCATTGTATGATTATATGATAATGATATTTTAAATGAATGAATAATAACTATTATGTAAAATGCATTTCATTTGACTAGGATGACATTTTAGCTCATTTTCAAACTAGTAACAGATATGTTACTGCGAGCCACATTTGATTGCCTTTTCAAAGAAAAACCAGTCCTGGTATCCATTGTGTACTCTGTTTATGGTCTAGAAGAACATCTCTCATATAGTCTCTTCATGGTCTTTGATTTAGTTTTTAGGTTATTCCCAAAGACTGTGTTTAAATACTACGCGCAATAATTGTTTTTATAAGTTCAAGATGAGGACAATGATGGGTCCCAATTGAAAGACTTTGAAGTTGAAAGTCAAGTATGTACATGTAAAAATTCATACTTTTTTAAGGCTGAAATGAGTAACACATTTGCTACTTTTATTAAAAAAATTTGAAATTGAATGAGTTTTTGACTTGCTTTTAACAAGTTTAATTTATACCACAAATAAGCCAATCAAGTAAAAAAATTTCATACCCAACAACCAGCTACAAGCTCTATATGTCTCTAGTGAAACTAATGCTCTCTTTGTTACTGTGAGCCACATTTGATTGCCTTTTCAAAGAGAAACCAGTCCTGGTATCCCTTGTGTACTCTCTTTATGGTCTAGAAGAACATCTCTCATGTAGTCTCTTCATAGTCTTTGATTTAGTTTTTAGATTATTCCCAAATACTGTGTTTAAATACTACGCGCAATAATTGTTTTTATAGGTTCAAGATGAGGACAATGATGGGTCCCAATTGAAAGACTTTGAAGTTGAACGTCAGGTATGTACATTTAAAAATTCATACTTTTTTAAGGCTGAAATGAGTAACACATTTGCTACTTTTATTAAAAAATTTTGAAATTGAATGAGTTTTTGACTTGCTTTTAACAAGTTTAATTTATGTTACAGGTTCAGTATGATAGGAAAGGGAAAGGGAAAGCAGTAGTTTGTGACAAAACCAAAAATGAAAGTGTTCATCATGGTGCTACTGAGGTTGAGGTACACCTAATAATTTTAACACATTTTTAGTAAAATTTATTTAGTAACTTTAGCCCAAGTTTAATTTATGTTACAGGTTCAGTATGATAGGAAAGGGAAAGGGAAGGCAGTTGTTAGTCAAAAAATGTGCAATATGATTAACTTTAGCCCAAGTTTTGACTTAGGGATTGACTTGGATACCACTGCTTCCGATATTGAATTATATGATATGGAATTTACTGACCATGATCTGAAAATGATTGATAAAACTATTTACTTGAGAAACATGTCAACTTCTAAGATGGCAGAGGTGGAGTTTTCACAATACAAGTTACTTTATTCAAAAATAATTACTGTCTTTCATTTCATGGAAGTTGATAATGTTAATTAATTTTATAAATTTTGTTTTGAGCGTTCAGAAAATTGAGCAAGATGATGATATCATTCAAATTGATGATATCACTCCTAGTGCATCAAGGAGAAGGACAAGAAAAACAGCAGCGGTGTATAGATCTCCTTATATCTCAGAATTCGTATCATCAGGAAAGAGTAAGGCTGTTATTCGAGAGATAAGGAGTTGTACATCTGCATTAAGAGATGAAATTAATGCTGTTGATGTTAATGACATAGTTGATTTTGAAGAATGGTTTAATATGGGGTTGTGTAAGAACAACAAGTAAGTTGCATTCTTTTTATTCTCAAATAGATAATGTAATAATCTGATGATGTTTAATTATTTTTAATTATTATATTTGTAGGAAAAAGAAATTTAATGATAACAACAAGATGATCAGTCCACCATTTAGTTTTGGAATACTTGAAGTGGCAGAGAAGAAATGGTTTTATGATTTGCGTACGCCTGAAGAGTGCCTAATGGATACGGTATAGTTTTTGGTTTCTTTTGTGTAATTTATGTCAACCTTTTAACTAAGTATTTTATGCATTTGACTGTTTCATTGGTCACTATTTTGTTTCTATTTTTCAGCATATCGATGTAGCCTTTTATTATTTGCGAAAAATGGTAAGGCACAGCGATAGGCTTCAAGTCCGTTTGACGACAACAGATTATGCATTTGATTGTTTTATACGAATGACTACTGAGAAGTTTTTGAGCGATGAAGGTGTTGTTGGTTGGAATAAAGCACTTCTATCTTATGTTCGAGGAAGTCGAATGGCTTGTAACACACCATGGTGGGATGTTGACCATGTGTTACTTCTTGTTATGATGCAAGATAGAGCGCATTGGACACTCCTACATTTTGATATTGTACATCGATGTCTCAATGTGTTCAACTCTTATCGTAAAGTCATTCGTGACAATAATATCCGTAAAACAGTGAAGCCATATGCTGAAATAATTCCTTCTCTTCTCCATCATAGTGGTTTTTATAAGGCTAGGTCTTCTAGCGTTGTTGATTGGAGTGCATATGATGGAAAGGATCCCTTTGATGAATTGGACATTCATTTATTGGGTAAGATACCACAGCAATACCAAAGGTTAGTATGAATATGGCAAGTGTATGCATTGGAACAGATTTTGTAACTTACAAATAATGGTTTGTGATAATCATTTGTTTGTTTTTTTGCAGCGGTGATTGTGGTGTCTATGTTATCAAATATGCCGAGTACTTTGCTCATCAAAAATTGGGAGAAATGTCGAAGACATTCAACCTTGAAGAAGCTCGGCTTACTCTTTCAGTCCAGTTGTTTAAATATGCAAAGAGAAAAATGGATGAAGGGTTTGATACTGATGAAGAAAGGGTGTCAGACAGAGTTAGGTAGACTGTACCTTATTTAAGTGTTAATCTGGAGTTGAATGCCAATGATGAAAATAAAGGGGAATGTTGTAATGAAAATGAAGATTGTGATTTGTGTACAATTGATGAAGAGGGTGATGAAAAGATAGAATTTAATAGAAAATCATTTTCAAAGCTGCTTAAGAAGGTGCCCTTGTCAGAAACTAGATTATATGCTCAGATGTCTTACTTGGGAGCTTTAGCTTATTCCATACCCCAGATCAAGGTATTATTTCATTCATTCAACTTATTTATTACTTAATTGGCTATTTTTGTTTGCTTAGTAGAATTTCTTGAACTTTTTTGTGAATCTTGATACACCTCTGCATTTTATTGTGATTTCAGATCAGAAATGTGATCTAGCACACTCCATATGTAGATACATTGTTGTTGTGAAGAATGCAACTTGATATGGTCGATGTTTGGGTGGCGCTGCCGCCTAATTTTCTATTATATGTATGAGCTTTTGTTAAAGTTTCTTGCTTAGTTCAAGTTGTGCAGTCCTGATTAATGGCAATTATAGTGTTAAATTGAGTAGCTATGCATATAATGTTAGTTGATGCTCTATATTGTTAGAGTAGAATATGACTCATCGATTTGTTTTTTCATTTCGTGGTACAGACTAAGAACCTTCTGAGACTTCATGGACTACGTTTTGTAACATCATCATTAGAAAAGAAAGAACAAGAATTGAAAGCCGAGAAAGAGAAGGCATTGGTTGAAGACCAACAAAAAGAAAAGAAGATAACTGCTGAAGCTCGGGATGCAGAAGAAAATACAATGGCAGAAGGTAGGGTGGAGAAGTCTAATATGAAGCAGATAAATGCTTCCGCTGCTCATGAGATTGCTGCTTCCGCTGCTTCCTATCTGCATGCTCATACAAAGAGTATTCTTCACTTCGAAACATCCAAATCCAATCCGAGCGAAAATTTTATTGAAGAAATCAAATGCAGCATGGACAACGTCAATATGATGAATGGGGATGTAGCTTCATTAATTTCTACCAGTGATTCGGTGACTGCAGTTGTTACTGCAAAGGAAGAAGTAAAACAGGCTCTTGCAGATGATTTAAACTCAACCAAGTCATCGCCATGAGAATGGTTTGCATGTGATGATGATCAGAGCGCGACAAGATTCTTTGTCATTCAGGTAAAGATAACTCGATCTATTTTATAAGAAGATTTAACTGCTTGAGAGTTTGTTTGCAACATATCGATGAGAGGGGGTAGTAGGTTTTGTTAATTGCTTTATTTCAATAGCTGATCGGATAAATGGGGAATTTGCTTGCCAAAAATAGATTGATGTTTAACTGTACTTTCGATTCACTGATTCTATTGCTGCTCCTATGAGTTGGATTATTTTATTGTTAAACATTTAGTCTTTTATTGCTTATAGGGATCCGAGTCGCTGGCATCATGGTAGGCCAATCTATTCTTTGAGCCCATTCAGTTTGAGGTAATTATATGAATAATATTTTAAGCTTGCAAACCATTTCTTGGATGTTCTTCTCGGATGAAATCCTTTTTGTTATGAGAGAATCTTCTGGAGAGCACCATAACAAAGGGACTTGATATTTTTTATTTCTTTAGGGACTGGATGTGCTCGTGCACAGAGGTATATATGAGGCTGCAAATGGGACCTACGAGCAGATGTTGCCTGAAATTCGTGCACACCTAAAATCTCATGGAAACTGTATCAGATTTCGATTCATGTTTGTTTCGTTCTATGGTTGGAAATTCTATGAATAATACTTTAAGCTTGCAAACCATCAATGTTTGTTTCGTTCTATGGTTGGAAGTTGGAATGCTTGGGGACTTAAGTTACGATTTTTATTATTTACTTGATGAAATGTCAATTGTTTGTATTTTGTAAAGGTTGAAAGCGTGATATTCCGTGGTTGTACTAAACACATTATGTTTCTTGGATAATATGAGGATTTTTGACAGTCACTTTTATGTTGCAACCCCATGAAGCAATTATTGGAGCAATTGGTTGAAAAACGGCCAAAATTCATGCCTAACATTGAAAGGTAGCAAATTAAAACATACACTCGAATTAAAATTCCTCCATTTTAATTATAGTAGTGATTAACCTATGCATGGTTGCTTCCAACCCCCCCCCCACACACACACACATAACGTTATTCAGTTTATCAAGAAAATTAATGGGGTTGAAATATTGTTCACCTCTTCTATTGTTAGCTGTCTTCTTACGGAAAGCAAACCAACTGATTAGACCCAGCAAAAGAAGGAAGGAAATCACGGACACTGATGCTACCACCGTGGTTCTCTTCAATTTCTTGTTCGATTCTTTCCATCAATCAATTTGGTTCATTTCCACTATCTCTTCTTCATCAGGAGCTGATACACGAGGGACTTTCCCTTGCTACAGTCCCTCTTGCCCAATATTTTACGCGGGTAACATATATGTTACCGCATTTGTTAAATAAAATTGAACAGTATTAAAATTGAACAGTAATAAGAAAGAAAGAAAAAAACATTTAAAAGGAGATAAATCATAAAATAGCAATTGTATTGAAAATGAGGAAGTAATACAAGGTAACACACGAGGTAACATATGTGTTACTCATGTCAAATTGATTTTAATGAAATTGAAGGATGTGTTACCCGTATCAAATTGATTTTAATGAAATTGAAGGATGTGTTACGACATAGAGTAACAAATGCGGTAACATATATGTTACCCGCGTAAAACAATTGTTTTCCAAAACAAAAACTAGAAATATTTTGATTGTAAACTATAAAAATGTATTTTTTTTAAAACATGTAAAAGGAGATAAATCATAAAATAGCAATTGTATTGAAAATGAGGAAGTAACACAAGGTAACACACGAGGTAACATATGTGTTACTCGTGTCAAATTGATTTTAATGAAATTGAGGGAGTAACATAGGGTAACAAATGCGGTAACATATATGTTACCCTCGTAAAACTATTGTTTTGAAAAATAAAAATTGAAATTATTTAATTTAAAACTATATAAATGTATTTTTTTAATACATTTACAAGGAGATAAATCATAAAATAGCATTTGTATTGAGAATGACGAAGTAACATAGGGTAACACACGATGTAACATATGTGTTACTCGTGTCAAATTGATTTTAATAAAATTGAGGGATGTGTTACCCGTGTCAAATTGATTTTAATGAAATTGAAGGACTAACATAGAGTAACAAATGCGGTAAAATATATGTTACCCGCGTAAAACTATTGTTTTCAAAAACAAAAACTAGAAATATTTGATTGTAAACTATAAAAATGTATTTTTTTTAAAATATTTAAAAGGAGATAAATCATAAAATAACAATTGTATTGAGAATGAGGAATTAACATAGGGTAACACACGAGGTAACATATGTGTTACTCGTGTCAAATTGATTTCAATAAAATTGAGTGAGTAACATAGGATAACAAATGTGGTAACATATATGTTACCCTCATAAAACTATTGTTTTGAAAAATAAAAATTGAAATTATTTAATTTAAAACTATATAAATGTATTTTTTTTAAAACATTTACAAAGAGATAAATCATAAAATAGCATTTGTATTGAGAATGAGGAAGTAACATAGGGTAACACAGGAGGTAACATATGTATTACTCGTGTCAAATTGATTTTAATGAAATTGAGGGATGCGTTACTCGTGTCAAATTGATTTTAATGAAATTGAAGGATGTGTTACCCGTGTCAAATTGATTTCAATAAAATTAAGTGAGTAACATAGGGTAACAAATGCGGTAACATATATGTTACCCGCGAAAAACAATTGTTTTCCAAAACAAAAACTAGAAATATTTTGATTGTAAACTATAAAAATGTATTTTTTTTAAAATATTTAAAAGAAGATAAATCATAAAATAGCAATTGTATTGAAAATGAGGAAGTAACACAAGGTAACACACGAGGTAACATATGTGTTACTCGTGTCAAATTGATTTTAATGAAATTGAGGGATATGTTACCCGTGTCAAATTGATTTTAATGAAATTGAGGGACTAACATAGAGTAACAAATGCGGTAACATATATGTTACCCACGTAAAACTATTGTTTTCCAAAACAAAAACTAGAAATATTTTGATTGTAAACTATAAAAATGTATTTTTTAAAAACATTTAAAAGGAGATAAATCATAAAATAGCAATTGTATTGAAAATGAGGAAGTAACATAGGGTAACACACGAGGTAACATATGTGTTACTCGTGTCAAATTGATTTTAATGAAATTGAAGGATGTGTTACCCGTGTCAAATTGATTTCAATAAAATTGAGTAAGTAACATAGGGTAACAAATGCGGTAACATACATGTTACCTGCGTAAAACAATTGTTTTCCAAAACAAAAAGTAGAAATATTTTGATTGTAAACTATAAAAATGTATTTTTTTAAAACATGCAAAAGGAGATAAATCATAAAATAGAAATTGTATTGAAAATGAGGAAGTAACACAAGGTAACACACGAGGTAACATATGTGTTACTCGTGTCAAATTGATTTTAATGAAATTGAGGGAGTAACATAGGGTAACAAATGCAGTAACATATATGTTACCCTCGTAAAACTATTGTTTTGAAAAATAAAAATTGAAATTATTTAATTTAAAACTATATAAATGTATTTTTTTAAAACATTCACAAGGAGATAAATCAAAAAATAGCATTTGTATTGAGAACGAGGAAGTAACATAGGGTAATACACGAGGTAATATATGTGTTACTCGTGTCAAATTGATTTTAATGAAATTGAAGGATGTGTTACCCGTGTCAAATTGATTTCAATAAAATTAAGTGAGTAACATAGGGTAACAAATACGGTAACATATATGTTACCCGCGAAAAACAATTGTTTTCCAAAACCAAAACTAGAAATATTTTGATTGTAAACTATAAAAATGTATTTTTTTTAAAATATTTAAAAGGAGATAAATCATAAAATAGCAATTGTATTGAAAATGAGGAAGTAACACAAGGTAACACACGAGGTAACATATGTGTTACTCGTGTCAAATTGATTTTAATGAAATTGAGGGACTAACATAGAGTAACAAATGCGGTAACATATATGTTACCCACGTAAAACTATTGTTTTCCAAAACAAAAACTAGAAATATTTTGATTGTAAACTATAAAAATGTATTTTTTAAAAACATTTAAAAGGAGATAAATCATAAAATAGCAATTGTATTGAAAATGAGGAAGTAACATAGGGTAACACACGAGGTAACATATGTGTTACTCGTGTCAAATTGATTTTAATGAAATTGAAGGATGTGTTACCCGTGTCAAATTGATTTCAATAAAATTGAGTAAGTAACATAGGGTAACAAATGCGGTAACATACATGTTACCCGCGTAAAACAATTGTTTTCCAAAACAAAAAGTAGAAATATTTTGATTGTAAACTATAAAAATGTATTTTTTTAAAACATGCAAAAGGAGATAAATCATAAAATAGAAATTGTATTGAAAATGAGGAAGTAACACAAGGTAACACACGAGGTAACATATGTGTTACTCGTGTCAAATTGATTTTAATGAAATTGAGGGAGTAACATAGGGTAACAAATGCAGTAACATATATGTTACCCTCGTAAAACTATTGTTTTGAAAAATAAAAATTGAAATTATTTAATTTAAAACTATATAAATGTATTTTTTTAAAACATTCACAAGGAGATAAATCAAAAAATAGCATTTGTATTGAGAACGAGGAAGTAACATAGGGTAATACACGAGGTAATATATGTGTTACTCGTGTCAAATTGATTTTAATGAAATTGAAGGATGTGCTACCCGTGTCAAATTGATTTCAATAAAATTAAGTGAGTAACATAGGGTAACAAATACGGTAACATATATGTTACCCGCGAAAAACAATTGTTTTCCAAAACCAAAACTAGAAATATTTTGATTGTAAACTATAAAAATGTATTTTTTTTAAAATATTTAAAAGGAGATAAATCATAAAATAGCAATTGTATTGAAAATGAGGAAGTAACACAAGGTAACACACGAGGTAACATATGTGTTACTCGTGTCAAATTGATTTTAATGAAATTGAGGGACTAACATAGAGTAACAAATGCGGTAACATATATGTTACCCACGTAAAACTATTGTTTTCCAAAACAAAAACTAGAAATATTTTGATTGTAAACTATAAAAATGTATTTTTTAAAAACATTTAAAAGGAGATAAATCATAAAATAGCAATTGTATTGAAAATGAGGAAGTAACATAGGGTAACACACGAGGTAACATATGTGTTACTCGTGTCAAATTGATTTTAATGAAATTGAAGGATGTGTTACCCGTGTCAAATTGATTTCAATAAAATTGAGTAAGTAACATAGGGTAACAAATGCGGTAACATACATGTTACCTGCGTAAAACAATTGTTTTCCAAAACAAAAAGTAGAAATATTTTGATTGTAAACTATAAAAATGTATTTTTTTAAAACATGCAAAAGGAGATAAATCATAAAATAGAAATTGTATTGAAAATGAGGAAGTAACACAAGGTAACACACGAGGTAACATATGTGTTACTCGTGTCAAATTGATTTTAATGAAATTGAGGGAGTAACATAGGGTAACAAATGCAGTAACATATATGTTACCCTCGTAAAACTATTGTTTTGAAAAATAAAAATTGAAATTATTTAATTTAAAACTATATAAATGTATTTTTTTAAAACATTCACAAGGAGATAAATCAAAAAATAGCATTTGTATTGAGAACGAGGAAGTAACATAGGGTAATACACGAGGTAATATATGTGTTACTCGTGTCAAATTGATTTTAATGAAATTGAAGGATGTGTTACCCGTGTCAAATTGATTTCAATAAAATTAAGTGAGTAACATAGGGTAACAAATACGGTAACATATATGTTACCCGCGAAAAACAATTGTTTTCCAAAACCAAAACTAGAAATATTTTGATTGTAAACTATAAAAATGTATTTTTTTTAAAATATTTAAAAGGAGATAAATCATAAAATAGCAATTGTATTGAAAATGAGGAAGTAACACAAGGTAACACACGAGGTAACATATGTGTTACTCGTGTCAAATTGATTTTAATGAAATTGAGGGACTAACATAGAGTAACAAATGCGGTAACATATATGTTACCCACGTAAAACTATTGTTTTCCAAAACAAAAACTAGAAATATTTTGATTGTAAACTATAAAAATGTATTTTTTAAAAACATTTAAAAGGAGATAAATCATAAAATAGCAATTGTATTGAAAATGAGGAAGTAACATAGGGTAACACACGAGGTAACATATGTGTTACTCGTGTCAAATTGATTTTAATGAAATTGAAGGATGTGTTACCCGTGTCAAATTGATTTCAATAAAATTGAGTAAGTAACATAGGGTAACAAATGCGGTAACATACATGTTACCCGCGTAAAACAATTGTTTTCCAAAACAAAAAGTAGAAATATTTTGATTGTAAACTATAAAAATGTATTTTTTTAAAACATGCAAAAGGAGATAAATCATAAAATAGAAATTGTATTGAAAATGAGGAAGTAACACAAGGTAACACACGAGGTAACATATGTGTTACTCGTGTCAAATTGATTTTAATGAAATTGAGGGAGTAACATAGGGTAACAAATGCAGTAACATATATGTTACCCTCGTAAAACTATTGTTTTGAAAAATAAAAATTGAAATTATTTAATTTAAAACTATATAAATGTATTTTTTTAAAACATTCACAAGGAGATAAATCAAAAAATAGCATTTGTATTGAGAACGAGGAAGTAACATAGGGTAATACACGAGGTAATATATGTGTTACTCGTGTCAAATTGATTTTAATGAAATTGAAGGATGTGCTACCCGTGTCAAATTGATTTCAATAAAATTAAGTGAGTAACATAGGGTAACAAATACGGTAACATATATGTTACCCGCGAAAAACAATTGTTTTCCAAAACCAAAACTAGAAATATTTTGATTGTAAACTATAAAAATGTATTTTTTTTAAAATATTTAAAAGGAGATAAATCATAAAATAGCAATTGTATTGAAAATGAGGAAGTAACACAAGGTAACACACGAGGTAACATATGTGTTACTCGTGTCAAATTGATTTTAATGAAATTGAGGGACTAACATAGAGTAACAAATGCGGTAACATATATGTTACCCACGTAAAACTATTGTTTTCCAAAACAAAAACTAGAAATATTTTGATTGTAAACTATAAAAATGTATTTTTTAAAAACATTTAAAAGGAGATAAATCATAAAATAGCAATTGTATTGAAAATGAGGAAGTAACATAGGGTAACACACGAGGTAACATATGTGTTACTCGTGTCAAATTGATTTTAATGAAATTGAAGGATGTGTTACCCGTGTCAAATTGATTTCAATAAAATTGAGTAAGTAACATAGGGTAACAAATGCGGTAACATACATGTTACCCGCGTAAAACAATTGTTTTCCAAAACAAAAAGTAGAAATATTTTGATTGTAAACTATAAAAATGTATTTTTTTAAAACATGCAAAAGGAGATAAATCATAAAATAGAAATTGTATTGAAAATGAGGAAGTAACACAAGGTAACACACGAGGTAACATATGTGTTACTCGTGTCAAATTGATTTTAATGAAATTGAGGGAGTAACATAGGGTAACAAATGCAGTAACATATATGTTACCCTCGTAAAACTATTGTTTTGAAAAATAAAAATTGAAATTATTTAATTTAAAACTATATAAATGTATTTTTTTAAAACATTCACAAGGAGATAAATCAAAAAATAGCATTTGTATTGAGAACGAGGAAGTAACATAGGGTAATACACGAGGTAATATATGTGTTACTCGTGTCAAATTGATTTTAATGAAATTGAAGGATGTGTTACCCGTGTCAAATTGATTTCAATAAAATTAAGTGAGTAACATAGGGTAACAAATACGGTAACATATATGTTACCCGCGAAAAACAATTGTTTTCCAAAACCAAAACTAGAAATATTTTGATTGTAAACTATAAAAATGTATTTTTTTTAAAATATTTAAAAGGAGATAAATCATAAAATAGCAATTGTATTGAAAATGAGGAAGTAACACAAGGTAACACACGAGGTAACATATGTGTTACTCGTGTCAAATTGATTTTAATGAAATTGAGGGACTAACATAGAGTAACAAATGCGGTAACATATATGTTACCCACGTAAAACTATTGTTTTCCAAAACAAAAACTAGAAATATTTTGATTGTAAACTATAAAAATGTATTTTTTAAAAACATTTAAAAGGAGATAAATCATAAAATAGCAATTGTATTGAAAATGAGGAAGTAACATAGGGTAACACACGAGGTAACATATGTGTTACTCGTGTCAAATTGATTTTAATGAAATTGAAGGATGTGTTACCCGTGTCAAATTGATTTCAATAAAATTGAGTAAGTAACATAGGGTAACAAATGCGGTAACATACATGTTACCCGCGTAAAACAATTGTTTTCCAAAACAAAAAGTAGAAATATTTTGATTGTAAACTATAAAAATGTATTTTTTTAAAACATGCAAAAGGAGATAAATCATAAAATAGAAATTGTATTGAAAATGAGGAAGTAACACAAGGTAACACACGAGGTAACATATGTGTTACTCGTGTCAAATTGATTTTAATGAAATTGAGGGAGTAACATAGGGTAACAAATGCGGTAACATATATGTTACCCTCGTAAAACTATTGTTTTGAAAAATAAAAATTGAAATTATTTAATTTAAAACTATATAAATGTATTTTTTTAAAACATTCACAAGGAGATAAATCAAAAAATAGCATTTGTATTGAGAACGAGGAAGTAACATAGGGTAATACACGAGGTAATATATGTGTTACTCGTGTCAAATTGATTTTAATGAAATTGAAGGATGTGTTACTCGTGTCAAATTGATTTTAATGAAATTGAAGGATCTGTTACCCGTGTCAAATTGATTTCAATAAAATTGAGTGAGTAACATAGGGTAACAAATGCGGTAACATATACGTTACCCGCGTAAAACTATTGTTTTGAAAAACAAAAATTAGAATTATTTAATTTAAAACTATATAAATGTATTTTTTTTAAACATTTACAAGGAGATAAATCATAAAATAGTAATTGTATTGAAAATGAGGAAGTAACAAATGTGGTAACATATATGTTACCCGCGTAAAACTATTGTTTTCCAAAACAAAAACTAGAAATATTTGATTGTAGACTATAAAAATGTATTTTTTTAAAATATTTAAAAGGAGATAAATCATAAAATAGCAATTGTAGTGAGAATGAGGAAGTAACATAGGGTAACACACGAGGTAACATATATGTTACTCGTGTCAAATTGATTTTAATAAAATTGAGTGAGTAACATAGGGTAACAAATGGGGTAACACATATGTTACCATCGTAAAACTATTGTTTTGAAAAATAAAAATTGAAATTATTTAATTTAAAATTATATAAATGTATTTTTTTAAAACATTTACAAGGAGATAAATCATAAAATAGCATTTGTATTGAGAATGAGGAAGTAACATAGGGTAACACACGAGGTAACATATGTGTTACTCGTGTCAAATTGATTTTAATGAAATTGAGGAATGTGTTACTCGTGTCAAATTGATTATAATGAAATTGAAGGATGTATTACCCGTGTCAAATTGATTTCAATAAAATTGAGTGAGTAACATAGGGTAACAAATGCGGTAACATATATGTTACCCGCGTAAAACAATTATTTTCCAAATCAAAAACTAGAAATTTTTTAATTGTAAACTATAAAAATGTATTTTTTTAAAACATGTAAAAGGAGATAAATCATAAAATAGCAATATTACAATGAGGAAGTAACATAGGGTAACACACGAGGTAACATATGTGTTACTCGTGTCAAATTGATTTCAATAAAATTGAGTGAGTAACATAGTGTAACAAATGCGGTAACATATATGTTACCCGCGTAAAACTATTGTTTTGAAAAACAAAAATTGGAATTATTTAATTTAAAACTATATAAATGTATTTTTTTTTAAACATTTACAAGGAGATAAATCATAAAATAGTAATTGTATTGAAAATTAGGAAGTAATATAGGGTAACACACGAGGTAACATATGTGTTACGCGTGTCAAATTGATTTTAATGAAATTGAGGGATGTGTTACCCGTGTCAAATTGATTTTTAATGAAATTGAGGGACTAACATAGAGTAACAAATGTGGTAACATATATGTTACCCGCGTAAAACTATTGTTTTCCAAAACAAAAATTAGAAATATTTTGATTGTAAACTATAAAAATGTATTTTTTTTAAAACATTTAAAAGGAGATAAATCATAAAATAGCAATTGTATTGAAAATGAGGAAGTAACACAAGGTAACACTCGAGGTAACATATGAGTTACTCGTGTCAAATTGATTTTAATGAAATTGAGGGAGTAACATAGGGTAACAAATGTGGTAACATATATGTTACCCTCGTAAAACTATTGTTTTGAAAAATAAAAATTGAAATTATTTAATTTAAAACTATATAAATGTATTTTTTTAAAACATTTACAAGGAGATAAATCATAAAATAGCATTTGTATTGAGAATGAGTAAGTAACATTGGGTAACACACGAGGTAACTTATGTGTTACTCGTGTCAAATTGAGTTTAATGAAATTGAGAGATGTGTTACTCGTGTCAAATTGATTTTAATGAAATTGAAGGATGTGTTACCCGTGTCAAATTGATTTCAATAAAATTGAGTAAGTAACATAGGGTAACAAATGCGGTAACATATATGTTACCCGCGTAAAACTATTGTTTTCCAAAACAAAAACTAGAAATATTTTGATTGTAAACTATAAAAATGTATTTTTTAAAAACATGTAAAAGGAGATAAATCATAAAATAGCAATTGTATTAAAAATGAGGAAGTAACACAAGGTAACACACGAGGTAACATATGTGTTACTCGTGTCAAATTGATTTTAATGAAATTGAGGGAATAACATAGGGTAACAAATGCGGTAACATATATGTTACCCGCGTCAAACAATTGTTTTCCAAATCAAAAACTAGAAATTTTTTAATTGTAAACAATAAAAATGTATTTTTTTAAAACATGTAAAAGGAGATAAATCATAAAATAGCAATATTACAATGAAGAAGTAACATAGGGTGACACACGAGGTAACATATGTGTTACTCGTGTCAAATTGATTTCAATAAAATTGAGTGAGTAACATAGGGTAACAAATGCGGTAACATATATGTTACCCGTGTAAAACTATTGTTTTGAAAAACAAAAATTGGAATTATTTAATTTAAAACTATATAAATGTATTTTTTTTAAACATTTACGAGGAGATAAATCATAAAATAGTAATTGTATTGAAAATGAGGGAGTAACATAGGGTAATACACGAGGTAACATATGTGTTACTCGTGTCAAATTGATTTTAATGAAATTGAGGGATGTGTTACCCGTGTCAAATTGATTTTAATGAAATTGAGGGACTAACATAGAGTAACAAATGTGGTAACATATATGTTACCCGCGTAAAACTATTGTTTTCCAAAACAAAAACTAGAAATATTTTGATTGTAAACTATAAAAATGTATTTTTTTAAAACATGTAAAGGGAGATAAATCATAAAATAGCAATTGTATTGAAAATGAGGAAGTAACACAAGGTAACACACGAGGTAACATATGTGTTACTCGTGTCAAATTGATTTTATTGAAATGAAGGGAATAACATTGTTATAAAAGAAAAGATGAAAAAGAAAGAAACTGCAGATGTTTTACATGCACGATACATCCTAGTCCTACTTGGAAATCCTCTTCCTGTCATGTAGAGCAGAGTAGTCGATATTTGGACCATGAGGGATGATTCAAAATATTATCTAATTCTTCACTGATTATAAGTAGGATGGCTTCCATAATACTGTGCTGCTTAAACCGGGGACTTGGAATGTCTTTGGTGTAATTGAAGAGAAATATTCACGTAGTAACTTCTTGTTGGATTTGAAGTGAACTACATAGACGTGTAACAGCAGAATATTTAATTTGAATAATAGTTCACTGGTAAGGAAACTTTTATGCAAATTTCCTGATCGTTCTGTCTTTTGGCAGGTTCTATCAGTGAAGAATTAGATAATATTTGAAGACTTTTTCTTTGAAGGAGGTCCTTCACAAAGGGGTCATCAGAACCATCTATAAATTGTTTAACCAAAAACAATAAAATCATACTTTAGAAGTCTGTGTCTTCCCCTAAAAAAGAACATATCTGTACGTCATCTCAAACTCACTTATTTGTTACCCTAATGTCTCTCTTAATATTTTGCATTAGTACTACAATCACATGATGCAATTTAAGGCTACAATCACATGACGAATCCTACAATCACATGATGCAATTTAAGGCTAAAATTCAATAGAAAATTAGAGAAGATCCACAAGTGAAATGAACAAATTTGAATCTATCCTTATTAGAACAAAAATATTCAAAAATTCGTGAACAGTTTCCTTTTTCTGTTCGGCTTCAATGGCATTGGGTTATTACACGTTCTTCGATTGTGCTCATATGCTCCACATCTCCCACATTTTCTTACTTGCTTCCCCTCACTCTTGGATCAATACCGTTTTTCTTTTAGTCTTCCGGATTTTCTTGCTGGTATTGGTGGTAGTACAATGCTAAAGCAAACATCATCAGGCACAACCCAATCTTTACAGTTCCCAAGTGGAAAGATTGTCTCTTTGTATGTGTTCATGTATGACTCTTTTGTGTAGTATTTGGAGCAATAGTTGTAAGAATTGAGATGTTTGACTGCAACTACTGCTAGTGCATGTTTGCATGGAATATCATCCATTTGAAATCTATTGCATGAGCAACTCTTTTCGTGCATGTTCACTATGTAGGAAGATACACCATCATTAACTTGGTGTAGGATTTGGCTAGACGAAAACACCTACACAAGGAATGAATTAACTTAATATGTTAGTTGAAATTGCACTTTTATATAGGCTTGTATCGAATAGATAATAAAAAATACATTAAAAATAAAATTGACAGTAACTTTAGTTTATAGAACAAAGCAGCAGATTTGTAAATGCTAAAAGATTTGCTAATAAAGATCCAATTCTTTATCCCTTCAAAACATTTTACATCTCTATTGAAACATAATCTTTAAGGTTAACTGATGGCTACATATGGTTAACAGACCTTAAGGTTAATAGGTCTTCATATCAGTTTTCACTTAACTAATGGCTACCTACGGTTGGCCAGTATTAAGACATAATAACACTTTAATAAACTGTACTAAACTGACCTTAAGGTTCAGAGTAGTTAGTTTAGAAAGTTTTCGAGTTAATTACCTAGCCCTATTTACAGTAATTGCGATGACATGTAACTCAAACCGCACACCCAACTTACAGTAATTTTGATTATATGTAACTCAAGCTGCGCACTACCACAAACAAGCCAATCAAGCAAAAAAATTTCATACCCAACAACCAGCTACAAGCGCTATATGTCTCTAGTGAAACTAATGCAATGCATTTGATCACTATATACCAGAGACAGTACATTAGAATAGTTAGATATTTGCTATTAATTCATAAACGTAACAAAAGAGTAATCATCATTTATCTAAAAATTAAACATAGTTTTAGTTGTTACCTTAAATTTCACTGCATCCCTTGAATTTTCCCGCATCATACATTCATATTTTGTTGCAAGTGTAGTAAACATTGCTTGTGCATCATCCCGATTTTTGAAAAACCAATGTTGCACAAGGCATCTCAAGAATTCCAACAAGTAATTTATAGGAAAACTCTTTGCCGGTTTTGTAACTGAATTTACTGATTCAACTATGTTTGACGTCATTGTTGAATATCTATTCTTTGTCATGTATGCCCTCGACCAGGTATGATATCCAGCATCTTCCTACATGAAGAACAATTAATTCTGTCAATTAGGGTATTAAGATTGTTAAATGCATTAAATTATAACAATAAACATTAAAACTTACCAAATAAGGCCGGATTTTCTTGTCAATTTTCTCAAGTTGGGTCATATGGTAGTCAAATTCAGCCTTTGTATAGGCTCTAGCAGCTGCATTGTAATGAGTTGTTATGTTTTTATTACCCTTTTTAATAGTCTTCTTCAAATTTTGCAACAAATGGTAAGAACAAACACCATGCATGGCTTCTGGATATACAGGCTGTATTGCATTTCCTATGCTCTGGTGTCTATCTGATATGATACACAAGTGTTACCGCGGTCCATAAGATTCTTTCAACATGTGTAAGAACCATTCCCATGAATTGTTGTTTTCATTATCTCCAATTCCAAAAGCCAAAACAAAAATATTGTTGTTGGCATCTTGGGTACATGCTGTGAATAACGTACCACCATAATATCCTTTTAAGAACGTAGCATAAATTACAATTATAGGTCTACAGTAACTCCATCCTTTCAAAGAAGCACCTAAAGCCATGAAACAATACTTGAATTGGTTGTTCAAATCAGTTTCCAGTTTTGTAACTGAGCCTGGATTTTTTAATTTCAACATATACAAATACATAGGAAGTTTTCCATATGATTCATCCGGATCACCTCTTAACTCCACAAATGCATGCTCTCGCGCCCTCCAAGCTTTATTGTAACTTAGTGAGACCCCATCCTCATTCTTCATGTCGTTTATTATGTCAGCTGGAGTGTATATAGTTTTTGCAGAGCTGTACTTATATTTGATGCAATTTGCTACCAATGAACTATATGCTTGTCGATGATCTCCTATATCACATTCATTGAGCAAACATGTTCATTTCTAATGTACCTTATCTTGAAGTTGTCCGTTTTTCCAACTTTTGAAGCTCTGAAAGACCACTGACAATTAGAATCCATGCATTTTAATACGTAGACCTTTTTGTCGGATTTTTTCACCTTGAATTGGAATTGGTTCCGCATGGCATATATTGCAACACTATTCATCAAGACATCTTTATTGCAGAAAATCTGATTTCTTTCAATTTTATCAACATTTGGATGAAAAATCACAGTAGTTTCAGCTTCCACAATCACGTTGTCAACACCGGGTAACCAACGAGAAGCTTCATAAGCAATATCTTCAATAGTTGGTAATCTTGGAGAGGCTATGACTGTAGTGTTATTTCTTTCATATATCTGGACCTGAAGCATGTTTGAACTTGAAGCAGCATCTGTTTTTGGCAATTCAAGTCCTTCATGAAGATTAAATGATGTGCTACTATTTGTTGCTGTTGAAAAATCAATGCACAAGGGAAAACTTGTAAAATCCTTGTGTTTTCTCTTCAATTCCAAGTAGAACAACAGGGACTTAGTGGTTCTAATCTTTATTGGAGGATCATTATGCTTCACTTGATACTGAATTGTTATCTCCATGATTGTTTGATTCAACTCCAATTCCAAATAAATTTCTTCAACAAGCATGTTGAATGTACATTCTACAGGAACCAATATCCCAGCCTTCTTGAAATTCTTGTATTTACAGGTTTCATTCCATTCACCATTGTAATGTAAGAAGTTTTTGATAAGTTCCATCCCTACAAAAAAGTAGACAGTAACATATGTATTAAGTTAATAAACTGAACTTTATAATAAAGTAAGTAACATATGTGTTACTCATGTATGTTACTTTTCAATAACTCAACAAAAGAAGAAATTATCACATTCAATATGATAACTTTTTATGTCGTGTATTGGAGCCCCCACAGTGTGATGACTTTGTACTACATGTGATTCCCTTTGAGTCTGCTTTTCTTCTTCATTCTCTTTGATTTTCATCAACACATAACCTTTGTCTAGGCTATTAGAATAGTTATCTTTTTATTTTCTTTACTTCTCTTATCTCTAGTACTTTACATAATCAATCCTTCTTAATCTTTACAAGCTTAGAATACAAGTAAATTCCAAAGGATCTCCAGTCATTAACACAAACATTGGGCATTCTAAGTAGAAGATGCCTTAGAATCTCTCAAAGATCTTCTGTTACATAGAAGAAGATCAATCCTTGCATGAGCTCATGGAGAAACTAGAAGAAAAATATGTGAAAAGACAAGTTTAATATCTAGCAGATTGACCATGTGAAAAGACAAGTTCAATGACTCTTTGTTGGTCTGGACTTTGGATTTCATGCTCTAAGGTAAAGCTTCTTGCATGCACCTTGTTGGAAGAAATGAAACAATATTCACAATATTCAATTGACCAAACATATGTTATATCTCATGGATCAAATTTTCTAAAAGGCTCATTAGCTAGGCGTGCATTAAGAGCATACTTGTGTATTTCAAAAGCATAACTTACTATTCCTATTACAGTGAAAGTTCAGTTTGTGCTCCTGTATTTCAAGAACAGGATTTATATGTCAACTTCTAAAGCTACTTTGACAAAACTAACTCTTAGCTACCAGTGTCAAAAAATTAACTTATTTATAAGTGAAGTTCTGAAGCTCAGCCATGTTGCCAATTAAACTATTTTGGCTGCTCTGGTTTTTTAATGCATCTGATATAAATTCAAAGGCTGTTTCTGTAAAACTTTTAGCAATTGGCAGGCTTCTTAGATGTACACCTGGCCTTGATTTTATTGTCATATTTCAATAAAAATGATTTTACGCCCCCTTACATGTGAAATCTGTTCTTCATAAACTTAAACAAGTAGAGGCAGAAATCTATGTTTAAAACAAGAGGTGCTCCATATGATATGGAATCATTGGTTAAGGTTGTGACTCTGCTAAATCTGTAAAACCAGCTGGTCAGATTTTCAGTAAGAGTATTAACTAATTTTGGCTAGCTTAGGAATAGATGTTTATTTTAACAATTAACACTTCCTGGTTTTGTTCACTTCTTTAGACCATTTCTGCCTCTTTCCCTCACTCCCATGGTTCTGTTAACAAAGTCTAGGAAGTACTTGAATAATTTAAATTGGTAATTTAAATTGATTCTAGTGTGTTTATTAGTACAATTTGAGTAGTTTCTTAACGTAGACTTGAGTTTCCGGCCTCAAAAGCGTCATTCTATCACCTAGTTTGAGCTTCACCTCTTGTGTACGGTCATCTATTAGGCATGAGTTTGTGGTCTTTTAGCTGTTTTATATCTAGCAGATTGACCATGTGAAAAGACAAGTTCAATGACTCTTTGTTGATCTGGACTTTGGATTTCATGCTCTAAGGTAAAGCTTCTTGCATGCACCTTGTTGGAAGAAATGAAACAATATTCACGATATTCAATTGACCAAACATATGTTATATGTCATGGATCAAATTTCTAATGTGAAAAGAAAGTTGAGTTTGTGCTCCTGTCTTTCAAGATCTAGTTTCTAGTTTTGTTAAGCTTAAAAAAATAAACACTTATCAGAACAAGATTTATAAGTTTTACTTAGGTTACTTAGCTTCCTTCCCAAACCCATGTGTTCCATATCCATTAGCATTCCAAGTAGTAACATGACTCTTATCCATCATATCCATTTCGCATACGTGTCAACAAGAGACATTCTTCTCTAAACACATCTTTATAGCTAGTCCATGGATCCCCTTTGCTTGGGGGCAACACGGATAAATCTGCTAGAGCATTTATGACATGCCAATGTGAATGAATCATGCTCCATATTTTGCTGTTGCATTTGGTAAAAGAAACTAATAGCTCAAATTACTCGACCAAAATACCATAGCGTTCTACGATACAAGTATTTTTCTTGTAATTTATGAAATAATTCATTACCTATATCAATTCTTTTTGCACTTGTAATACATTGGAATCACAGAAACATCAACTTCTAAAGCTACTTTGACAAAACTAACTCTTAGTTACCAGTGTCAAAAAATTAACTTACCTATAAGTGAAGTTCTAAAGCTCAGCTATTATTAAAGTAGAGGCATAAATCAATAATGCAGCTAGCAGCAGCAGAATAATATATAGAAGTTAAATAAGTAGAGGCAGAAATAAATAATGCATTCCAAAATCCAAAATAATGCAGCAGCAGCAGCAGAATAGTAAATAGAAATTATTGCCTAAGACATCAAATATTAATGCAATGCCATGAGATTCAAACATTCAGCATTCATATATACTACATGAAAAACACTTCAAATCTTAACCTTAATCATAACCTCATCCTCACCCCAATCCTATGGTTCTGCACAAATACATTCTAACTTAAAAGCATCAGCAAAGCACAAGAATTAAGCAGCTCATATGGAATTTAAAAAGCTTCTGCAGTAATTCTTTCATCGATCAAAACATATATCAAATTCTCTTTGCAAGTAAAAACTACTAATAACAACAATACAAAAAAAATTATAACAAAAAATTGAAAGCAAAATCAACTAAAAATTTAGACCGTATGCAAAATGAGCAGAAAATTGAAGACAAAATCAACCGCAGTTAATATACATGAACTGAAATTCATAATAGATAAACATTAGAATGAAGAAATCATCATAAATCAAATCCAAAATAAACAAAAAATAAATAAATTCAAACAAAATGAAGTATTGCTCACCGTATATCTGGAAATTTCCTTTAACGCAACTGACTGATAAAATACTTCACCAAATTCTTAGTATTTTGAAAAAAATTCAGAATATTTGGAATGAAGGTAGCTCGTTTGCATATTTGAATTAATTTTCAGATTTGTATTCAACACATCAATGCGTTTTCAGCTTCCATTGAAAAAATTCAGCAATTTTGATTTTCTGTTCAGATTCGGCGGTTTTGTGTTCCACAGATTCCGTAGATTTGATATTTTTGGTTGTAATTTGGGTTGCACAAATTCGGCGGTTGTGTTCAATTTGGTGGCGCGTTTTTTAGATGGCTTTCAAATTTACAGGTTTTGGTTTTTTTTTTAAGTAGTTTTAGGTATTTTTCAACTGGGTTTAATATTTTTTGGGTAAATTTTGAAACACAAATTTTGAGGGTATTTTTCAACTTTTTTACAAAAAGTAGGGGTGTGATCAACTTTGCCCGTTAAAATATTTGTGAAGCCCAGCATGCAGCAACCCATTTAATTTATCACCGACTGTAGAGAGGATTTCACATCTATTCTTATTTTGGATTTAATTGATAAATCTCTTGAGACGACAATAGAATGATTTCGAGATGTCGTTTGATTTTGAGAGTTCATAGATAATTGGATAATTGATATATTAAACAACGGTGGATTCCAAAAACTTTGGTGATTCAAACCATTTGTCTTCAACTTAACTTTCTAGAAATAGTTTAATTAGTCTTTAGTTTAAATTCCCTCAAATAAACTCCTTTCGACAACTAGCTCATAATAATAGTTAATTCAGTCCAATTAATTCGTACATTTGCGAGTTATTTAAAATTTGACAAAAAAAAAAGTACGTTAAAAAATTTAGGGATAATTGCATATTTGATCTCTCGACCTTTCAAAAACGTCGGGGATATGCCCATAACCTTAAAAAAATAGTACCACACGTTTTTAAGGTTAGGGGTATATCTTCAATATTTTTGAAAGATTGAAGACTAAATATACAATTATTCCAAAAATTTAAGTTTCACGAATGAAGAAAAAAAATATGTACATTTTGTGTTATCCTGCATGGCTACTCCACTAATATTTAATCATATTAAAAAACCAAAATCAGATTGACTTATTTCCCATACCCTTTTTGGGTTAGCTAGTTTTACCAACAAATTATTAGTATTAATATTTCATCCAACATAGATTACGGGGGGTTGATGAACAACCCAAAACTCATAACAAATCTTGTGTTTCAGTACAAAAAATTTGTGAGCAAAAGTACAAACTACACGTAGTACATTGTACCCGTTAATTAGAAAGAGAAATATCTTATTTATACGAATATAAATAATTATGAAACAAAAAAATTATATTCATTATACGATTAAACTATTATAAAACTAGTCAAGAATTTATTATTATTATTTTTTTTGTCATGTCGTCTCCAATCCAGCCCCTTCACACATCTTTATTTAACCTGTCCTAATTTATTTAATTCAATGTACATGCTTAGAGTCGATAAATGTTGATAGTGCTCTACCCCATTAAGAATTTCAATAGGACTAGTTAACTTTATTATTTTCTATATTCACACAATGAAGGCAAGACTATACGTTGTCCTCCTCCAAAGTTTTGTACCATACTTATTGTTTTTAATAAATTTATAGGAGTCGAATCGAAATCTCAAACCAATTTAACTGGAAAATAAAAAATCAAATTTCAATCATCCTATAAACTCTTATTCTTAATATTCTTACTTTGCGGTTGTATGATTCATTGATCAACCTATAGCACATGAGGGATTATCAGTAATTAAATATCCATCGTCATAAAAGGTTTAAGAGATTGTTAAGTGGCTAAGGTTACTATTTTTTTTTTTCTAATTATGAAAATTAAAATTGGATATCTGTTGGCATATTTTTGCAGAAAACTTAACACGAATTATGCAAATAATTTTTCTGGGCTGTAATACTTGTAAGCTAATTATGTACAATACCGTATTACTTTTTGATACTTCCTATAATGGAGAAAGTAACAGACAACCTTAACTGAAAATTCACCAACTCCACCTGTATTGTCTCCCTCTCATTCTTCCTCTCTTTATAGTCTATAAATACTCAAACTTCCTTAAACACATTTAATTCTTCATACAGAGTCCTTATTAAGGTTGGAAAAAAATGGCTCAGTTCATAAACTTGTTCATGGTCTTCACTCTACTGTCTTTTGCTCCTCTTTTCAGCTTCTGTTACAACACCAATGTTGGTTATCTTTATCCGCAGTTCTATGACAGATCGTGTCCACGAGCACTAGAAATTGTTAAGTCAATTGTTGCAAAGGCCGTAGCTAAAGAAGCTCGTATGGCTGCTTCATTGCTTAGGCTCCATTTTCATGACTGCTTTGTCAAGGTTATCATTCATTACTTAATTGCTCCTTTCTTCTTTCTTTGCTTAAGATAAATTACTTTTTTGCCTATATGATAATGTATATTGAGAAATGGATTGCTTGTATGACAGCATCCATCTGATTACTTACGCAGCATACACTTTAATAATTTACGATGATATATGGCTTCTCTTATGAAGACACACAAGAACACGTCATTTATAGATGTTCGCTTCAATGTAAGACTACTGAAAGATATATGGCTTCTCTCTCTCTCTCTCTTGCTTGAAGATAGAACAACTTTAATGAGGGAATCTCTAAACTATCCATAATTAAAGCTCCACAACTTAACAATAACTGTTAGAGATAAAGATCAGGATCATTTACTACATAAACCTTGCATTGAGGATGGAAGTGCAACTGATTAAAAGTATAAGAATGAAGTGCAATTGATCAATTGTTTTACCAGATTCTGATGGCGTTGATGATTCACAGCATTGGTGGCACCTTAATTTCAGGAAGTGTAATTGTTAGTTAGGCACTTGTAAATAGGTGATTGGTTGATAGAATGTATATAGTTTTTGTATGTATTCCATTCTCAGTTCCTGTATTATATATATCAGCAGATGCTGAAATGAAGTACAGGTGAAAAGCTTTTATCCGTCCAAATTTTCTTTGCAAATTAAACTATAACAACCTCTACTAATTTTCTCTTTATATCATGTAGGGGTGTGATGCATCAATACTTCTGGACAGCACCGGAACCATTATCAGTGAGAAAAGATCAAATCCTAACAGGAATTCAGCTCGTGGATTCGAAGTTATTGATGAGATAAAATCCGCCCTCGAGAAAGAATGCCCTCATACTGTTTCTTGTGCTGATATTATGACTCTTGCTGCAAGGGATTCCACAGTTCTTGTAAGTATCACATTCTGCCTTACAATTATTTGATTAAGAGACGGAAAATTCTCTCGTAAGCTCATGGCATATTGTTTGTAATGCAGACTGGTGGACCTAGCTGGGAAGTTCCATTAGGAAGAAGAGATTCCAGAGGTGCAAGTTTGAGTGGTTCCAACCAGAACATTCCTGCTCCAAATAACACATTCCAGACTATCCTCACTAAGTTTAAGCTAAAAGGGCTTGACATTGTTGATCTGGTGGCATTGTCTGGTAAAATTATCAATACTATCTCTTCTTCGTCGTGTTATGGTACTTTCAAAACAAGGGCTTTTGAAGTTGGTCAATAAAATGCTTTCTGGGTTGTCTCTAATCTGGCCTGCTTTTGGCATAGCACTCGTTGTTTGGGAACTTATTAACCTTGATCTTTGAGCTTCTATTGAATCGATAGATAGGTTTGACTATCTTTTGACGTATACTTAAGAAAGTACAAATTTAATGAAGTATACCCATATATGACTTTAAGGGCATATAGACTCTTATAATTTTTGTCAAAGAAAATGCCATTGTACAAATGGAGAAGTTTGCTATATAGGCAAGATGTCCCTCATGAGGTAGTGCTCAACTCAACCTGATATTTGGGAATTGTGCTGGTTATCATATACTGCTCCAGATTGACCACCTTTAAGCCACTTTTGATTTCTAATTTAATGTGATTAGCTTGATTGGAACAGACAAAAAGAATTCATGCCGAACCCAAATAGGTAGGGAATAAGGCATAGTTAGTTTATCATAAACTATCATGCTGATGAAGTACCAAGTTTGTTTTGAGCATGAATGTTTAACATCTGATAAATCTCCTGCAGGAAGTCACACCATTGGAAATACAAGATGTGTCAGCTTCAGGCAAAGGATCTACAACCAAACAGGCAACGGGCAACCCGACTACACCCTCGACCAATCCTACGCAGCCCAGTTGCGTACCAGGTGCCCCAAATCCGGTGGCGATCAAAACCTTTTCTTCTTGGATTTTGTTTCCCCAACAAAGTTCGACAACAGCTACTTCAAGAACCTGTTGAGTTTCAAGGGCATACTGAATTCTGATGAAGTTCTGGTGACTAAGAATCAAATGTCATTAGAGTTGGTCAAGAAATATGCTGAGAACAATGAGCTTTTCTTTGAGCAATTTGCAAAGTCCATGGTTAAGATGGGAAATATTTCTCCGTTGACAGGTTCGATAGGAGAAATTCGTAAGAACTGCAGAAAGATCAACACTAGAACATTCCCATAAATGTTGATCGGATGTAGTGGCCCGTCTGTATCTTTGTGTTTTATTAAATTTCTCAATTTCTTACTTTGATTCAGATGAAGTTTAGATGTTTAAGGTTTGTGTCACCTACTCTGGACATGTGAAGTAATGTTTTCTGGTATATCCTAATGAGAATCCCGTGTCCGTTTCCATAATCACCGAGTGTTGATTTGGCCAAATCACTGATTTTCTCTTTATAGAATATGTGTGTGCACGTACAATAACGAAGTAGCTCAGAACTAATTTTTCATTGCATAAACTTAGAAAGAGGTGACAAAAAGATGTGTTAATGATATATTCGCGTGGTACCATGCAAGTGGGATCTATTTATTCGCGTGGTATCGATTCCTCAATCTTGGTCAGTGTTGTAAATAAACAAATACAAAATCGTTTTTGTGAAAGCTTAAAAAACAAAATGTGAGAATATGTGGATCACTAAATCTACTTGGCACTAGTCCTTTGGGCAAGATGGTTTGTTCTGTGTGGATAAAATGTAGACTGTTAGATGTAATAGATGGATGATATCTTATTAGGGTGTTATATATATATATATATATATATATATATATATATATATATATATATATATATATATATATATATATTATTCTTGTCTTCTTCATCTAGGTTAGAAAAGTAAGTAGCCTTTTAACTCTTTTCTCAAAGTGAGGTTGGACTAAGTGGTTGAAAGTCTTGGTCATCTCCGGTTGGTTGGTTGGTAAACAAATCCAATTGTCGTTCCCTTAGGTTGCAGTGCAATCTTCATTGTGGCAAGGATCTGAGCCCACAAGTTCAACCAAAAATAATTGAGCAACAAAGGAGAGTTTTTTCTTTTATTTTTCACATTCAAACGAGATTGTAATAATTATTTTTGTTATCTATCTCAACAAAAGGTATAAGAGCCTAGATTGTTGATCTAGTGGGGTGAAAAAATCAGAAAAATTAGTGGGTCAAAAGTTGGAACCGGATCTGTGAAGATTCAAATCACCCGAGACTTCAAACAACGATTCCGGCCAAACCGCTCATCGTCCGGGAGATCTGAGACCATATTTGGGTTCATGGTGAAGAGGTGAACAAAGTCCACCGGCGCGTGAAAATTCGGCCCAGATCTCCTTTTTCAGGCATGTAGAAGAGCGTGCCAACTCAGTTTTGCGCATGGTTTGCATCAAGCTACTCTCCTTGTTGAGACGCACAACCTGGTAGTCCAATGGCGGTGCGTGTAATGACTTCAGACGACGCGTGAACGCCCGTCCAGCATTTTATGGCGAATGATTTCTGAAGCAAATTACTTATTGGCTTATTTCTGACCTTGTGGTGGTGTTACTTTGTCGGCGAAGCAACGGTGCAGCTTTATTGGTTGTTCTAAGATGGGTAGCAGTGGTCTTAGAACGCATGAAAATTCATTTCATCTCTACTATGAATACGGACAGTAGATTTGTCTGCTGAGTTTGCATTTTCTTGAACCCTCTTATTTTGTTAATTATATTTGAGATAAAAACAAACTAGGTTGCTAGAACCTACAACTTCTTAGTATAATTTGTGGCTTTATTATCTTGTCTGTTGATAAACTGTATTTGCGTGTCATCTTAGTTAGTAATTTGAAAAATGTTTGATTCTGTGTTTGCATTTGTGTGAGTAAAGTTTTTATAAACTTTTTCAAAATCATTCTTATTCATGGATGATTTTCCATCCATGGGTTCGAGGGTTGAATTCTCACAATTCGATAGAAATGGTGATTATTCAATTTGGAAACAAAAAATGAGAGCTATTCTAGTTTAACAAAGGGTTTCTAAAGCCCTTGATGATCCAGAAAAATTTTCTTATGCATTAAAAGTTAAACCTGATCAAATTGAGAAGATGAATAAAATTGTATACAGTTCTATAATATTGCACCTATCTGATAATATTGTTAGACAAATTGATGATGCTAAGACTGCTAGAGAACTGTGGGAAGCTCTTGACACATTGTTTTTGACAAAAACTTTGTCAAATAGAATTTATCTGCTAGAAAAAACTTTTCAGTTTTAAATAGACTCGGGGAAAGATCTTGAATCCAATGTGAGTGATTTTAGCAAAATTGTCAAAATCTTAGCCCATAATGATAAAAAATTTGATGATGAGGATCTAGCTGTTATACTTTTGAATTCTCTTCTTGATTCTTATAGATATGTTAGGAATGTGATTAAGTATGCTAGAGATGTTTTGACTCAAGCTATTGTGATAGATGCTTTGAGATCAAAAGATTTAGAAGTCAAGAAATAGTCTAGGAGAAACACTAGAGATGAGAGTTTGTTCATTAGAGGGAGAAATGAAATGAGATAAAACAATTACCATGGAAAGAAGGGCAGAAGAAAATCTAAGGGTATGTCTAAGTCTATAAATAAAAGCAATAAGAAATGTTACCATTGTGGGAAGTTAGGACATTTCAAGAAAAATTGCTATGAGCTTAAGAGAAAAACAAAGCAACGGTAGAATGAATATCAAAATGTTCCTGCTGTTGGGGATGCCCTAGATAGTTTATGTTAAGACTATGTCTAATGGTGAGATTTACCATGAGTGGATATTAGACTCGGGTGCCACTTTTCATTTGTGTCCCATCAGGTCTTGGTTTTATAACTATAGAAAACTTGAACCTAGGAAAGTATGCATGGGGGATAACAATTCATAAACAATTGAAGGAATAGGTGACATTGCTATTAGGATGCATGATGGCATTGTCTGATCCCTTCTTGGTGTTAGGTTTGTCCCAAATCTTAAGAGAAATCTAACTTCCTTATGTGTTCTTGAAGATGAGGGCTACATATTCAAATCTGATTTTGGTACTTTAAAGATTCTTAAAGGTTCTCTAGTAGTTATGAAAGGTCCTAAAAAGAATGGGTTGTATTACCTTCAAGGTGAAGCTTTACATGCCAAAGATTCAGGATTGGTTTCAATCAAAACTGATAGATTAGATCTATGGTATAGGAGGATGGGACACATTGGGAATAGGGGGCTAAAATATCTTAGTGACCAAAGTTTACTCGGTAAAGACACTGTTGCACCTTTGAGCTTTTGTGAGACGTGTGTTCTAGGAAAGTCACACAGAGTCAGCTTTGAAATAGGTCAACACATCACTAAGAGACCATTAGATTACATTCATGCAGATTTATGGGGTCCAGAAAAATATCCTACACATGGTGGGAACATGTTTTTTCTGTCTATTGTTGATGACTACTCTAGGAAGGTTTGGGTTTTCCCACTTAAGTCAGAATCTGAAACATTTAGCAAATTTAAGTCCTGGCATACCTTAATTAAAAATCAAATGGGAAAAGGTGTAAAAACTCTTAGGACAGACAATGGTTTAGAGTTTTGTAACTTTAAATTTGATAACTTTTGCAAAAAAAAAGGGTATCACGAGGCATAGGATTGTGAGAAATACCCCCAACAAAATGGGGTGGCTGTGAGGATGAATCGGACTTTAATGAATAAAGTCAGATGTATGTTGATTAGTTCAGGGTTGGCTAAAGGTTTTTAGGCTAAAGCCTTATGTATTGCGGCTTATTTTAACTTCAAAACGCTCCAACAGTTGTGGTCTAGAAAATCTCCAAATTTGTCACACATTAGAGTGTTTGGGTGTGCTGCTTATGCACATCAGGTTGAGGGTAAGTTAGACCCTAGAACTACTAAGTGTGTCATGTTAGGATACCCAGAGAGTGTCAATGGTTATAGATTGTGGGTTTTAGGTGTTAAGGGTATTAAGAAAATTAAAAATAGAGATGTGAAGTTTAATAAGCTTGATATACCTTGCCTAAAAACTCCAGACAATCAGGTTAAACAAAGTGGGGAAGGAGAATGTTCTACTGGGAAGAAGATTCATATTGAAGTGGAGATAGATGTTAATCAAAAGGTTAGAGAACCTGAACAAATTGATCCTCAAATTGAGACTGAACAAGAAGAAGTCTTAGAACAACCTGAACTGGAAATTCCTGAAATTGTGGTCCCTAATCAAGAACAACTTGAAATTACTAATTTGAGAGATTATCAATTAGTGAGAGATAGGGAGAGAAGACAGGTAAGACCAAATTTGAAGTACATTTCTTTAAATTTGATAGAGTTTGTCCTAGTTTCAGGTGAAGCCTTGGAGTCAATTGAACCTTTTTCTTATGAAGAAGTTGTTAACTATAAAAATTATGAAAATTGGAAGAAGGCTATGAGAGAGGAGATCCATTCCTTAGGCAAGAATGATACTTGGAAGTTGGTTGAGAAACCAAAGAATCAAAAGGTAGTCCATTGTAAATGGATCTACAAGTTGAAGGAAGGAGTAGAACCTAATGACCCTTTAAGATATAAAGCTAGGTTGGTAGCTATGGGATTTACTCAGAGATGAGGGATTGATTATAATGAGGTATTTTCCCCGGTGCTTAAGTATAAGACTATCAGGTTAGTATTGGCCTTAGTTGTCCAATTCAATTGGGAATTAGAGCAACTAGATATTAAGACTACTTTCTTCATGGAGAGTTAGATGAGGTCATTTACATGTCTCAACCTCAAGGCTTTGAGGTGAAAGAGAATTTTGAGCTTGTGTTCTTGCTTAACAAATCTTTGTATGGTCTTAAGCAGAGTCCTAGGCAATGGTATAAACGTTTTGATGCTTATGTGCTTAAAATTGGTTTCAAAATGAGTGAATTTGATGCATGCTTATATTATAATAACACTAAGATAGGCTGTGAGGTTTATTTGTTGTTATATGTTGATGACATGTTGCTTGCTAGTAGTAGTAAAGCTAATATCATAAAAATGAAAAACCATTTGAAATCTGAATTTGATATGAAAGACTTGGGATGTGCAAGAAAAATTCTTGGTATGGTTATTAAAAGGGATAGGGTTGAAAATAGATTGACTATTAATCAAGAGTCGTATTTAGAAAAGGTAATAACCAAATTTGGTATGAAATTTGCTAAGTCTGTCAATGTACCATTAGCTGCACACATGATTTTATGATCTGCTCAATGTCCTAAAACTGAAGAAGTAAAACAAAAAATGAGTAATATTCCTTATGCTAATGCCATTGGTTCTGTAATGTATTCTATGATTACCACTAGACCTAACCTAGCTTATGCAATTAGTTTTTTAAGTAGGTTTATGTATAATCCAGGTAAATATCATTGGATTGCTCTTAAATGGTTCTTGAGATACCTAGCTAGGACAGTTAAAAGGGGGTTAGTATTCGAAAAGATGAGTGATAAGCTTGAGCTTAAGGGTTATATAGATCTGACTTTGTAGGGGATAAAGATTAGATGAAATCTACTACTTCTTACTTCTTCACGTTATGTGATAATTGTATCACTTGGAAATTACAGTTGCAACATTTAGTTACACTCTCCAACACTGAAGCTGAATATGTTGCACTAACTAAAGCCTTTAAAGAATGCATAGAGCTGAAAGGCCTTTTATGTGAATTAAACTTCTTGAATGAAAATTCTATGATCTTTACTGATAGTCAAAGTGCTTTAATGCTATGTAAAAATCCTGTGTATCATGAAAGATCCAATCATGTTGAGGTGAAATACCATTTCATTAAGAAGAAGTTAGCTTCTGGTGAATTTAAATTGCTTAAAATTGCAACTGATGATAACCTTGCAGATTTTGGAACCAAAGTACTTGCTGTTGGTAAGTTTAATAAGTGCATATCAATATTGAATATTGATACAGGTTAACTTATGTGATAGGTACTTGCTATAGTGGAGGATTAGTGAAGCAGGTACCGGCTGGAGTTGACGATGATGATGAAATAAGACCACAAAAGGATAGCACATGTAGCCAGGGAACTTGGTAGTGGATTTGTGATCCAATGTGAAGTTTGTGAGAATATGTGGGTCACTAAATCCACTTGGCACTAGTCCTTTGGGCAAGATGGTTTGTTCGTGTGGACCGTTAAATGTAATAGATGGATGATATCTTACTAGGGTTTTATATATATATATTATTCTTGTCTTCATCATCTAGGTTAGAAAAGTGAGTAGCCTTTTAAATCTTTTCTCAAATTGAGGTTGGACTAAATGGTTGAAAGTCTTGGTCATCTCTGGTTGGTTGGCTGGTGAACAAATCCAATTGTCGTTCCCTTAAGTTGCAGTGCAGTGTTCATTGTGGCAAGAATTTGAGCCCACAAGTTCAACCAAAAACAAATGAGCAATAAATGAGAGTTTTTTCTTTTATTTTTCACATTCAAACGAGATTGTAATAATTATTTTTGTTACTATCTCAACACAAAACCAAATTAAGAAAAATAATAGACACAAAGAGATGAAATGTTCATATCTACTAGGGTCAGAAATAACCATAATTCCACACTAAGTGTATCACAATCTCAACCAATGCAACACAAAGAAAAATTTCATGAAGAAATTTTAGGGAAAGAGCATGCCATTATTAAAACTCACATACGATAACAATGGCAGGGAAGGAAAAACCATTCAAAATGGACAAAACCAAAATGTTGCAGTAACAAGCAGCCAACTTCACGTGGAGGGTGGGGTGGGTAGGTTAGGTTGGTAGTCTTTTTTTTTTCTTTAGATATAATTATATAACCCAAAAATAGGATAGAGTTTTTGTCATCCTAAAACTCTAGTAGATGACCACAACATTTAAATACATGGATAACTACTGTTCAAACTCGATCACTTGAGCAACTCCAATTGGTTACACCTCAAAAGTGATTGTTATTCAAACCAACCCGACAACCAAAATTCTCCAATTTGAACGGGTCAATGACTCGATACACTAGTATGGGATTAACTTGGGTCGTACATTTCATTTAAGGCACAAGCCTAATTAAGTACGATTAATTTCTCATCACTGCCTTGGAGATTGTTTAGCACAAAATACCCAACAATCTTCCACCTCTGGTGCCCAAGAATCCATTCTTGCACCCTTCCTGTTACCTAAACAAGAAAAAAAAATTAGTGTTTTAATCAGAAAGGAAATTCGTAAATTGAAAATTCACTAACCTTTATTAATATTCAAGAGACTTAAATAACTCTTGAATTTTACCAAGGGCAACACTTTTGTTCTCATATTTGAGGGATTAAAGTGAGATAGTACATTTTCAAAGTTAACAGTCCATGTGATACAATATCTCGAATAAATTGCATTTGAATATCTATATGCTTAGTACGTTCATGAAAAACATGATTTTTACATAGATGTATAGCAGATTGACTGTTAGAGAACACGGTTACATTACCATCTAAAACACAAAGTTCATTTAGAAGAACATTAAGCCACAAAGACTCTTTAATAGCTTCTGTTGTAGCAATGTACTCAGATTCTTTAGTGGATAAAGCAACTATATGCTGCAATTTCGATTTCCAACTGACACAAGAATCACATAAAGTAAACACATAAGAAGTAGTAGACTTCCTATTGTCACTATCACCTGCATAATCAAAATCAACAAAACCCTTTAACATAACACCATTATATTTATTTTTAAATATTAAGCATGTATCGCTAAATGATCTCAAATATGTTAGCACCCACTTAAGAGCTTCCCATTGATCTAGATCTGGATTTAACATGAACCTGCTAAGTGTGCTTACATCATAGGCAAGGTCAGGCAAAATGCACACCATCAAATATATAATAGAACCTATTGCATTAAAGTAAGGAAATCTATTCATGTATTCCACATCTTCATCACTTACTAGAAATTGATCTTTAGACAAAACAAAATGATTTGCTAAAGGTAAAGTAACAGGTTTACTCTCATTCATGCCAAAAATTTTCAACTCATTTAACACATGAGATGTTTGATACAACCGCAACCACGAATTCGATCTATCCCTTTCAATTTCCATACCTAGGATTCGTTTTGCTTTACCTAGATCTTTCATATCAAATTCTCCACTTATGGTAGTTTCTATCTTATTAATTAAGATAATCGATGATCCAATCAACAACACATCATTCACATATAATAAAAGAAACACACAGCCATTATTATTATTATGATAATATAAGCAATGATCAAATTTACTTCTATTGAAATCAATAGAAAGAATAAATGAATCAAACCTTTTGTACCACTGTCTAGGAGACTGTTTTAAGTCATACAACGATATTTTAAGGTGACACACATGATTAGGTTTTAACTTATTCTCAAAACCTTGAGGTTGATTCATGAAAATCTTTTCTTCAAGTTCGTCATGTAAAAAAAGCAGTTTTCACATCAAGTTGTTCAAGTTCGCAGTCAAAATAATCAACTAATGCAAGCATGCCTCTAATAGTAGTATACTTAACAACCGACGAGAAAATTTCATTATAATCTACTCCCTCCTTTTGTGTGAACCCCTTAACTACTAACCTAGCTGTAAACATGTAAGATTCATCCTTAGTGGTACCCTCTTTGACCTTAAAAATCCACTTACAACCTACTAAAGATTTGTACTTTGGTCTAAGAACTAAATCCCAAGTTTGATTTTTCTCTAGAGAACTCATCTCCTCTTTCATTGCCTCTAACTACTCATTTTATTGATCACACTTAAAAGCCTCCGGGTATGATCTTGGCTCCCTATCGACTAATTCTTCAAAACTAGCATAAGCGAATGCCACCTCCGACTCATACCCAAAGCTCTAAGGCTCTCTATGAGGTCTTCTCACTCTATCTCTTGTCAATTGATAGTCTCTTAAAGAATCTCTCTCATCTAAATATTCATCAACAACAGTCCCACCTATATCATCTCTCTCAAGTTGCTAAACCTCCACCTCACTAGAGGTACTAGAGAATGTGTACTAACTTTAATAGTCTCCAACTGTCTACTATCACCATCTTGTTGATCTTCACCTAATTTCTCTAAATCGGGTCCTAAACAAGACATTTCAGATTCATTGAATATAATATCTCTATGCACTATAACTTTCCCTCTCTTCTGGCTTCTATCCCACAACATATATCCCTTTACTCACTCAGGATAACCTAAGAAAACAAATTTTCTAGCTCAAGGTTCAAGCTTTCTCTCACTCTGATGAGAAAAAGCAGCACAACCAAAAGTACGAAGCATAGAATAGCCAGCACATTTACCATACTATTTTTCATGAGGAGTATTACCATTCAAAGAAGTAGATGGGATAATATTAATTAAATAACAAGCAGTCATCACAGCTTCACTCCAAAACGATTTAGGAACATTAGAGCTAATCATCATGCATCTAACTTTATCAAGCAGTACTCTATTCATCCTTTCAGCTACCCGTTGAAGAGTGTAAATAACAGTTTTATGTCTTGTTATTCCATTTTCAACACACATCTTATCAAATTTAGCATTGCAAAAATTTTAGTCCATTATCAGTCCAAAGAAACTTTATCTTTTTACCAGTTATATTTTCAATCTTTTTTCTCCAATTATTAATGTTATCAAATCTACCTAATTTATTAGGGATGGCTATGGGCTAAGCCGAGCTGGCTCGGTCCCATGAAAAATGAGTTCGACTCGTCCTTAAAAATGTGACTCAGTTCAGCCCATGAGCTCGTGGGCCGAACGGGCCGAGCTGAGCTACCCACGAGCTCAGCTCAGCCCTTAAATTTTTTTTAAAAAAAAATTTGAAAATGAAAATGAAATAAAATATCAAAAATCCTTTATATTAAAAATTAAAGGTTGAAAATTCTCCTCATTTTTCTAGGCTTGGGACCAGCTACTTTGAAAGTATGCAGAGTTAAAATTGTACACGAACAAGATGTTACGTGTACAATTTTTTATTAAAATAAGACAAAAAAATATCAAATACTAATACAAAATAATACTTAATACAAATCCGAATAATCCATATTCAAATCTTCAAGTTCATTGGCTATTATTCTGTCCACTTTGTCTTGGATTCGAAGTTCGGTGTCATCCCAATCTTTTAGACACGGTAAGCTTTCTAAAATGTCAGCTTTGAGTCTTGACCTGAAATCATACAGAACCCTGCCACTTATACTAAATGCAACCTCCGATGCTACAGTTGAGACCGAAGGCGTTAGTAGATCACGTGCTATTTTTGAAAGAATTGGGTAACTACATTGATGTTGTCTCCACCATCGTAGTCTATCAAAAAAAATTCTCTCTTCGTCATCTAAAATAATAAGCACGTCATGCGCGAAATACCTAACTCACTCTATAGGTATATCACTAGAACGGGGAAGGGAAGAAGTAGAAGAACCAACTGATTGTTGACCTTGACCACTACTATGTGTACTCACGTAACTCCACAAGTCAATGTCATCAGTTGATGACGTAGTACATGTTGGAATAGGAGGTCATACAATGTTCGTACCGGCCTTTTCAGCATAGACCTCATATATTTTACATAAAATTTGTTCTAAATTACTACACGTTACTGGATTTCTGTAAGTTAATTTTTGTGAAATTACAATTATTATTACTTTCGTATCCTCTAAGTTAAGTTTATGATCCATAATACATGCTATTAGAAATAACATAGGCAATTGTTTCCAATATTTTCTAAATTTAGCTTCCATGACATGTACAAAATCAGAAAAAATAGCAAAATTCTTATACCTAGTAAAATTGTTAGCAATATAATAGAAATGATTTAAAACAAGTAGAGTAGTTGGATAATATATACCAGAACATGCAGGTGTTGCGTCGTAAAAAGCTTTTAAAAATTTTCTAACATGAACACATATTTCTTAGTCATATGATTCCAAATCATATTCTGAGCCGTATGACTCTCAGCCATTATAATATACAGTAATGCAATCTTCGTAACCTTCATAAGATTCAAACATGAGATATGTAGAATTTCATCTATGGCCAGCATTAGTTCAAAAACATTTTGATTGCAGCCCATTTTATAGACATAGAGCAGCAAAAACTTGTTTTCTTTTTTGTGAGACCCTAATATAATTCATAGCATATCTAATTTTTTGTAATTGGGGCTGTATAAATTCTAATCAATCTTGTACAATTAAATTAAACACATAACATACACAACAAATGTGAAATAAAATACCATCAAATTCTAGATTACAATGTTGAATTAATTTCTCAATTACTATGTTGTTGGGCCTGCATTATCAAATGTAGAACTACGAGCGTTAGAATCAAAATTAAATTCACGTAACACACCCAATAAAATAGTAAAATAATTATTTCTATTATGAAGATAGTCTATTTGTTTAAACGCTATTACTTTTTTATACATTATCCAATTACTATCAATGTAGTGTACAGTTGCAACCATATATCTTTTTTGATTATTACATGTCCATAAGTCTGACGTAAAAGATAAAATATCATTATAATTATTGATATCATTTACAATAGCTTCTTTATTTGCATTATATCTAACAAGTCTTTACGAAGAGTATTTCTAAAAATATTAACGTACCTTGGTTGGAGATATTTTTGGATGAAATTCGTGAAATGAGGATTTTCCACCAAGCTCAATGGAAACTCGACAATTGCCACCAATTCCAACAGCCCTTCGCGGCTCATGAGTTATTGTGAATATATCCAAGTGTTGAGATTGGGACTACTGGACCCGGCTCCCGGAGATCTGAACTGGAGTTGTGCCTGATTTGTTTCCAAATCTTTATGTTTGAATTGACACTTTTTGAAGTGTCCTATTCTCGTTTGCCAGGCTAACTTCTCTTAACAGTGTTTACACTATGCTTTGTACTCAGGGAGTCTGCCCACTAGTCGACACCAACTCGAAATGCTGCCAGCACTTGGCCTTTTGTTTGGTGGCTTTTCATTTAGTGCTAGAATTGAATGTTGTTTGTGTATCGGCATCTTCTAGAACGTCTTCCAAATCAATTGGATCAGTACTACCACCAAACTAATCAATAATATCGTCTAGAATTGGAATGTCATTCAGACCACTGAAATCATCATCACTTCGATTGTAGTTCATTTGGAATAATATAATAAAGAGAATAGGAGAAGATGAATATGTAGTAGAAACTAGAAAATAGAAATGTAAAGAATTAGTAGAAGTAGAAAATTAAAACTTCAAATTATAGAGTAATATCTAAATAATGATATATTAGATACTAATTATAATACTAATATTGAGACTTGAGAGAATAAAATTTGAAAATTGTTAATAGATTGAGTATATAATAGAATGAGGGATTGAAGTGTGAAAAAAATGAGTTTAGAATAGGAATATTTATAGGAAAATAATGAAATTAAAAAAATAAAAATAAAAAAGTGACCAACGGTCACATGATCATGGCTCGTGTTTTTTGGCTTGTGTCCACGAGCCATAATGAGCTTGGCTCGTGGGCTCGTTCGCACAAGCCGTACGAGTTGGCTCGTGGGGTGAGCCCACGAGCCAGGTCTTTTTTGACCGAGTCGAACGAGCTCGGTCCTCATTTTTTTTTGGCTCGGCACTTGCTCGTGCTCGTCCCTAGACGAGTCTGAGCTCGAGCTCGAGGTGGGCAGAGCTTTTATGGGCCGAGCCGATAAACTTTTTTGCCACCCCTACAATTTATCTTTTAAAAGAAAAACTCATACTCTCCTAGAATAGTCATCAATAATATATAGAAAATATATTTTCCCACCCAAAGTAGGATTACTGACAGGACCCCACAAATCAGAATGCACATAGTCAAGTATTCTATTTGTTTTATGAACACACGAAGAGAAAGACAGTTTATGTTGTTTACCAAGCACACAATGGTTACAAAAATGCATATCAGATACACAATCTTTACCAAAAACACCTTTTTCATTAAGGAGCTTAAGCACTTTATTGCTCATATGAGTTAATTTACCGTGCCACTTGTGTGTGTCATCTATGCTGGCAAAAAAAATTGAATAACTCGATTTTTAATTACGTCTCCTACAATGACATAAATACTGTTTCTTTTCATGCATTTACAAATTACAAGAGCATTTGGTCATTTTAGCATCTTGTTTTCAATTTTACCAATTAAACCAATTTCTTCTAATTCACCCATAGCAATTAAATTCCTAGTCATTTCAGAAATATATCTGACTCCATTTAAAGTGAACACATAGCCATTATTAAATTTAACAGAAATATCACCAATTTCAAGAATTTTGCAAGTTAAATTATTACACATAATAACATGACCTAAATCACTTTCCTGCAAAGTTTCAAACCACCCTTTATGTGATGTAACTTGAAAAGATGCAACAAAGTCAAGTATCCATTCATGCGGATGAGATTTCTCAGATAAATTTAATTCAACAGGGTTTATTAAAACATAAACTCCACTTGGTTCAAAATTAGAATTAGAAGACATCAAATTCACTTCATCTCTCTCGCTTTCTTTCTGTTTGTTTTTCTCCTTATAACAATCTTTTATAAAGTGACATGTCTTACCACATCCATAACATTTTTTTACTTTTGACCTAGACTTTGATCTAGATTTGCCCTTTCCCTTACTTTTGCCACTCTCACTACTATTTTGATTTTCGTGATTCCCACTCTGTTTATATTGAGATCTACCACTAACCATATGGACGTCTCCAACTCTATTTTCTATTCGTTCAGCTTTTAATTCTAATTCTTTACTTCTCAAAGAATCGACGAAAATTTCCAGTGTTAACGTGTCTCTACCATACTTAATGGCACTTTTAACCTCTCTATAAATTTCAGGTATAACATTTAAATAAAATAATTGTTTTATATTCCTTAGACACAGTGCAAAAAATGTTTATTAAGAGTAGATTTTGACAAATACAGCTCTTCTAATTTTAACCAAAGTTTTTGTGTGGAATCAAGTTTACCAACTTTTCTCAAAACATCATTAGACAAGTGTAAAATTATTGAAGTGTAAGCTAGCTCGTCAAATTTAATTTTATGTTCATTAGTAACAGTTATTGCAAAAGAATATCTATAGCTTTAGAAACTTTATGTTGAACCAAAATTCCCTTCATTTTTTGTTGCTAGATTGAAAATTCTCATTTTCTATTAAACATACCCAAGTCAAAACTATAAGTAGACAAATCAAACAAATTCACATATACAAGACTCAAACAAATTGTAACACACAGCCACAATAAAAATATGTAACTAACGCAAAAAAAAAAACATAAATTTGCAATTAATGGCCACAAATATACCATGTCTTATATTTCACAGGATTCCTGATAATCAAGTTCTCAGGTAAGTAGAAAATATGGAACACGCAAGTCTTAGAGATTTGTTAAAATATTAATTTAAGCAACACGAAGAAGAATAATATAATTATCTAATAATTATACCAAAAAAAAAAATTCAAACAAATATACAAACCACAGAAAATGGTAATGAAACAGCAAAGCAAGTTGCTACCGGCAAGGTAGCTATTCTCAACACGTAATCCCAAACAATTAATAGCAGTTGGCTACCAGCAAGGTAGCTATTCTTAATTGAAATATTAAATATGAATTAGATGTTATCGAAAAGATGCGAATTTTAATTTTTAATTGGAGGTCCACTCAGAACCTGCATAAACAGTAATCACAAACGAACTACCAGGGAAAAAATGTCTAGATTTCAACACACTTGACACAGGAACGAACCAACACCACCAGCAACTCCGAAATTCCACGAGAAACAATCTGCTTTTTTGCCCGGAGCGTGTCTCCACGCGCCACCAACAGCATTGCACGTGGTCTTCACGCGCCACCACTACAGTCACCCACGAGCCACACGCGCCAATCAGGGAGCTTTGCCTCGACGTCGAGAGTCCAACAATACTACCCACGCACCTTAACTTAGCCTCCCACGAAGGTTTTTCAGTCTCAGTTATTTGAAAAAAACACCAAAAAAAAATTTCTCTTTTGATTTCTAATCTTACCACCCAACCCAAACTCTGATACCAATTTGTTGTGAATAAACAAATACAAAATCGTTTTGGTGAAAGATAAAGAAACAAAACTGAATTAAGAAAAATAATGGACACAAAAAGATGTATTTTTCATATCTACCAAGGCTCAAAAATAACTCTAATCTCAAACTAAGTGTATCACAATCTCAACTAACGCACAAAGAAAAATCTCATTGAGAAATTTTAGAAAAAGAGCATGCCATTATTAAAACTTACAGACGATATATAACAATGGCAGGGAAGGAAAAAACATTCAAAATGGACAAAACCAAGATGCTACAGTAACAAGCAGCCAACTTCACATGGGGGGTGGGGTGGGGTGGGGTGGGGTGGGGTGGGGTGGGGTGGTCTTTTTGTTTTTCCTCTCCTCTTTTAGTTTAATTAGATATAAAACTCTAGTAGATGATCACAACTTTTAAACACATGGATAAATACGGTTCAAACTCGATCACTTGAATAACTCCAATTGATTATACTTCAAAAGTAACCATTATCCAACCCAACAACCACAATTCTCCAATTTGAACCGGTCAATGACTAGATACACTAATGTGGAATTAACTTGGGTCGTATATTTCATTTAAGGCACAAGCCTAATTAAGTACGATTAATTTCTCATTACTACCTTAGAGATTGTTTGGCACAAAATACCCAAAGACCTCAACCTTGATTTGGCTTGGCATCAGACCATGATGGATGAGTACTTCTCTCCCTACCTGCTCCAGTATGGTAACCCATGTTTCTAGGAAGCGACGTGCTAGAGTAATTAGGTATGGCCATAACAAACGTTGAAGAGGCATGAGCACTAGTACTGTTACAGAAGGCGTGAAGAGTCTCAGGCGACCACCACTGCTTTAATCATATCTAGTGAAAATCAAAGCCTCTATTTATTGTGCACCTGGAAGCTTCTTTTGTATTTTGTCCATCATAATTTGTGAGATTAGTGTTGTGGTGAGGTTGAAAGTCTCACTTAAACATACTTTGTGAAAGATTTCATTTTCAATTCTTTCTACTCTTTCGTAGGGGTTTGGGTTTGAGTCAGTGGCACTCTTCTGTATTCTCATTTTTGTTCAGTGAACTTCTTGTTGTCGCCCTAAATGTATGCCAAGTGCCGAACTACATAGAGCCAGTTTAGTAGAGTTTATAAATTAATTTATTTGACCGGTCAAAAATGTCAGGCTACCAAGACAATTTTTTTTTATCAAATAAACCATTCTAGTCAAATAAACTAATTTTTAAACTCCACCAAACGGGCTCATAAATGTACTCTCTTTTATATTTTGCTCAAACATCCAATCTCAGAGCCTCCGCACAACAAATCACATTTGTGTCTTTGAATCATGTCAAGCTATCAACTTTTCGCTCGTTTGCTCAAATGTTTAAGGAAAATATCAAGATAAATGTGCAATAGATGCGTTTAATTGAGTGGTGAATGGCACACTGATGCTGGAATGAGCCATGAAAAAGCTTCACTAAATACTTGATGCTACTTCAAATACTATAACATAGCATATATATATCAGTATGAAACACATTTCAACACTCCTAGTAAAATCCAAATGCAAAAATAAATTATTTAACGTTAGCAATGAATATATATATAAAATCATCTGCCTGCAGGTCCTATGCCCAGTACAGCAATTACTTAAGTGTGTTTCTGGAGGAAGGATAAAATTTCATATGAAACTTGTTGATGCTTCTCTTGTTGGATGAAGTGATGACCATCAATGATGACAACTTCATGGTCGGGAACTAAATTCTTGAATATATTCCCCTTTATGTATTCCCTTGTTCCACCTGAATCAAACCCGATATCCTTGTCACCAACTATTAGTTTAGCCGGAACTGTTATTTTTGACCCTTGCCATGGTGCCAGAAGCTCCCAGTTGCTGTCATCAGATTAAAGTATGCGTACAGTCATGAATTGAACAAGATAGCCAGCAAATGAGTACATGTGTAGTATCTTTTGAAAATTCGAATTCTCATGAAGAGTAAGATTCCCAAGTAGTGGTAATAACTTTTTCAAAGCTTTCGTGCGGTGGGTTTTATCCTTAATGAGAGAGGGAGCAGCAAATCATAAAAGATAGAAAAAGCATATATCATGTTACGTATATGATCCCTAAAATACATGGACAGCTAAAGCATTCCACTTATTGAACGAGGTTCTATGGTCGTTTTGTGACTCTTGGATGCCAAAGGTGCCCTTGGAACGATTTCATACTTCCTATGGGATGGAGATGATGGGACTGGTCCTTGGATTTGCCATCAGTTTATCTCCACCCAAACGAATGCAAGTGTCAGTAATGAGTAATCCGATCTTCTTACTATAGTTTCTAGTTCTAGGCACTGAAAGGTGTTAGAGGAAGAATGTATCTATTGCTAAGGAGATGGAAAAGGGAAGAATCTATAAACAGCCGAACTAACCTAACTTTCGAAAACAACCTAGCTGACCTAGCTAGGCACAAAAGATTTGTGTATACACCGAACATAACAAAATATAATTGCAATGAATGACTTTTTGTCGATGGACACTGAGTTGTTGGGACTCTAAATTCTTACCAAAATACTCTGAAATTGTGTAGAAGTGCACTTACAGGTCCATAGCTCGGTAGTAGTTGAAAGCTCCCGTAAATCCAGATTCCTGAAACTTGTCAGCAAATACTTGTAGTTCTTCTTCTGTAATCCATGATGGCAAGAATGAAGGGGTTGTTAAATAGTCAATTATCTCCATTCCAGGTGGTGCTATTAATAGATCAGTCTGTGTCATGAGAAGGAACTTCTTCATCACTGTCAGATAATTGTACCTCGAGAATGACCTTTCTGCCCTCCCGGGTTCCTACTTCCAGCCAAACCAGTACATAATTATATAAGCAATAGTTCAGTACAAAAGATAGGACAGAGACAGGGAGACAGGGAGAGTCAGTACCTGGAATTGACAAATGTAAAAGTCATCTCCAAACATTTGCTTAAAGGATTCAAGATATTTGAGATTGGGAAATCTGGGTGAAAATGGAACAGTGAGAGCTATCACTGCCTTGACTCTATCCGGCCTCAACAGGCTGAAGTACCAAGCAGCCAGTGCTCCCCAGTCAATTCCCACCACGAAGGCCTTTTCATACATCCCCACAGTCAAATCAACGTTACATAAAGGTTTATGCAAAAACTGGGAAGCGTGTCTATGCAAGTGCGTGCACAAACAGAAAGGTAAAAGCTAATTTAATTTTGATTTCTGGTAATAAAAGCACGGCTAACAGTTTATACAAGACTTAGGAAGCATGCTATGCAAGTGCCTGCTCATGCACATACACACGCCGATAGATATAGAGAGAAATAAATGGATAGGGAGAGAAATAGAGAGACCTGTTGTACGCCAAAGTGATCAAGAAGGCCAACGAGATCGCCAGCCACGTGGAAGAAAGTGTAAGAAGAGGGGCTGATAGGTGAATCAGAGTCTCCATAGCCTCTCAAGTCAGGTGCAACAACATGGTAGCCATGGTTAGCCAAGAAGGTAATCTGATGGCGCCAAGCATACCAGATTTCTGGGAAGCCATGAAGCAGCAAAACAAGCGGTCCAGTTCCTTTTTCAGCTACGTGAATCCATATACCATTCGTTTTGATTCTCTGGTGATTCACATCCAAAATCATCTCCATCATCACCTTTTCGCGCCACCACACTCCTCTTTTGTTCTCTTTTTTCTGATATTTATGATGGCGGCTTCGGATCTACTTCAACTACCAGATCGATCACTAAGTGGGGATGCTCCCTCCAGCACGAGGGCACCACTATCCCAGCCAGGTTCTATTGATCGTGTCCTCTTCCCTACAGTTTGAAGTCTTCTTGGGGACGTCGAAAGCAGGGGAGAGAGACCGCGAGAGAGAGTAATTTTCAAACTTCGGAGTTCAATGATTTCGAGAAGGTAGTTGTCCGAGGAAAAGGGAGTGGCAAATCTTCTTCAATCTTGACTGGCAAAAGTCAATGGTAGATGAAATAGAATGATATCTCTTTTTTCTTTTTTTTTTGATCGTAAATGATATCTCATTTTGACATGGGTGTAGGAGGGGGCAAGTTCACTAAAATTACATTTGTTAACTGGTACAAGGGAATGGCAATTATGGCATGAGGCAAAAACAAAATGAAGGTGGCAATATTTTAAAAAGTGTAAAATGTGACTAGGCATGGAGGCCGAACTTCAATTCTAGGCGTGAACGAAATAAGAACAAGGCCAAGGCAATGCATAACTAGACGTAGAGGTCGAGTTTCAAACTTAGACAAAGCCTAGACAAGGTTTAGACAGACTTTTTAGAAAAGTGGAAGGTAGGGATAACGGATCAAATTCTTGATTTCATTCACATGTTTGGTGAACTATATAAAACACGGTAACATAATAAAATAGGTAAAATAAAATTTGTGCAACTAACCATAACTGTAAGCAAAGCTGGTGTTAGGGCCAACAAACAATTTGGTCGTTTTTCAAACGGGGTGCGGGGGAAGGGGAGGTCTAAACGACTGCATTTGTTGCTAGATTTGTTTATTCCAGTATCAGACTATTTTTCGCAACCAATGATCTTGTTAAACAAAGATAGAATCGAGAACTTCATTCGACAACAAGATACTAATAGTTTGGAGAGTATACAGAGTATACAAGTACATGTTGTATTGCTTAGAATAAGATAATAGCAAAAATCTGCTCTTCATTTACACATTCCAGGCAGTATTTACCAATTACAGCATCGAATTTGCAATTGACACCGTCCTGCTACTTCAGATTTCTTCATTCGTGTGTGTTTTGACTTCCCTTAGAGGACAAAAGTTATCATAATTACATCCATTGACAGTGAATGATGAGGAAGAAACCTATGTTATTACACTTTATCGTCATGAAACCACCACCTGGTTTCCTTGGGAGACCGGCCTCTACAGTTCTTCACATAGCGATCATTATCTTCTGGGCGTTGCTGCATAAAATTGTCCGTATGAATTAGAATTATCATCACAGGTGGGTCCGAACAAAAGAGAAGGAACGAGGAAATTAAGGACATTCACTTCGACTAACTGTCATTTATTAAAAGATACAGAATTTGGAATTCAAATTACATTTCATAATAAAGGAAAAACGATCAACTAACAAAAGGGTACAATGGAACCCACCTTCACTGTGGAACTTGATAGCATGGATAGAATGCTGATACAGACGGAACTAACGTTCATAGCAGGAGACCACGCGTCATACAAAATATCTGCAGTTGATGAATCAGTTTATGCCAATTCCTACTTCTTGGATGTGCATAACCAGATGGCAGATATGAAAAATACAAAATAAGCCAACCAACAAGAACAACACTTTATGCTAAAGGAGGGCATTACATGCTAAAAAGTGAACTAGTTACCCAAATCAAATCCTCACTTATACAGAATATCTATATAAGTCGAGGCCAATTAGGCCCTTAAGAAAGGAAAAGGGGAAAGAAACAAAAAACAGCATTTGCTTGGTGGGAAGTGAGAAGCTAAGAAGCACCTACACGGACACGCCGACGCACGATTTTCGAAAAAAGTTGCGGCACGACATATTAATTAATTAATTCTTCTTTTTTTTTTTTTGTGTGTGTAGCCAAATGAAATTTTGTATAATTGTTATATATATACATATATAAAAGTGGACATAATTAATTTCATACATGTTTTCTCATAGCATCAGTTCAACAAAAGAAAGATGAAATAAATTCAATCATTCATTTTCAACATTTTCATCTCCATCATCGGTAATCACCATAGTCTCTAACTCAGGTTCATCGAAAGACAAATTGGCGACTTCAAGTGCACCAACATCTTCAAAAAAAAGAATCAAATGCATCACCACCACCGATATCCCACATCTTAATCTCTCCTTGTAAATATTGTGGGCTCCTCCTTGACAAGTGAAATGGGTTTGCTTTGCTTTGCTCATCATTTAACCGATTTTCATAGGTACAAATTAATTGATTTTAAATTATTATTATTATAAAAGTTCCTTCTTGAAAAAGATAAAAAAGTTGTCAAACTTTTTTAAACCATTTGACCAACTTATTTTAAAAGAGATACGTTTTCACAATTCAAATATCTTCTCATTAAAAAAGACGTATTTTGGCCCATTAGGTAAAAAAAAAAAAGGAAAAAGTAATATAAAACCCAAATTTAGAGTTTCAGTTCTGCGCAACTTCAGTTTGCAGCTTCTGTTTCAGGTAAAACATGGCTGCCGGAAATAGTTCAATTGAAGACAAGATATGATAAATACAAGTTGAATCAAGAGAGCCCATCTTAATTTTCAGTCAAACATTGAAAAAAAAAGATTAGTTTTTTTGGTTTTAGTAAATTTTTTTCCTTTCTCCAACTCCGGCGTGTCTCCGACGTATCTCCAAGTGTCCAATGGCTGAAAAAGTCTGGGAATAAGATGATACGCCACGTGGCAACTCCAACACGTATCCAAGGCATATCAGTGTCATGTCGGTGTCCGACACGCGTCGGATACCAACACGCCGCCGGCATCAAGAACGTGTCTGTGCTTCTTAGGTGAGAAGCAAAGGCACCACAGAGAATCAGTCGTACTAATAACAGCCTCAGTGTTAAAGAAATGATATATATGTTCCTTCAAAGACTATATGGACCTCTGATTTGAATGAATCAATGGGCCCAAGACCAGAAAACCAAAGCAGAATAATCAGTTTTTACCCAAAGCAGAAATCGAGGGAAATCCATTACCTCACTATTTTAAAATTTTAGCATAACAATCCCTAGAAATATGCCCTGCGATAAGCCCAAGGGTTTAGAAAAAGGAAAACTAAGTGCAAAAATAATAGGAAATGAAAAAAAGTAAAGTATTATACAAAAATGATGAAAAATGAAGAACCAATATAGCTGTTCAAAATTTCGCCCAGAACTCAGAATATGGAACTGTGCACTTCGGAAAATCTGAGCATTTCTAATCTTAGAAAAGATCTTAATTTAGATCTTTAAAATTGCTGAAATATGTCTTCTAACAATTAGTATCACCTTGGAATATTGTTTAAATTAAGGTCTAAACCTAAAATGAAATGAATAAAAGTATATAATGAGGAAAAAAAAGTTGATCCAATATTTTAGCAATTTTAGAGGTTTATTTAATTCAAATATTTTGGAAAGGGGAAGTCAAGATTTACAAATTATATAAAGCCCTTATATTGCAAAAAGAATTCACAAATGTATATGATAGAAAACCAATAGCCGACCCATGATTATTGAGAACAAGGCTTCATTTCTTGTTGTATATGAACTAATACTCCTAGCAATTTAGAATCAGTCCATACAATTGGCCGTATTACATTCTTCGAATTTGCAAGATCTATTGCCAACATAGCTCATTAAACCATGCATTTTCCTTGTTTTTTATGTTTTTGCTCCACTCAACCAAATATTGTTCATCACATTTACCTCGGAGTTCTTACAAGTTCTCTCTTGCATAACTTTATCTTGAGTTCATTTGATGTTTACAGAAGGGCGTATGAAAAAAGTTACAGTGAAAATTGAGTTATAAAGGGAAGGAGAGGAAAAAAGATTTTACTTAATGGGCTTGAATTCAATGGAAAAAGTACCGAAAGTATGGAGGTCACTGATACAGATTGGTAGTTCACTTCCCTGCAAAACCCTGCACCTTTTCTAAAATGCATTTGCAGGAAACTAAAAGTAGTAGACCACAAAACTACCGGCCAGCGAGCTATGCAAACAATGGAGAAATATCTCTTGATTTTCCTTTCCCTTTCCATCTAATGAAGACAAAGCTCAACTTGACAGATCCCCATTTTGATGGTCATAATTTGTGATACCAAGGGCCTTGTCAACCATGCCAAGTGCCTTTGTACCTTCTCATAATAATTTCTTCTTAATCAAGGATGCCTCAACTAGATAAATTCACTTATTGATATATAAATAATCTTGAAGCTATACCAAATAAATTCAGGTTCAAGAAAAGTTCTGCAATGGTGAATCTCAACATAATCAACAAGTTGTCTAGGTGGTCCCCACATGATGTTCATAAATTGACAGAATTTTCCGTGTAAAATAATGAGCTTTCAATAGGCAAGAGCATGGATGTATTTATCCACTCTCCACCCTTAGAAAGCAAAGACCTCGAGAAAAAGTGATAACACATCTGAATGGCCATCTAAAGACTTCTCACAGGCTCGGGTTTATTTTAAATGCACTTTTAGCATCTGATTCTCCATCTAGATGTATGGTTGCCCAACTTTTCTAATTACAATCGGCTAGATAATTACTGGAAACGACAAGGATCTAATCTTAGTAGAAAGGTAAGTTGGGATAGCAAATTATTATTAATTTTTTATTTTCTTCAAAAAAATAATACTAATTTTCAATTTGAAGAATTTGTGTTGAATGAAAAACAAGAAATTGACCTAGATAAAAAATAAAGAAAACAAAAGTTTTTGGTAATCAGAAATTAATCAAAAAAACAAAAGAAAAGAAAATAAGGGGAAAGCCTGTTTTCATTGCCTCAGTACGTCTTCCTCACCCCTTATTTGCGTCCAGGATCATTATCTCTCTCCTTTCTTCAGTCTACCTATCCCTTCTCCCATGTCCTCTATGCCCTCTCAACTGTACCTCGTCTCGCCTCGCCAAGTAGATTAACAGATGAAAATTGATTGGCATTTTGTTTGACCCGAGTTACCCTAATTTATTTTGCTGAAAATTACGATATTTATCATTATGTTTGGTATACAAGAGACATTGCCACGTATCTGGCGGCATGTCGGCGGCACGTCCCCTGCCTGAATGAAGAAAAAAAGAATTACATGCCACGTCTCTAGACGTGTCGCTGCGCGTGCTTCTTAAGAGGCGAGTTTTACATAAGCATGTAAGGCAAAAATGAACCAGTAACATAAAATCAAGTTAGTAACTATAAATTCCATATCTAATTTGCATCTTAAATCTTTTAGTAATAAATGCTTCTAAGTTCTAAAATTCAACAGTCGCACCACATTCGAACTTGCAAGCATCATACTTCTAAATAATCAAACTTCATTTTCCTTCACAAAAAGAGAGAGTGTAGTTCATTCAAGGGTAAAATAGAGAGTACATAAATTTTACCTAAACAAATGTGTCCATTGCTGTAAATATGTGGGTGCAATGGTGCCGGATGCAGAAATATCACCTGCATTAATTCCCAACCATACATAAAAACGTATCAGCGTGTATAGAAATATCATTTTTAATGAAAAAACCAAACAATGACTTTAAACGACCAAATTTTTCATAGTCAAAAGTGAAATTTTCACAAAAAAATAAATAAATAAATTATGCAGCCACATCAAAAAGCCAATATAAGTAAATTGAAGACCCACCTGAGGAGCTTCCATCGGATAATGCTCCGGAAATTCCACTTGAAGCTGATACGTTTCATCGGCAAAAAGGGTTCCCGGAGCTCCATTCACTTCAATTACCCACCTGTGAAGAAATTTCTCATAAAAACCAAATAATTTTAACTCCAAATCGTTATACTAAACATTTTACCTTTAATTTTACAGGAATAAAGGGAAATGGGAGAAAAGAGGCTTACATTTGGAGATTATCGGTGGGTATGTGCTTGAGACCAGTTGGGGGATTGACTTGCCACTCCACTAGTTCTTTCTGCAGCCGATTGATTGCTATCTTGCTTAACGACTGTAAAAAAACACATCAAAATCAAAAATCAACCTGAGCAATTGTGATTACACACCTGTGTGTGTGTACTGGGAGTGGTGGTGGTGATGGTAGTGAAGACCTTGCGGGAGGCGGCGGAGGAGGTAGTCATGGCTAGGCGTTGACGATGGTGTGGAAGAACGATAATGTGGAAATAAATACGCATATTACAACACGGAACATCGATTACGACTCTTTTAAATTTTTCCTGTTTAAATAATCCACAATTACAATATTGAAGCAGCTTTAAAGTAAGCTTACAAATCGATCAAATATTATTTTTATTTATATATCTTGTGAGATTTGTGACAAGTGTCGATTTACGCCCATCTGTAATGTTAAAACTGGACAATTGTATCTAATCTTGAATGAAAATTTACTTAATTGTGTATTAATTTGATTGTTGTAGGTTGAAACTCGAGTTCCAATGAATTTGGAGAGAAACAAATAAAAATTGGCAAAGAAAAACTAAACGTGCACGAAGAGAGAGAAGTGGGACCAACTCGTAAATATGTAAAAGATGAAGGACTTGAGTAATAAATAAAAGAGGACTAAATTGAAATGAAAGAAGAAATCAGAGGACTAAAGATGACTAAAATCCAAGTTGAAGGACCAAAAGGACAGAATGAAAGAAACGCCCCAACTGAAGTATCAAGTGAATGTGGCAAATTCCTTTGCCTGGGTGTTCGCCCAGTATACTTTTTGGCCAGTGGATTTTCTTTTATTTTATTTTCTTTTTTGAGTTTTAAAGTAATTAGAAAACGTGTAACCCACTATTTTAAGAATTTTGGGGATCTTTTAGAACATCATGAGGGTCCTATAAATATGAGTTAGACACTCATAATTAAGGGTCAAAAAAAATCTTGTCGAATCATTGAGAGAGAGAGATATACCAAAAGACGAAGAACAAAAGCGAAATTGAAGATTGGAGCGTGAAGACAAATATTTCTTGGTGTAAGATATTGAACCTTTTTTCCTCTATTATTTTCAAGATCCGGTTTTGTACTCAATTCTCTTCATCTTTTCTTTCTCCCGAATCATTTCTCCCGAATCATAAGTAGTTAGATTTAAAGTTTGGATAAAAGGTGTAGCCTAAGTTTAATTCTTTAAATTCGAATCTCAAGTTTTGATTTATAAATTGCTTACGTATTTGATTTTACTTCTTTTCTTAATGTTTTGAATAATTGATCATTATTTCATTGATTTTATGGATTGTAATGAACTGAGAAATAAATTATTAATCTAGATCACGTAGTAAAATTCGGCAATTGGATGAAAGGTAGAGATACGCTTTTATTATTGTTGCGGTCTGAATTGAATTCCTAGGAGATTTAATACATCTAATTAAGGATCATTCTGACTGCCTAAGTTGACTTAATTAGATATAATTAATTTGAACTCGAGAGAGATAAATTAGGTTAAATTCGTGAATTCGACCGAATACAACTTTAGGAACAAATCTTGAGAGAAGAAGTTAGAGAAGAGAACTGGGTGAATTCGTTTGTTCAAACTCTTCAACCATCCTATTTTATTAAATCTTGATTTTAGCTTTCACATAAGTTTTTACTTTGTTTTTCTTATTTTAGAAAGGGTAATTATATTCACACCACCGTTTTTGTTATCTACACTACATTTTAATTGCAATGAAAGTCCTTCAACCTTTACATTTTGACACTTACGTCTCTAAACTTCTTCGTCACATTTTTATCATTAATTTTTACATCTTGTACGTCTCTGACGATAATTTTGTCTAAATATTTTGCTAATGTGCATTGAAATGAGGAAAAACTATTTTGTCAAACTTTTGTATTTATTATTTATTTTGCTTATTCAAAAATACGAGAGGCAGACGAATCTTTTTATAACATTCTGATTAACTTTTTGGACAAAAATCGTCATTAAAGACAAAGACAAGACATGCAAATTAATAGGTTGATGATAAGATTGTGATAAAAAAAATTAAGGACATAAATGCAAAAATGAACAATAATTGAAGACTTTTATTGCAATTAAAATGTGGTGTAGTTAATAAATAGTGTGGTGTGAATATAATTACCCTTTTAGAAAATCTTAAGTTCTAGTTAGAATCTCTCAAATCAATTTATTTTTAAAAGTGCTTTCTACAGATTAATCACTAAAAATTAATTGAACTAATACATAAATAAGATAGTTTTTGTGGAAACGATAATCTGGACTCAAAAGGTCCACTTTATTACTTGTTTGCGATATTGTACACTTGCAATCACATAATTTTCACAACAAATTTTTGGCGTCGTTGACGGGGACTATTCTTATTTATTATTAGTTTAGATTAATCGTTAGTGTTAGTTTTATTTTTTATTTTTTTAATTTTATTATTATTATTATTGATTTCTTTTATTATTGTTATTATTACTATTTTTTTTCTTCTTTGTCTATTTCTTTCAAATGACAGATGTTACTAATGCACAACTTACTGCATGGACAAAGTAGGTGGAACTCTTGGTCAGAACACAGAAGCAAAGAATGAATGCCATTCAAGCAACCATCATGTGCGAAAATTGTGGGGCTAACCACTCGACATCAGATTGTATGTTATTGGTCTCTCCAGAACAGATCAACTTTGTGATGAATAATACACATCAGCAGTATAATCCTTACTCACAAATATACAATCCGAGTTGAAAGCAACACCCAAATTTCAGATGGTCGGATAATCAGAACGGTGGTAATCCTAACAATGCTCAATAAGAGAGAAGACCAAGTTTGGGAGAGATGTTCCAACAGTATATGCAAAAAACTGATAAAGTATTGGAGCGGCTGGACACAAACAGTAAAAATCAACAGACGTCTACCAAAAAATTAGAACTCAAATTGGCCAATTGGCCTTACAACTATCAGATAGAACTCCAAGGACCCTACATAGCAATACTGTAACAAATCTAAAAGAGCAAGTACAAGCAATCGCTACTAGGAATGAGATACAACTGCTAGAAATTCACGTGAAAAGACCAGAGAAAAATGATGAACAGTTGGTAATTGAAGAAGATGAATCTGAACAACAGGCGGAATCAAAAGAAGAAGTTTCAAAAGAATCTGTTGAATCGTCAAAAGTGAGGGCGCCAATCCCTATCAAAGCTTATGTGCCACCAATTACATTTCCTCAGAGGTTGCAGAAGCACAAGCTCGACAAGCAGTTTGAAAATTTTCTTTAAGTTTTTAAGAAACTACACATCAACATTCTTTTCGCTGAAGCGTTAGCCCAAATGCCACTATATTTAAAATTTATGAAGGAAATGTTGTCCAAGAAGAGAAAACTAGATGAATACGAGACAGTAACTTTAACTGAGGATTGTAACGCTATTCTGCTAAATAAGTTGCCTCCGAAGTTAAAAGATCCAGGGAGTTTTAAATTATCTTGCACAATTGGAAAATTTTATAATTTTAATGCTTTATGTGATTTAGGTGCAAGTGTAAATTTGATGCCCCTTTCTGTCTACAGGAGATTAGGTTTGGGAGAGGTTAAAGCAACAACTGTGTCTCTACATCTTGCTGATAGATCAATCAAGTACCCATAGGGTATGGTTGAGGACGTGCTCATCAAGGTGGATAAGTTCTTCTTTCCAGTTGGTTTCATTGTCCTTGATATCGAAAAGGACCAAAATATGCCAGTCATATTGGGACGACCATTCTTAGCGACGAGTCGAGCTCGTATTGATGTTGAAAAAGGTGAGCTAATCTTGATGGTACATGATGAATGAACAGTATTCAGTATGTACACCATACCCGAGCAACCAGTCGACCTCGAAGAGTGTTTTAGAGTTGATGAAGTGGTGAAAATTGGCCAATTAAACTGCAAACCAGATACAGGTAGACTAGTTGCAACAATTAAAGATGAAAAAGACCGATTTAAAATATGGAAAGCAAAGGATAAATCGTGCAAAGTCGATAATTGCGAACAATGCAAGACTTCGAAACTCCAATTCAAGCCTCCATAAAAGATACTTGCAATAAATCGAGCTCTAGACTATAAATAGAGCGCTTAATGGGAGGCAACCCATTTTTCTATCCCTTATATGTTTATTGCATTGCATGTAGAATTTTAGGACTGCATTAGAAAGTAGAGCACGTTTCTCGATTTTTAGTAAATGAGTACATTTAATTATTTTTATTTATTTCAGGCTACACATCGTCATTCTAATCACAATACATATTGATCAGCTGAAAGACCAACGTTATCTCCACATCTTTTGATTCGGGTTAACTCTTTCCTTTTTTATTTATTTTGCTTTCTTTTGTCACATTGAGGACACTGTGGATTTTAAGTTTGGGGGTGAGACTTTATTATTTTCATTATTGTTGTGTGTGTGTGTGTGTGTGTGTTGTGGAAAAAAAAAACAATTTATTTGTGTGCTTGTATGTTGGTTAGCCTTGCTGGCTTATGATGATATTATTTGAAACTGTTATCAATTCATGAATTATGACTAGGTCATGCTGCTTAAGCTGTTCTTATATGCTATACTTATCCGTGTGAGATATGATTACGTGTAAGCAAAATATTCATGAACACCACTAACTTTGGTTGGTGTATTGAATATAATAGAATGAAAGAATAGTGAACCTAAGTTGTGAAAACCAAAACCACCAATTGACAACTAAATTACCTGATCAGTTGCAAGGATAGTTTGGGAGTGGTTAAACCAATGCAGAAGGTATTTAGATAGGTGTTGATTCCGTGCTTGAGTAATAATTGTGTGGAATGTATTTGGCGTCCATGTAGAATCTAGTTATTGACCGGATGCTAGAAATCTAATCCCCGCTTATTTATCTTGCTTCTTTTCTCAAAAAAAAAATATTTGAAAGGCATTGCAGTTGCATTATCTTATACCTCTCTTCGTAGCCTAGTTGACTCGAGTGATAAAGTTCGTTGGGGTTCTCAAAACTTTGTGCCCTAAGGTCCATCAGATCTAGGAGCCATCAGCCTAAAGCTCGCTACAAGGGTCATCTAGAAAGCTTAAGGGAGTAGGGTCTTGTACATAAGATATTTAAAAAAAAAAAAAAAAAAGCAAAAGCAAGATTGAGCCTTTGTGCGCATAACTTGAGGATTTAGATGACTAGTGGGTTTGACTTACCTAGTGGAAGCTCGATGGCCAAAGTATTCAATAAAGAGAGAATCATCATAGATATAGCTAGCAACTGTATTGGGTAGACCTAACCAAATTTTGAGCGGTAAAAGAACAAGTGTTTTGAAGGCAACTATAGAGTTAACACCCAGGGTGAGAGATTGAACATCAATAGGGGAGTTTGTATTCTTACGAGAGAGAAAGAAAATATTTGACCACTGGAGGAACAGAATATTACCAACCTCAAAGTTTATGTTGATTGGATTGACTATGCGCATACACATATATCAGTCAAGCATCGGATAAGTGAAAAAAAAATCTATTTTTGTAGCATGATTTAGAAATAATTTTTATTTATTGACTTGTTTCAAAACCTGAAGAAAACACGGCAAGCTATCTACTATAGTAAATTTTAATATTAATTGTTTGATTGCTTAAGTAAATAGTCATGTTCGAGGACGAACAAATGTTCAAGTTTGAGGGTATTTGATAGGTATCGATTTATGCCTATCTGTAGTTCAAAACTGGACAATTGTATGTAATCTTGAATGAATATTTACTTAATTGAGTGTTAATTTGATTTTTGTAGGTTGAAACCTGAGTTCCAATGGATTTGGAGAGAAACAAAGAAAAATTGGCAAAGAAGGACTAAACGTGCACGAAGAGAGAGAATTGGGGACCAACTCGTAAACATGTAAAAGATGAAGGACTTGAGTGGCAAATAAAAGAGGACTAAATTGAAATGAAAAAAGAAATCAGAGGACTAAAGATGACTAAAATCCAAGCTGAAGGACCACAAGCACAGAATGGAAGAAATTAGAGCTAGGCGAACGCCCTAGATCAAAGCTGGGCGAATGGCCAGTTGAAGTATCAAGTGACTGAGGCAAATTCCTTTGCATGGGCGTTCGCCCAATATACTTTTTGGCCAGCGGATTTTCTTTTATTTTATTTCCTTTTTTGAGTTCTAAAGTAATTAGGAAACTTGTAACCTACGATTTTAAGGATTTCGGGGGATCTTTTAGGGCATCATGAGGGTCCTATAAATATAAGTTAGACACTCATAATTAAGGGTCGAAAAAAATCTTGTCGAATCATTAAGAGAGAGAGAGAGATACCAAGAGACAAAGAACAAATGCAAGATTGAAGATTGGAGTGTGAAGACAAATATTTCTTAGTGCAAGATATTCAACGTTTTTCCCTCTGTTACTTTCAAGATCCGGTTATGTACTCAATTCTCTTCATCTTTTCTTTCTCCTGAATCATGAGTAGCTAGATTTAAAGTTAAGATGAACGATTTAGCCTAATTTTAATTCTTTAATTTCGAATCTCAAGTTTTGATTTATAAATTGCTTAAGTATTTGATTTTATTTCTTTTCTTAATGCTTTGAATAATTGGCCATTATTTTATTGATTTTATGGACTGTAATGAACTGAGAAGTAAATTATTAATCTAGATCACGTAGTAAAATCCAGTAATTGGATGAAAGGTAGAGATACATTTTTATTATTGCTGCAGTCTGAATTGAATTCCTAGGAGATTTAATGCATCTAATTAAGGATCATTCTAACTGTCTAAGTTAACTTAATTAGATAGGACTAATTTGAAGAGAGATAAATTAGGTTAAATTCGTGAATTCGACCGAATACAACTTTAGGAACAAATCTTCAGAGGAGAAGTTAGAGATGAGAACTAGGTGAATTCGTTTGTCCAAGCTCTTCAACCATCCTATTTTATTAAATCTTGATTTTAGCTTTCACATAAGTTTTTACTTTGTTTTTCTTATTTTAGAAAATCTTAAGTTCTTGTTAGAATCACTCAAATCAATTTATTTTTAAAAGTGCTTTCTACAGATTAATCACTAAAGATTAATTGAACTAATACATAAATAGATAGTCTTCGTGGGAACGATAATCCGGACTCAAAAGGTCCACTTTATTACTTGTTTGCAATATTCTACACTTGCAATCACATAATTTTCACAACAATTTGCAATTTTTATTTATTTTTTATTCACACATTTCATACAACTCTACTATTTATAATATACAAAAAAATTTACCAAACATTTTCTTATGATATTAACTAGTATACCACTTTTTTTTTTTTGTAGGTAGAATCCAACCGTATAGGATTTTAATGGATTGAGGAGTTGAGAAGAATAAGAGAGTGAGAGTTTTGTTTGAGGAGAGTTTGATTTTGATGAATATGAAAAAAAATATGGAGAAATTGAGGAATTGAAAGAGAGATATGAGTTTTGGTTTGAGAGGATAAAGACGTAGTGACGGACAAAGAAATATTTTTTTTGTGTTTGTAGCAGAGTAAACCTCTATATGGCCGATGATTATTTATAATTTCGAGTATCATATTCGTCTTATAATTATTTTTTAAATAATATTTAGTCTACAAAATTTTAATACACCTAAACTACTTTTGTGAAGAAAAAATGAATTTTCTACTATTAAAAACAACTTCTATAGAAAATTATAAAATAACAAAATTATCATAAATAATAATAAATTCATATGTGTGATAAGTGTGGTTTAACATTTATCTGGACCATCAAAAGTGGACGATTGTATGTACTTTTAAGTGATTTTTTACTTAATGTGTGTTGATTTCATTGTTTTAGGTCAAAATTTGAGTTTGAATAGAATTGGAGAAAAGCAAAGCAAAATAGGTGGAAAATGACTAAAGGCGTACGAAGACTTGGATATGGGGACCAACTTACAAATATCCAAAAGTTGAAGGACTTGGGTTGCAAATAAAAGAAGAAATTAGAGGTCTAAAAAGGACAAAATCCAAAGTTGAAAGAATTGGGCTGCAAATAAAAGGACAAAAGGACAAATTTTGAACAAGGACCAAATAAAATACACCTCAAAACTTGGAGGACTAAATCTGCAATTTGGGGATTGGAACTAAATTTGGAAATGTCTTTATTGTTTACCTCGGTGAACCCACAGTTTATTGAACCGCGGCAACGCGCAGAAATCCAGTCGGGACACTTTTTAGCTTATTTTTAATTCTAATTGGGGTCTTTTTCGTCTTTTTACGTACATGAGTTTCAAAATTAGTAAAACACTATATAAAGACCCAACCTAGGTCAAAAGAAGGGGGTTGAATATTTGAGAACGAAAAAGAAAATAAAGGAAAGAACGATGAAGAACACGAAGAACGACCAAGATCTTGAAGATTAGAACGTGAAGATAAAAAATTCTTTTTGCAAGATATTCAACGTGTTCTCCTCTTTTATTCAAGATCCGGTTATGTATTCAAAACTCTTCATCTTGTATTTCTCCCGAATCATGAGTAGCTAGATTTAAAGTTTGGATGAACGATGTAGACTAGTTTTAATTCTTTATTTTCGACTCTCAAGTTTTGCTTATAAATTTATTATGTTTTGATTTTACTTCTTTTCTTAATATTTTGAATAATTGGCCATTATTGCATTGATTTTGTGAATTGTAATAAACTGATAAGTAAATTATTAATCTAGACCACGTAGTAAAATCCGACAATTGGATAAAAGGTAGAGATATGCTTTTATTATTGCTGCGGTCTAAATTGAATTCTTAAGAGAATTAATGCATCTAATTAAGGATCATTCTGACTTCAAAAGTTGACTGAATTAGATATGACTAATTTGAACTCGAGAGAGGTAAATTAGATTAAATTCGTGAATTCAACTGAATACAACTTTAGGAACAAATCTTGAGAGGAGGAATTAGAGATGATAACTAGGTGAATTTGTTTGTCCAAACTCTTTACTAACCATATTTTATTAATTCTTGATATTTGATTACACATAAATTATTATATTATTTCCTTAAATTCATAGTTCTACTTTAAATATTCAAATCAACTCAATTCAAATTGTTTTAAATAAATTAGCATTAAGATTAATTTAACTAGTATCTAAATAAGATAGTCTTCGTGGGAATGATAATCCAGACTCAATAGGTCTATTTTGTTACTTTTGTGCGATATTGTACACTTGCAATCACAATATTTTTACGAGAGAGAGAGAGAGAGAAGGGGGGGGGGAATCAATTTTATTATTAACCAGAGTAGAGGCTTCAGAGGCATAAGCCAAGTTCAAGCCATTGTGAGGCGAGTGAAATATCTCCTTCTATCAAATAAGTTCTCTATGTTGGGAAACGTTGGAGTGCCTAGAGTCTCTGGAGCGTTGGTCAGTCAAGAGTAGAGTCCCATTAAGGTGGTCCCGTTGAGATTGGGTATTACATTAACCAACCTATCGATCTTATTTTCCAGAAGTCAGGTATCAAACTTTGTTTATCATGTCTTGATCTAGGTCTTGGTTCAATAGATCTCGTAGCATGCGTAGTTCAAGTAGAGATCCCTTCAATAATGAAAATGAAAATGAGGATATAGAAATAGATAATTGTTAAGAAAGTCTCAATTTTAGAGAAATTCAAATAGCATAAATTGAACAAAGACTTCAAAATTGGTCAATTCCTAAAATAGATCATAAAACAATCTATCAAATTGGAAGGTTTGATTTCAAACAAGATTATGCTATTAAAACATGTGAACAATCTATCTCAATTAAACAAAACTCAGATACTTTAAGATTATTCTCTAGAGAAACTATCTTAAATCATAGACAAAAATACAAATTTTTGCATGTTGGTTTAGTTCAAGTTGCTGTTTAGCCTCTGTTTAAACTTGGATTAGATATTCCAATATGTATTACTCTTAGAGATAAGAAATGGTCAAAATTCGCTAGTTCTTTACTTTCAATTATTGAATCCAATCTTGAAACTGGTCTAGTTTATTGTAGTTGTTTTCCAAACTGTTCAATGGATCTATCTGATGACTCAATAATGAAATCCTTATGTTTAGATATACAGACTAAAAATCTTGATATGGATGTTAGATCAAAGGTCTTCTGTATTATCTATCGTATTTATTATAAAGTTATGATAACAAATATGAGTCCAAAAGCTCTTAGATCCTCACCCAAAAATGAAACTCTCTTGATTGAAGTCAATCATCTTTATTTAAATGTTGCTATCCCCAGAAGACTATCTTGGGATCAAGTTACTCAAAATTCTCTCTGGACTTTTGAAAATGAACAACCTCCAGTTAGAGAAATTCTGAGAACAAAATTAAGAGAAATAACCGAGTTGCCGGATGGAAGTGTGCAAGTTCAATTTGCCTCTTCATCGTCATCTCGCTTTTCTTTTAATTCCTCTCGTCCCAAATCTTTCCAAACTTTCAAAGAAGCTTCAAAACAACTTTCAGAAAATTTCAAAGGTGTTGATTTTACTTCTAACATTCCAAAAACTCATTATTCAGAAGAAGATGAAGATTCGAACCATCATGGTTCTGAATCTCCTACTCTTTCAGATATGAGATCTCAAAGAACTAAACGTTATTTCTTCCACAATTGATAGAAAACGTGAGTTCAAAAAAGATAAAGACCCAATTATCAGATTTTTTAGAAAAACTTTGAAAAGACTACATTCCAAAGATGAACTAAAAACTCTTTGGGAAGAATTTTATTTTTATCCTGAAGATATTAGTTTCTTTGAATAGGCATATATCAAAAATTTTAAACAAAAACCAACCATTAACACTACTCAAAGTAAATCAAAAATTTGAAAAACTTCCTCAGGGAATACTTTCCAATTTATCCATCCTCCTCTTGAAGAAATTTGTATTCAAAAGGGAGATGTCAAAGTTATCGCTATCCCTCTTAAACAAATTTGTGATAAAGGAGAAAATGATAATCCTACAATTAATGTTATTAAAAATATTCAACAACAAAATAATTATACAAATATTTTGCTTCATTAAACCAAATTCATCAACCTGTCAAAATTGATCAAAATGAACCTAAAAATAAAGGAAAAGAAAAGATTTTTAGTAAAGATACCCTTTTCAAACCAAACAAAAAAAAAGGTTCAATTTGGAACAAATCCCACTGAAATTCTTAATGAAATTGCCAAACAACTCAAAGATAAAGAATCAACTAGTAAAATCAATGTTATTGACTATATTGAAGAAATTCAAGAACAATTCAAAGAATTAAATATTAACAAGCTCAAACAAGGAAATTATGGAACTCATAATCTTCCTCACTTCTATCCCAAACCAACTTTTCGTGACATGCTCAGCGAAGAGCCACCAAAGCATCTTCAAGATATTTACTCTGGTCTTGAAATCATGTTATGGAATATTGACGATATGACTGAGTAGCAAATTCTTCAAATTATTGGAGAAATGTCAATGGCCACTAGCGCTTTTACCGCTAGAGAAAATACTGATAGAATTGCTGCGACAAACTTAACTTGTGGTTTCACTGGTCAATTGAAAGACTGGTGGAATAACTATCTTTCTCAGAAAGATCGTGATAAAGTCCTTAAATCTGTAAAAAAATGAAGGGGATAACCATTTAGATCCTAGTAATCACGATGCTGTTTACACTTTTTTGTTTACAATAATCAAACATTTCATCGGTGAACCTTCATCATTTATGAAAAGATCATTTGAACTTCTGATGAATCTTACATGTCAAAATCATAAGACTTTAGATGGTACAAAGACATTTTTCTTCAAAAAGTCATGATGCTTGATGACTGCAACTCAGCCTCCTGGAAAGAAAGGTTCATTGCAGGTGTTCTTAAACTCTTTGTAGAAAGAGTTAGAGATGCAATCAAAATTCATTATTCAATGTTTCCATATGAAGATCTCATATATGGACAACTTATTGGATTTATCAATAAAGAAGGACTATCTCTTTGCAATGATTTAAAACTCAAAGCAAAGCTTAAGTCCAATAAAATGGAATGAAGGAAAGAACTTGGTTCTTTCTGTGAACAATATGAATACCAGCGTATTCATCCACCTTCTAGAAGTCATAAAAAACGTCAAAAAACTTCGAAAATAAAAAATTCTTTAAACAAAATTATACACCAGAATATTGCAAAAAACAAAAAAGTCCTAAAAGATTTCATAAATATAACAAATATAAAAGAAAGGAGATGAATTTAAGCAAAAGGACAAATCTTCTAGAGATCCTCCAATTCGTGATCTCTCAAATACTACTTGCTGAAAATGTCAAAAGAAATGACACTATGCTAACAAATGTCCTTTGAGAAGGAAGATCAATAATCTTCAAATTGATAATGAATTAAAAGCTCAGCTTTTAAACCTTATCAATTCTTCCGACTCTTCAGATTCTGAAGACATCATCTGTAATCTACAAGAAGACTCTGATTATAGCTATGATTCGTCTTCCTCTCAAACCTTGAGTTCCAAAAAGGTCTACAATTGCAAAGATAATTGCATTTGTGAAACAAATTCAATCAATGTATTAACCTCAGAAAATAAATTAATTCAAGATATTATTGATCAAATTCAAGCTCTTGATCTCAAACAAAAATTTGCTCATCTGATCGAACCCAAGGATGAAAGACCTCCTCAAATAAATTATAATCTCAAAGATGTTTTCGATAGATTCAAAAACCCAATAAACTTTCTTCCAGTCATGACCTACGTGGTGAAGTTAATCAAATGAATGGTCAAATATCTCAACTTGAGAAACAACTATCTGATCCCAAGTTTGAAGTTTCTATTATCAAAGCTTACTCTCCTTCTCTTGATATAGGAAAAGCTAATGCAAACAATAATAATCAACGAAGAATTTAAAATCAAAACTAGAGTTCAAATTTGAAGTCAAATACCTTTTCAAATTCAAACCCCTCTTGATGAAGAACAATCTATGAATGTTATCAGTCAAATACGTCTTCAAAAATGGTACACTAATGCAACAATAATAATCAACGAAGAATTTAAAATCAAAACTAGAGTTCTTCAAGACTTGGGAGAAGATCAAAATTGTATTAGGGAAGGTCTCATCCCTACCAAATATTTTGAGAAAGCCACTAAAAATCTTTATGGTGCAAGTGGTAAGAGCCTCAATATCAATTACAAATTGACAAAAGCCCACGTTTGTAATGAGAATATTTGTTTCAAAAGTAATTTTTACCTTGTCAAATATCTTGAACAGGAAGTTATTCTTGGTACTCCCTTCTTAGTTCAATTGTATCCAATTACTGTCACCGAAAAAGGATTGAAATCAAAATATCTTGATCAAGAGATATTCTTTGAATTCACTAATCGTCCAACCATTAGAGATATCAATTTGATCAAAGAACATTCAATTACAAAGATAATCAATAACATTAACCTAAAAAATCAACACATTAAATATCTTAAAGAATATATTAAGTTCTCAAGAATTGTTGAACAATTGGAAACCAAATAGGTTAAAGATCAAATTGCTAGAATTGATAAAGCCATTAGGAATGAAGTTTGCTCAACTATACGTAATGCCTTTTGGAATAGGAAGAAACATGTTGTAACTCTTCCATATATTCCCAATTTTAGTAAAAAAACAAATACCGACGAAAGCACGACCAATCCAAATGAACAAAGAACTTTTAGAATATTGTACAAAAGAGATCAATGATCTCCTTGAAAAATGACTAATTAGGCCCAGCAAATCTCCATGGAGTTGTGCTGCCTTCTATGTCAATAATCAGGGTAAAATTGAGAGAGGAGCTCTTAGACTTGTCATCAACTGTAAGCCTTTCAATCAAGTCTTTCAATGGATTAGATATCTAATGCCTTAGAAGAAGATCTTCTCAATCGCCTACTCAATGCTGTTATTTTCTCAAAATTTGATCTTAAATCAGGTTATTGGCAGATTCAAATTGATGAGAAAGACAAAT